>CM075980.1:4130955-4174471 GCA_038087875.1 Malacoraja senta | reverse complement strand
TTAAGGCCTTCCTGGTGTGGGATGGAGGTGTAGAGTGACTGAATGTCCATAGTACAGTTGAGGGAGTGGCGGCTCGGAAAGCGGAAGTCATTAAAGAGACGAAGGGCATGTGAGGTGTCTTGGACATAGGTCGGGAGAAATTGGACCAGGGGGGGAATCGGATGGAGTTGAGGTACACGGAAATAATTTCCGTGGGACAGCAGCAAGCAGAAACAATGGGTCTGCCAGGGAAGTTGCGTTTATAGATTTTGGGGAGAATGTAAAATCGGGATGTGCGGGGCTAGGAAACGATGAGGTTGGAGGCTGTGGAAGGCAGACAGCAAGAAGTGATGAAATCAGTAATGGTGTTTGAGATTAAGGCCTAGTGCTCCATTATGAACATTGATTGTTGTTCTCTGTAGATCACTTAGACTCTGGTCCATGAAAACCAGACGAATACACGACATGTTGGTTGGAGTTAAAATGAATGTAGAATGTAGTGTTACAGCTGTAAGGGTGAAAGGCAAGGAGGACTCCGTTTGATGAGATAATGAGGTTCTGCTTAA
This sequence comes from Malacoraja senta, assembly GCA_038087875.1. Taxonomy (NCBI): domain Eukaryota; kingdom Metazoa; phylum Chordata; class Chondrichthyes; order Rajiformes; family Rajidae; genus Malacoraja; species Malacoraja senta. Next base: position 4,173,926 of record CM075980.1, on the reverse strand, counting down.
CAAAATGAGGATAACATCAGGTTTAGGCAGTCAGGTTCAAGTGAAAACCTTGATGAGTACTGGTAGTGTAGAAGTACACATAAGAGGAAAAGCAGGAGGGCAAAATAAGGGCACAAGATGGCTCTGGCAGGCAAAGTAAAAGAAAATCCCATGACATTCCACAGAGTAAAAAGAGTGGTTAGGGAGGGAACTCACATGGTTAGCAAGTTTGTTAAAATACTAAAATGACACTAAAATAGATGGTATAAATAATGAGTGTAGGAAAGAACTGCAGATGCTGGTTTAAATCGAAGGTAGACACAAAATGCTGGAGTAACTCAGCGGGTCAGGCAGCATCTCTGGAGCGAAGGAATGGGTGATGTTTCGGGTCGAGACCCTTCTTCAGACTGATGTCAGGGGAGGGGGCAGGACAAAGATAGAATGTAGTCAGAGACAGTAAGACTGGTGGGAGAATTGGGAAGGGGGAGGGGATAGGGAGGGAAAGCAAGCCCCCTCTGAAGTTAGAGGTCAATGTTCATACCGCTGGGGTGTAATGTACCCAAGCGAAATATGAGGTGCTGTTCCTCCAATTTGCGCTGGGCCTCACACTGACAATGGAGGAGGCCCAAGACAGCAGGAAATCACTATCAAAACATGGGGGGGGGGGGGGGGGGGAAACACAATTTGGGGGGCCCGATTTTTTGGTGGCGCGCACACACACGCACGTGGCTTCGGACCTGTGGACGGTAACATCGGGAGCTGACCTGGTTGGTGACAGACTCCAAACTCCAGCAACAGCAGCTTAGTCCACCCCGAATCGTTGGACTTGAATCAGCCGATTCGCGGGGCCTTTCATCACCCGGCGTAGCTTATAATCGGCCGGCGGGGGCTTCAACATCGGGAGCCTCGATCACCTCGACGCAGCAGTTTGATTTTAAGCCACGCCGAGCGATGAAAAGGCCCCGCGAACGGGCCGATTCAGCCCTAAGAAAGCATCTGATACCCGCTTGAATCTTTCAAAAGCTATAATGTGATAAATAACACTTAAACAAATAAAACTGAAGCAAATAAAGGCAAACAGAAGAACCAAAAAAATACTAACCAACGTGAGTGACCGTGAATGAGGGACTTCCCTGCAAGCCAGCCAAGAAACCCAATCGACCGGAGCCCTTAATGACCTGACCCGTTTAAATCCGATACCAGTTTAAATCTTTCCCATCCACCAATACATTCAATGAGTTCAAATGGTAATTGTACCCACATCACACAGCTTTAAGAAATTCTCCGTGAATGCCTTCAGTAATACTTGAAGCTCAAAACACAATTGGTGACACATCGTGTTAATACAATGTTAATAGAGACATTTAACAAGCGCTTAACAGTCACACCCCCACTGTCTCGCGGAAAGCGGAGATTTTAATAGATTTTATTTCACCGAATTTCAAAATCCGGATTACAAAACATGGGGTGGGGGGGGGAGGGATTGTTCTCCACCTCTCAAAACATGATTGGGAATGGGAGGGGAAATTGAAGTGCTGAGCCACCAGGAGATCAGGTAGGTTAAGACGGATTGAGCGGAGGTGTTCAGCAAAACGATCGCCGAGCCTGCGCTTGGTCTCATCAATGTAGAGAAGTTGACACCTGGAACAGCGGATACAGTAGATGAGGTTTGAGGAGGTGCAAGTGAACCTCTGCCTCACCTGGAAAGACTGTTTGGGTCCTTGGATGGAGTCGAGGGGGGAGGTAAAGGGACAGGTGTTGCATCTCCTGCAGTTGCAAGGGCAAGTACCTGGGGAGGGGGTGGTTTGGGTTGGGAGGAACAAGTTGACCAGGGAATTTCGGAAGGAACGGTCTCTGCGGAAAGCAGAAAGGAGTGCAGATGGGAAGATGTGGCCAGTAGTGCAACCTGGTCTCTTTTGATTTTTGCATACCTTGGTTTTGAACAGTTTGTTTTACCTTTATATTTGGCCTTTTCATCTTCAGTGAGATGTTCTGATCTACTCCTTGTTACCACATTGACATTGTTCACAGTGAATACCTAGGAAAAGCAACAAAGCTTTTAATTGTTGTGTAGGAAGGAACTGCAAATGCTGGTTTAAACTGAAGATAGACACAAAAAGCTGGAGTAACTCAGTGGGCCAGACAGCTTCTCGACCCGAAACATCACCTATTCCTTTTCTCCAGAGATGCTGTCTAACCCGCGGAGTTACTCCATCTTTTTGAGTCTTTCTAAGCTTTTAATCTTGCCTTGTATCTCCTCAAGACAGAGATTCACAACGTGCAAGTCCTTTGCTGTTTTGTTGAAATGGTTGTGCTCATCAACCATGGAACTGTTTAACCCTGGAACACACCATTCTAGTGGACTGTCAATACATGCATTCACATCTCACATTTTCCATAACACTGGGAAATTGTTCTGCACTCGATTCCCATCAAAAATAAATTAATTAAGTGGAATTAATTCAATGGGAGGTTTTTATTCTCCCAAGATATGGGACACCACGTTTCAAGTTGTCTCTTTCCCAGTTAGAAACTATAACTAAAAGGACAGCAGAGTGGCGCAGGGGTAGAGTTGCTGCCTTACAATACCAGACACCCGGGTTCAATGCTGTCTGTGTGGAGTTTGCACATTCTCTTGGAGACCACTTGGGTTTTTTCTGGGTGCTACGGTTTCCTCCCACATTGGAAAGACATGATTTGTAGGTTAGTTGACTTCTGTAAATGGCTCCGAGCGTGTAGGATGCGAAAGAGGGATAACACAGCATGAGTGCATGTGTGAACGTTGGTCGGTGTGGATTCAGTGGGCTGAAGGACCCGTTTGCACACTGTATCTCGCAACTAAACTAAATTAAACTAAACTAAGAGAAGTGATCTTCCTCCATTGCAATTTTCAGAGAGCTGTTTGGAGCTGACCAGAAACGGTTTGGGAGTGGAGCTTTCCTTCAGGAAGGTCTCCTCATGTGTTTTCATAGCATGTCCGTAACATAAATATATAAATAATGAAAAGTATGAAATTAGTTTTCAAAACAAAACTTCCTATACCTTCGCTTCATGCTCTTGTACTACATCAGTCTTGTCCGTCCGCCAGCCCCAAAATCCAGACTTATTCCTGTCAGACAAGCACAGAGTTAATTACAGCATCTCACACCAATTGAACAGATGAAAATCTAGACAATATTGCAGAGGCCAGGCAGCATATGTGGAGGGAAAAAAACAAAACCAGAATGTTAAATTTAAAATTCAATACAATTTCATCAGCTGAAAGGTAATCAACCGAAAACAAGCAGTCTGAAGAAAGCCTTCTTCAAACTGCTTGTGTGATAGAGGAGAGCGGAAAAAAGCTGGGAGAGCAGATCAGGCAGAGCGTGACAGGCAATAAGTGGACAGAGGTGAGGAGGAGGCTGATAGGCAGATGGTTGCAACCAAGGCAAGAGATTAAAGCAGAAGGTATGACACAGAAAGACTGAAAAGTTATAAATTGTGAAGCCAGAGGAAGGAATGTAGGAGGAAGTGTGGGGTGGGGGGGGGGGGGAATTGGTGCGAGTCCAGGTGGGGCACAGGAGTTGTGGAGGAGAAAAGGGCGTGGGTGGGGGGAAGGGCAATGGACTGCAGATTGTAATAAGACTATGTTGTATTATCACTTATCATTCTCTCTACCCCCCTCCCCCCCCTGCTTCAGTCTTATTTGCCAAACTGGAGAGATTGCATTTTACGAGTTCCAAAGTCAAACTAATTCGATTTTTGTTAAATTTATTGTAACTCAGCATAATCTAGTTTATCTTGCTTCCAACCTACTCAACCAAAAGTTCCCAGCATTTTTAAAACAAGGAGCTCCTTTAAAAAAACCTGTAAAAACCCTGTCACTCTCAACTCAGAAGACTTCACAGACTGAATGCATGTGATTTCTACAAATTGTTCGTCGTGTGCTCTATATTCCAAACATTCCTAATTAATTTAATACTTCAGTGTCATGCATGCATCACCAAAGCTTAATGGACTGATCTAAAGTTCCGTAGCCTTTGAGTGAAGGAAGAAACAACGAGGAAGTGTAAGAGAAAAAAAAAAAGGTATTTAAAAGAGAAAATGAGAAGAAACAGAGGGAGCGAGGGAGAGAGGGAGGGCACTAGGCATGAGAAAACACAACAGTTAAATTCAGACAATATGGAAATGCTCAGCAGATCAGGCAGCTTTTGTAGAAAGAGACAAAAATCACAATTTCAGGTCGAAAGACACTTGACTGATTGGGAAGGAGAGAAAACAAATTAATATCAGGCCACGAAGAGCCAGGGGAAGTGATGAATAGAACAATGGGAATATGTCTGAAGAGGTGAGGCCAGGGTTGTTTGTAAACAAGATCATTTGTTCAATGGGATTATGGGGACATGTACAAAGCAAAAATGTGTTCTTTGTTCATAAAAGCCATGAGGGAAGTTAGAAAGTGAAAATAAAGATTTATGAAATGGAGAGCTGTAGAGAGGTCCAGAGGTCAGCTTGTGCTAACTAGGAGAGATCAACAGCCAATTTCATGGATGATAGACACAAACTGCTGGAGTAACTCAGCGGGTCAGGCAGCATCTTTGGAGAAAAGGAATAAGGCTGATGAAGGTTCTCGACCCAAAATGTCCCTATTCCTTTTCTCCAGAGATGCTACCTGACCCACTGAGATACTTCAGCATTGTGTGTCTATCCGCAGTGTAAATCAGCATCTGCAGTTCCTTCCTGCACAATATCATGGATGAATGACCTGGCCTGAAACTGATGGAGAAAGCTCATTACCTCAAGTTGTAGAATTTGTCATGTATCTACATGCCCAGACAGAAGATGAAATGCTGTTCCTCAAGGTTACCTTGAGCCATGTTATAGCAGTGCAGGCCAGAGAGAATATGGGTTAGAGTATTAAAACAGAAGGCAATTGGAAGCTTATTGCTGTCCCTGTCACTCTTAACGATTGTCACCCAATCTCTCATGAAGACGAGACCACATTGTGACCACTAAATGGAGCACACAAGACTGGAAGAAGTTCAAGGAATCTCTGCATCACTTAGAATGACCGTTTTATCAATTGTAGCGGCATTTAGATTGAGGTTCAAAAAGGAAAGTAAAACTAGCAACAGAGCAGATTGTGCAATTCTGGTCTCCCGTTTTATAAAAAAGTACATTATAAACTGACGATAAGCAGTAACAAACAAGATGTATTACTAGCTCTGTTGTGTATTATAATCTAAGTAAAGCTCTTTCATTCAAGTTACCTGAAACTTATTTTTAAGCATTAACATCACGTTGTTGTGTTGTTCACATTGCTGAACATAAACCTACAAATATCTTCTTCTTAACTGCATAAAAAGGTTATAGTATTAAAATAGATAAAAATGGAAAGTTTGGATTGATCAGCCACCTCAAAGTGGAAGAAAGGACTAACTCCTTTGTGGTCAATCATCTCCTTCATGGTCCAGCACCTTTTACATGAGCACCGCAAAAAATGAATAAAGTGGCTAAATAAATCAGTCACGGGGACACACCAAGCACAAGGATTACACTACTCAGACAAACGGGTAGACATATCCGATCTATTTTTGTTCTTTTTTTTTTAGTTTACTTTTGAGATACAGCACAGAAACAGGCCTTTTGGCCCACCGAGTCCACGCCAACCATCGATCAACCATTCACGGGACAGCACACTGGCACAACTGGTTGCGCCTCTGCCTCAGCGCCAGAGACCCAGGTTCAATCACACCAGCTCTATGTTATCCCATTTTTTCATCCACTCCCTACACACTAGGGGCAATTTACAGAAGCCAATCACCCGACAAACCCTCATGTCATTGGGATGTGGAAGGAAACAGAAGCACCCGGAAGAAACCCACGTGGTCTCAGGGAGCACGTGCAAACTCCACACAAACAGCATCCGAGGTCAAGATTGAACGCGGGGCTCTGGTGCCTAGGCAGCGGCTCTACCAGTGTGCCACCCCCTGAATGAAAAGACTGAAACATCCAAAAATAGAATTTAAACTACTCCAGTCTACGGTCCAAGATTAAATTTCCAAATTTCTCTAGTTTTATTAGATTAATTCAGTCTTTGTCGTAGGCTCCATTAATTTCACATAATTGGGTAAGTTTATCTCTTTTCCGACCTCAAAATCTAATTGTCATTTAAGCTGATAAATCAGTTGTAATGATAAGGCTGCTTTATGATCAGTAGCAAATTACTTGCACCACATGGTCCTTCATTATTTATTTGTGTTTGATGCCAGAATCCTATCAGCTAAACAGATCATTGACTTACACAAGATCCCCTGGGTAGGAAGGAACTGCAGATGCTGGTTTACACCAAAGATAGACACAAAATGCTGGGGTAACTCAGCGGGACAGGCAGCATCTCTGGATAGAAGGAATGGGTGACGTTTCGGGTCGAGACCCTTCTTCAGACTCAGTCAGTCTGAACTCAGGGAATGGGTGACGTTTCGGGTCTTCTTCAGACTCAGTCAGTCTGAAGAAGACCCGAAACGTCACCCATTCCCTCTCTCCAGAGATGCTGCCTGTCCCGCTGAGTAACTGCAGCATTTTGCGTCTATCTTAAGATTCCATCATCACATCCATACACTGAGCTATAGTGATGACTAGAATTTCAGATTCAGGGTGCAAGGTTAAGGTTACCTTTCAAATGATATGTTTTTTGTATCAAGGTACGTAGAAACAATGGGGGTAGTAAGGCGACTTGCAACTTGATCCGCCGTGGGTCTTACAGACGACAGTGTGAGACCTTGTTGTTCTTGCAAGAGCTCAAAGTGTTCCAGGTCTACGACTTGGTTATCATGGTCCATCTCTATAAACTCTGCCCTGTCAGCTGTCATCAGAAAGAAAATCATGACAATCTTAACAATGGAAGAAACGGACAGATCATGGCAACTTAAAAATCAATTATATTTAGATAAAACAGTTAGTGAAGACTTGCAAGGTCACCTGGTTTTTTTTAAATTAAAAAAAAACTATTTCTCAACACTGAGGTTCTTGACTTGATTATAGACACAAAATGTTGGAGTAACTCAGGCAGCATCTCTGGAGAGATGGAATGGGTGACGTTTCAGGTCGAGACCCTTCTTCAGACTGTCGGGGGAATGGGAAACTAGAGATATAGACTACGATGTAGAGAGATATATAACTAATGAATGAAAGATATGCAAAAGAGTAATGATGATAAGGGGAATAGGCCATTGTAAGCTGTTTGATTAGTGATTTAACTCAGAGATTCAGAAGGAGCAAGCTCCCAAACTGTAACAGATACAATCTTCATCTGGAAATCTAGACAGTGTGTGCAGGTAATTTGATAATGAGAGTTAGCAGAGTTACATTTGTTCTTATTGCATGTGCCACTGTGTATATTTTCCATCAAAATGATAAAAAAACAGTGCAAGTCTTGCCTTATTACCCACTTTCTCCACCATTTACAAGCCAATGAGCATGGAAGGAAGGAACCAAATGTAACACCACTAATATCACCATAATAAAGATCAAAACAAGACAGAACCTTAAACCTTTTTGAATTACATAACAGCATTTCACCAAACTGTGCTTTTACCCACTAAACTATGATGAATCTATTATGATAGTCTTGTCAGGCCAAAATTATTTTCCAGGTCTCCAGATTACTTTAGTTAGCTTAGGGATACAGTATTGAAGCAGGCCCTTTGGCCCACCGAGTTCACGCCGATCGATCACCTGTTCACACTTCCTCATCTGTCCTCTACACACTAGGGTCAATTTTACAGATGCCAATTAAACTACACGTCCTTGGGATGTGGGAGGAAACCGGAGCACTCCGAGGAAACGCATGCAGTCACAGGGAGAATGTGCAAACTCCACACAGACAGCACCCAAGGTCCAATTTGAACCCAGGTCCCTGACGCTGCGAGGCAACAGCTCTACCAGCTGCGTTATTGTGCCACTCTTAATTTTTATTTTTTTATTTTTTTAATTGGGTATTTAGATATTTTCAGATCACTCTGCTTAATGAATTGCTTGATTTACAATGTGGTTGCCTCAAGATTAATATAATCTGAGGAAGAAGAAAATAAAAACTCACAAAGCCTTGATATCCAAATTTGAAGTTCCTGCATTTACCTTTTCCCTTAAAAATGTAGCTGCGATGTCCCCTTTCCCATCTCATATTCTCAAAGTTCAGCAAGGTGGTATCTACCCGTAGGTTGGCACCACTCTTCCATATACGGTAGACATCACTTGGGCACATCTTGGACACCAGGGGAACTGGAAAAGTGAGAAAAATCAAAGAAATGTGCACGGGAAGAATAAAAAAAAATGTTTTAAAGCCTTAATGTGGCAGAGGAAATCATATTATAAAAACAACTTATTTTTGTACCTTTGGATATCGGTACCATGCATGTGCTTGATGTAAATATGTTGCAGGTAATTTGATGCTTGTCCACTTACTTAAATATTCACTTCATAGGTTTAAAATACAATTTAATTCCTCCACAAGCATATATCAATACAACATCTGAAACTAGCCATGCAAGCTATTGTCGGAGTTAAGGGCCTGTCCCACATGGCGATTTTTTCGGCGACTGTCAGAATCATCGACTGATGTATCAGGTCACCAAAAAAGTCGTGGCGTGACGACGTATTGACGCGCGGTGTCTCCTAAGTGTCGCAACATTTTTTTTGTCGTCGCTGGATTTCGAAATGTTCAAAATCTTTTGGCGACCTAAGACGACAGTCAATGACGCCGGCAGTCGCCGAAAGAAATCGCCAAGTGGGACAGGCCCTTTAAGAGTCACGGCCGCCTGGGAAAAGGATGCAAACCATATAATTCAAAGATAAATGTTTGATTACTTCAAATGACAGACAATAGCAGTGGCTTTAAAAAAAATATATAGATGATTTAAAACCACTTTGGTCTTGTTTACACTAACTCTTTAAAATTAGAAGGAATTCAAGTATGTTAAATGGCGACATAGGCTTAAAACCAAGCAATGAGTGAAACCAACTAACAGGTTCAAGTGTACAAGTAACAAATCCCTACTGGATGCAAAAGCCTCTTAGTCTAATTAATAACTTCCTTCAGGATGGTATTTTCTTTTGGATAGATCTCCTTCATTTACAGTTCTTCCTCAGGTTACGACAAGGTTCTGAGGAGTTTGTAAGTTCAAAATGTGGCCGCTCAGCAATATATTTAAATCATCATAAGATCATGTGATAGGAGTAGAATAAGACCATTCGGCCCATCAAGTCTACTCCGCCATTCAATCATGGCTGATATATCTCCCCCTCCTAACCCCATTCTCGCGCCTTCTCCCCATAACCTCTGACACCCGTACAAACATTGGTCAACCAAGGGCAAAGTGTGGTTAAGCCAGGTTGTTTAGCTCAACTATTCAGATTTCTCTGCACCATGCAATGTTACTGCCATGATCCAGGTTCCCACATTGCTGAAGATGTCTGCAGCAGCAGTTAGCAAATCCATCCCAACGGTCTCCCAAATACTCGATCATATGTAATTCAGGCACTCATAACCTGGACATGACCTGTATTGCGTTAACCACCTTGGAATATTTTGCAATACTTTACTTCATTATAAAACTATAGGCAAATGCAAAATGTTATTATAAGCGTCATAACATGGAGTAAAGAATACGAGCGTATCTTCAGACTGGCACCTCCCAATATCAATTAAGAAATTTGAGGCAAGACTAAAGCAGGATAGGTCATCTATTCTGACCATAAGCAGCACAAATAAAAATATTTGGCTAAACTTTCTAATACATCTTGGTAGCTCATGATCAGTGCTTCCCAGCATGGAGTAAATCATGCTTAAAATAGAACAAAATCCATCTGAAAAGGATCATTGCCAATACAGGGATATAGAACGAGTTATTTTGAAAACAAGTACACTTACTCCAGCTGGTAAACTCCCATTTCATCTCCACATAGAAATCAGAAGTCTGTTAAGAAATGTTTTTAAAAGGTGGGTTAAGTACATCAAATCAAAAGTTCGAAGATAGTATGAAAAACAAAATAGCACAATTAATTCCTCAGTACTGGATCAAATATCTATAAGACCTAAACTAGCTAATGTATTTACAGCCTAGTGTAATATTCTTTATTAAAGTTTATTTTTAATTTAAATAATCAGTGAGAGATTAGTAAAGGAATGGGTAACGGTACAATTGTGCTGGAATATAAAAGGTAATTTCGCATCATAGCCTTCTTCCGTCTGTATTTTTTTTAAATAACCTTTTAAAAAATTAGTTAGAGTTTTTGTTGAATGGGAAGCAAATTAGAAGTTCATTAATTTAGCATTAGGTTTTCTTGGGTGAGAAAAATCTAAAATTACTCAGTGGTCAGATTTAACGTTTCAAGTCAATGATATTTTAATCACATAAAAATTCATCCTAGTTAATATTGTTGAAGTGCAGGTCAGTTGGACCAATATCCTTTGTTAACAAAATTTGTTTCACAAAGCCAATATCAAAGATAATTTAGAGACACAGTACAACAAGTTGATACCATTGAAGTGTTAAGTAGTTTAGCTTATTGTCACGCACAGGCACATGATAAAGAGAATAATGTTCAGTGCAAGTTAAAGTCCAGTAAAATCTGATTAAAGCTAGTCCGAGGGTCCCCAATGAGGCAGGTGGCAGCACAGGACCACTCTCTAGTTGGTGATAGGATGGTCCAGATGCCTCATAACAGCTGGGAAGAAACTGTCCCTGAATTTGGAGGTTAGTGTTTTCACAATTCGGCACCTCTTGCCTGATGGGAGAGGGGAGAAGAGGGAGTACTGCCCATCAAGGGTGAATTTTTTTTAGGCAATAACGATTCCTCTGCAGCATTGTTCGGGGAGTCCAGAACCAGGGGCCACAGTTTAAGAATAAGGGGTAAGCCATTTAGAACGGAGATGAGGAAACACGTTTTCAAAGTCTGTGGAATTCTCTGCCTCAGAGGGCGGTGGAGGCCAGTTCTCTATATACTTTCAAGAGAGAGCTAGATAGGGCTCTTAAAGATAGCGGTGTCAGGGGATATGGGGAGAAGGCAGGAATGGGGTACTGATTGGGGATGATCAGCCATGATCACATTGAAACATAGAAAATAGGTGCAGGAGTAGGCTATTCGGCCCTTCGAGCCTGCACCGTCATTCAATATGATCATGGCTGATCATCCAACTCAGTATCCTGTACCTGCCTTCTCTCCATACCCCCTGATCCCATTAGACACCCGCACCCCCGCCCACCACAGTAACACCATTGTCAAATTCGCAGATGACACCACGGTGGTGGGGCTCATCTCTGGGGGGGATGAGTACGCCTACAGGGATGAGGTGGAGCAGCTGACAGGGTGGTGTGGAGAATATAACCTGCTCCTCAACACCTCAAAGACCAAGGAGCTCATAATAGACTACAGAAAGAAGAAAACGGACATTACACCAGTAGTCATCGATGGGGACTGTGTGGAGAGGGTGGCGGATTTCCGCTTCCTGGGAATACACATTGAGGAGGACCTGACTTGGAGCGTGAACACCTCTGCGCTGCTCGAAAAGGTCCAGCAGAGACTGTACTTCCTGAGGGTGCTCAGCAAGAACAACATCACCCAGAGACTGCTGCTATCCTTTTATCGGTGCTCAATAGAGAGCATCTTAACATACTGTGTATGTGTGTGGTACACCAGCTGCACAGCGGCTAAGAAGAAAGTGCTCCAGAGGGCTATTGACAACGCCCAGAAGATTATCGCCTGCCCTCTCCTCACCTTGGAGGACCTACACAGTTCCCACTGTCTCAAAAAATCCCAGAAGATCATAAAGGACATTTTCCACCCCGGTCACTCCCTGTTTGAACTGCTGCCGTCAGGCAGACGGTACAGATCAATGAGGACAAGGACAAACAGACTCAAAAACAGTTTTTATCCCACAGCAATAACTACACTTAATGTAGCCACCAAATGAGTGCAGGTGTGCTACACACCAAAGGGACTGTGAAATCGACAGAAGAATGTGTTTTTTTCTCATGTTATTTATTTTAGTTGTTTATCTTAGACTTTTGCTCTTAGAAAAGGTGTGAATGGTGCACTGACTGGTTGGCATTTCTAATTTCGTTGTACATGTTTACATGTTATAATGACAATAAAGTATTCATCATCATCACACAAGGGCCACATCTAACTCCCTCTTAAATATAGCCAATGAACTGGCCTCAACTACTTTCTGTGGCAGAGAATTCCACAGATTCACCACTCTGTGTGTGAAAAAAAATGTTCTCATCTCAGTCCTAAAAGACTTCCCCCTTATGCTTAAACTGTGACCCCTTGTTCTGGACTTCCCCAACATCGGGAACAATCTTCCTGCATCTAGCCTGTCCAACCACTTAAGAATTTTGTAAGTTTCTATAAGATCCCCCCTCAATCTTCTAAATTCTAGCGAGTACAAGCCGAGTCTATTAAATGGCGGTGCTGGCTCGAAGGGCCAAATGGCCTACTCCAACACCTATGTCTATTGTCCATCCGAATAGTGCATTTTAGGACAAACTTAGATACAATAGAACCAAATTTCCACTTTTTTACATTAATCAAGCTTAAACTTTGATTAATTATGGCCTGTTTTTCATTCAAACCCACTGGGGGTCTCTAAAGATAGCTGAGTGCAAAGTTATTCATTGTTTAATTTTTAACCTAGCATTCTCTCATGTAGTGATTGACAATAATTTAACATTAAGGAGGACAATTGTTTTATTAGTGGAATCTATCTATTGGGAGCAATTTAAAAAATAATCAAATATAGGAAGCTTTCACAGAGAATATATAGAAAGGCAAAAAAATGGCAGGAGGAGTGATCCCAATGCCGAGCGCTTTGAACTACAGTGAAAAGTTTAGCTTCCTTAGACTTTACTTTAGAGATACAGAGTGGAAACAGGCCCTTCGGCCCACTGAGTCCACGCCCACCAGCGATCACCCGTACACCAGCGCTATTGCACACGCTAGGGACAATTTACAGAAGCCAATTAACCTACAAACCTGCATGTCTTTGGAGTGTGGGAGGAAACCCCCGTGGTCACAGGGAGAACGTACAAACTCTGTACAGATAGCACCGTAGTCAGGATCAAACTCGGGTCTCTGGCGCTGTAAGGCGGCAACTCTACCGCGGCGCCACTGTGCTGCACTCCAAATTGAACATAATAGACAAGAGTAACAAAAGAGATAGAAACAACATTAATCGGTTACTATCCTAAGTAAGGAGTTAAGAGTTAAATCATAACCTAATTCCTCGGATGATTTAATTTGGAGCTGAACTGAGCCGAGTCTCACAGATCAGGAATATCCCCAGTGCATGCATAAATTACATCATCTTCTCAACATCCCTGGATTTGGTTTTTGTTCCCAATTACAATCTAGTAAGCTTTGTTTCACAGATCATCAAGAAAAGGGAATATTTCAGTTGTGATACCCACCACAAATGACTAGTTATGTGATACACCCCAAGTTGCCTTTGGCTTCTGTGGCTTGGTATGCTTTGTAAGTGAGGTTGGAAGTTATATAATTATAAATCTAGATGATAACAATAAGGGATCATCCCCATTGCCTTTCTTAACTTATGCAAACAGAAACTTAGAATGTAAGAACCACTAATTTTGAGAATGATTTGGCTGGCTTTTGGTTTGAACAGAACTGGATGGATTTGAATCAAGTTGGAAATTAACTAGCAGTAGTTTAGGAGAATTGCAGAGTACATACATGACAAAAAAGGTTACATACCAATTAATGTTCTGAATTGGATTCTAAAGACAGAATCATGATGCAAATGAAATCTTTGAACTGAACGGATATATATTTAAATTATTTTTGTATTTAACTTGTTCAGGATGCTAGGGCAGTCATTACCTTTTGTATCATGTTGAGTAGTTCTGGAACTCCATTTAGATGAGAGTTTATTCTGATATAGTCCCGATGCTGAAGAATTTTCTGCAGCAACTCAGGATCTCCTGTGCTGACTGCCTCCTGTAGAACTGAAGTGAAGGAAACATTTAAGCCATGATTAATGATTGGTAATACACTTATTAGACGACTTGCCTGTAATCTTCCAATGTAACAACAACAACAAATGGATTTACTTAGCATCTTTAAATGTAGCATGACTTGTTTCACAGGAAAATTGTTAAATATGCCACATCCAGTCATGCTTGGTGTGGAACAATTAAACAGCTCACTGGAGGACAAGGCTCCCACAAATATCCTCACTCACATAGATGGGGGAGCTCAGCACATCAGTGCAAACAGAAATTTTCATCCAGAAGTGCCGAGTGGATGATCCATTTTGGCCTCCTCCAGTGGTCCCCAGCAAGATGGATGCCAGTCTTCAGCCAATTTGATGGGGTGGAAGATTGCAACCTTCACGTGGTGCTCCCTGTTTCGACAAATGCAATCAACCCGGCGTGCACAATCAAATAAGATCAAATAGAACAAGTTGTCCTACAACTTTAGGCTGTGCACGCCATACGCAAGAAGAAGAAGAAGCCAATTTGATTCACTCAATGTGATGTCAAGAAATGACAAGGCATTGGATACATAAAAGGCTGTGGACTTTGATAACATTCCAGCAATCGTACCAAAGACCTGTGTTTTTTAACTTGCCATGCCTTGGTACATGCTGTTCCATTGTGGCTACAACACTGGCGTCCAGCCGACAATGTGGAGAATTGCTCAGGAACGTTTTGCCCACAAATCCAGCCGCTCCTGGGGCAAATCCAACCAACCGATTACCTCTCCACTTGATCATCCGCAAATTGACAGAAGGGATAATCATGAGTGCTATCAAGTGGTACTTGCTGAGAAGCAACATGCTTGCACAGGTTCAGCTTGGGTTCCGCCAAAGTCACTCAACCTTAGTCCAAACATGGGACGAAAGAGCTAAAATTCAGAGGCAAAATTAGTGTAATGGCCCTTGTTGATAGCATTTGATGAAGAATGACATCAAGGAGCCTTGGCTAAACTAGAGTCAAAGGGAATCCAGGAGAAAATCCTTCGCTGGTTGGAATCAAACTTAACACAAAAAGGGTGTAGATGCTGGTTGATACACAAGGGGACACAAAGTTCTGAGGTAACTCAGCATATCTGTAGAGCATGGATAGGTGATGTTTCAGTTTGAAACCCATCTTCAGAAGAAGAAGATCCTTCTTCAGCTGCTTTATCAATGAACTTCCTTCAACTGAAAGGCAAGAATTCAGGATTTTCATTGATGAGAGACCAAAAGGTGTCAGATAAGGAGAAATGAAATGTAAAGCCAACAGTCCAACACAGAGTGATGGACATTGGTGAAACATGAAGGGAGACCCAAATGTCGTCAGACTTGTAATTAGTTTAAAACTTCAAAAGTTATGTTTGATTTTTGTGCACCACTTATAAAATTCTTCCTGATTTCAACATTTTTCTCTTAATAAATCCAAAGACGGAAAATAATTGGGTGTTAATTTGGGGAACACCCAGCCGGAAAATAATTGGGTGTTAATTTGGGGAACACCCAGCCGGAAAATAATTGGGTGTTAATTTGGGGAACACAAATAAGATCATGTTCCCTGTATTTTGTTTGCGTTTTGAGTTAGTGCCTGGTTTGCTAAAAATAAAACTTCCTCTTCCGCCTTGGCTGCATTTTGTTACTCATTGCGACTTGACCACAGACTGCAAGGGTGTGGTGTTAAAAAGTGCAGTTCCTCAAACTGCAAGGTGTCAATGCTGCATTTGTTGACAAAAGCTTGCTGTTTCTCACCAATTGGGAAGAAACATTAAGAAAAAATCTAAATAGGAGGAAGCAGATCTGGCCGAGCTGTTAGGCAAGTGTTCGCTCGAGTCGCAAATGCCCCAACTCATCGTCTATCTTTTTTAATCTTACTGTACGTCCATCTCATTCTTCCACCGCAGGTTCTCCCAGCCGCCCAAAGACTGTACATGCTCCTTTTACCCGTTTTGCCCGCGCTAGATTTACACATTTTTATAATAACGTCTTGTCTAATTACTACCCAAGTTTAATTTATGTGCTCCTATTTTCTCAAATAACAACTCGAATTCATGCCTGGCAAATTTACACATCAGCTTTCATTATTATGTTCATACGTTCTAGGCACGGAATTAGGCCATTCGGCCCATCAAGTCTACTCCGCCATTCAACCATGGCTGATCTCTTTCCCTCTCAACCCCATTCTCCTGCCTTTGCCCCACAATCCCCAACATCTGTACTAATCAAGAATTTGTCAAACTCCACCTTAAAAATATCCATTGACTTGGCCTCCACAGACATATGTGCCAATGAATTCCACAGATTCTCCACCCTCTGACTAAAGACATTCCTTCTCATCCCCTTCCTAAAGGTATGTCCGTTTATTCTGAGGCCATAGCCTGAGATCTTGCAAGTTTGGTTTTGCATAACTGAACGAAAACTCAAATGATTGTCTGCAGCTAGTAGATCACATGTTTAAATCTATCTGCCTGCCATATTTTCCAATCATGGCTCACAAACGGGTAATTTTCTCAGTTTTATGCACCGACGGTTAACATCAAGCATTTCAGGTAAAGAATTGTACAGATGGAAGAGAAAGCTTCGTAATATAGTGCGATGTGATTTACCCTCATTGCAGTGTAGTCAGATTTACCCTCCTCTAGTGCAGTGTAGTGTAGGCAGTGTACTCAGGTGGCTTACGTTTGACTTACACACTGCTTTTTAAGCCCATAACTCCTGTTTAAAACACGAGGTGCCTGTATTTGATTTTGTGCCCTATGATGGATCCGATTGATAAATATTCCTGACCTGTCCATCCCTTGGCATTCTCCTTGACGACAGAAGCATTGTTTTGAAGCAGCACTTCCACACATTCCAAGTGTCCAAGAGAGACGGCGAGGTGCAATGGTGTCCGGCCTCGTGGATCAACCATTTCAACATCATGCTGTTGGAGAAAAGTGATGATTAACCCACATGAAGTACAAAAAATCCATTTAGAAAATGGCTCAGTATGTCTCATGAGATGGTCATAAGAAATAGGAGTAGAATTGGGCCATTCGGTCCATCAAGTCTACTCCCCCATTCAATCATGGCTGATCTATCTCTCCTTCCTAACCCCATTCTCCTGCCTTCCCATAACCTCTGACACCTGCAGTAATCAAGAATCTATCTATCTCGGCCTTAAAAATATCAATTGACGGCCTCCACAGCCTTCTGTAGCAAATTCCACAGATTCATCACCCTCTGACTAAATACATTTCTCCTCATCTCCTACCTAAAAGAACATCCTTTAATTCTGAGGCTATGACCGTTAGTCGTAGACTCTCCCAACAGGAACATGAGATGATACTATAGTTTCGTTTAGTTTAGAGATACAGCGCAGAAACAGAGTTTTCAGCCCACCGAGCCCGTGTCGACCAGTGATCCCTGTGCACTAGCACTATTCTACACACTAGGGACAATTTACAATCTTTACCGAATCCAATTAACCTATAAACTGTACGTCTTTGAAGTGGGGAGGAAACTGGAGCATCCGGAGAAAACCCACGCAGTCACGGGGAGAACATACAATCTCCGTACGGATAGCACCCGTAGTCAGGATTGAATCCTGGTCTCTGGCGCAGAGAGGCAGCAACTCTACCGCTGCTGCCACCGTGCCGCCCCAACAGATCTGGAATGTTTTGGTTTCAATACATTACCCATGGCTATTTAGGAAATGTTAAATAAGACAATAGTATCTCTTTTGTGGGAGACATGAACACAATTTACTGCTCCAAGCAAGGATATTTAAAGCGAAAACCAAAAGTTCTGTTTTAGAAATAACACCGTTTTCTTTTTGACCAAATTTACAACCTCTTTGGTCATCTTACTTTTGTTCTCTTACTTCGCCATGTTTAACCCCTTCTCCTTACTGGAACATGCCGGACCTTAATTTTGATCACCTGGACTTTAAATTACTTCCACGTCAGATTTGGACTTGCTCATTAACAACGGGTCTCAAAGTAACCTCCCAAGCTCCTGCCTGATATAATGTTGTAAAATATACAGAGTGCTGGAGTTGCTCAGCATCTCAGGAGAATATGGATAGGCGAAGTTTGGGTCGGGACCCTTCGTCAGTTGTAATTTGCCTCACTCCAATTTAGTAACTTAACCTTAATCAAAACAATCTTGAAGTTTATGGAGTTGTGATCACTATCCCCCAACATGTTCTTCCACTAAACACCAGTAACCTGGCCTGGCTCGCTTCTCAACACTAGGTCAGGTATGCTCCCTTCTCGGGTTGGACCATCCACATACTGTTCCAAGAAACTCTCTTAAATACGCCTCACTAATTCTGCCCCGTCTAAGCCTTTGGCACTAAGCAAGTTTCAATCAATATTGGGAAAGTTAGATTTATCCACTGGGACAACCCAGCAATCTGTCTAAATATATGTTTTTCTATCTCCCGCTGGCTATGGAGAGGAGGAGGGAATCCCATTAGAGTGCTTGCATCTTTCTTATTTTCTCTTATGTCCTCTCTGTGATATTCTCCCTTGTTAGGAGAGCAACTCCTCCACCTCCCTTCCTTCTCTCTCTCTTACTTACTTCCTATTATGCCTCCTGGCATAGGGCAGCAACTAAGGTCCTCCACTCCTGTCTGTTCTGGGATAGCTTCTGGACACTGTACATTCATCCTAGCATCTGTCGATAGCCCTGGAAGTCCATCACGCCCAGTAGTGTTGATTCCTTCAGTCGCTGTTTCCGTAACATATTTGTTTTACGAGATAGGGTTGTTAGCCCTGTGCTCAACCTCCAACCTGGAGGACAAGTGGATCGCTCTTCGTCTCGCCTCTACCCTTCGACCTGTCCAGCATGGGAGACCCAAACAGGAGACGAATCTCCCACTGGCATAGCTCTAGAGGTCACTGAGACACACAAGCTCCCTGACCACGACAAGGTTGCAATCCAACAGGGAGTTATCCAACTCTCTATTACATCTCAAATTGAAACCCTGGAACATTGAACTGTCTGTCATGTCCTTCTCGCAACCACATTTCCACAATGGCCACAACATCGCAGTCCCAAGCACCGTTCCTGGATCGACGTTCATGTGCTTTCTTCACAATACTCCTTGCATTGAAATAAACTCACTTCAGGCCATCAGCTTCACCATATTCTTTCGCATCTCCCGGCATTTCTTTCCTTTGAAACATACTGGTCCTAATCTCTACTTTCCCCATCACTAGTTCCAATTGCTGACCTACAACTCTGGCAGGCAAGGATAGTGGGTAGAAGGAAAGGGGGGGGAGGGGATAAAAATGTGGAGAATGCAGAGAAATGTGAAGCAAAGTGTCTTTTAAAGTAAATTAACTGCTTACATTCAAAATACAAGAATGGGACTGTATTTTAAAACACAAATTTTTGAAAGTGACTATATTAGAATGTTAGAAAAGAATGGTCGACTTTATAGATCGCAAAGCCTTTACAAAATACCTGTTTAGGAACAGCTGAAATAGTATTTTTAATTCTGTGCACTGCACTTCAGGATGTCAAGTGCTTTCCAGGCAAGAGTCATTAGGATACTAATAGGCATGAAGGACAGAAGAGACCCGAATTGTTTTCCATAGAGCAAAGGATTGCAAAGGGACTCAATTAAGAAGAAAGTAGGAAGAAATTATTTCCATTCTAAGGGATTTCCTTAACCAGATGATGCAAACTGTGAAAGCAGTTAGAAAAATCCCAGGGGGTGATTGATTTGCAAAGATTGAAACAGCAAATTGTAACATTCTGTGATGTAATACCTGCAAGTATAGTTTAACAGTGGCTTTTAACGTGGAAATGGATATAAAGTTGAATGGGAACATTTACGTGGCATTTGAGAAAATGGAGTGAAAATTTGGCACAGCCACAAAAGACAGAACTTCTGTGCTGAATAATTGCCTTATCGTAACTATATATTTTTGTTTTGTTTCCCCCCAACTTAATTCCAAAAGGTCTTGCTTAAACCATCAATGAAATTGTTAATCACGGTAACCTTGGTGACTAATTATGAACTCGCATCCATTGTGTCATTTATTTGATTGTACCATGAATACATCAGCAAAACCAGACTGCTGGAGGAACTCAATGGTCAGGCAGCATCGATGATAGGAAATGGACAGCTGATATTTTGTGATGGGACCTTCCTTCAGACTAGAGTAGAATGAGATAGCTGGTAGAGACAAGAGGGGTAGAGGTGGGGCAAGAACTGCCAATGTGATAGGTGGATCCAGGTGGAGGGTCTCGGCTCGAAACATCACCCATTTCTTCTCTCCAGAGATGCTGCCTGTCCCGCTGAGTTACTCTGGCATTTTGTGTCTATCTTCTGGAGGGGTTGGTTGCCAGACAGGTCAGGTGGTGGAGATAGTAATCACCGCGGGTGATGATGAGTGAAGACAAAAGGGTACAAATTGTGGAACCCAAGAAGAAAGGAAGGACAGGTGGAGTATGAAGACGAATCCCAACCACAAATGCTGTCTGACCATTTCCCTCCAGAGATGCTACATAACCCCGAGTTCTACCAGCAGCCTGATTTTTGCTCAAGATTCCAGCATCTGCATTCTCTTGTGTCCCCATCATGAATACTTATTCACCCCATGTTTCGATTAATCATCCCCAGCATCTTAACCAGGTATCAAGACATAAGGACCCTCCCAGTCTGAAGAACTGAGAACATTTTCTCCTGATGCACATCACTCGTATCCATTCCCTCCACAGATGCTGCATGACCCCTTGAGTTACTCCAGCACTTTGTTTTGCTCAAGATTCCAGCATCTGCAGTTCCTTGTATCTCCATTTATTAACTTTGAATTGTTTTCTCATACGAACACCACAGGTTAACGTTTTGATTAACAGTGATCAATTCAGCTTCAACTGTATTCACTCAGAATCTGTCCCTACCAGAACGATGACTGGAAACTCAGGCCTCGGCTAGGATCAGTAATCAGGCCTTGGCTAGGATCAGTAATTTAGGTGAGTTTAATTTTTATAACGTAGCTACCTCAAAATCAGTTAAAACAATCCAGGAAACTGTTGGGATTTCCCTAACAACAACTGTAAAGACGACTTCCGTTCGTACTGATGGGACGACATGGTATAAATTGAGACTTTCTCTGGCAGTAACTTACCTGCTTCAGTTCCTTCTCGACCTCTCTGTGCCGGTTGTGCCAGACGAGCAGATGTAGCCTGTATTTGTTCCTGATGTCTTCCGATGTACACATCCTAGCCTCACCATCCATACAGGGGGGAGGGAGGGAACAAACCTCCCCTTCGTTCGTCTCCTCTACAACGAGGTGCAGCAATGGTGGAGAGGGGAGAGCGGGGGAAATAAAAACTTTCAAACTTTCCGAAAACTTCACAGGGGAAGAATTCCCCGCACAACAACAAGGAAATGCTGCCGCACAACTCGGGGAGAGAGAGGGCGGGCGGGCGCCTCGACGCCCCTTCCAGCCGCCGCTGGCGACCTAGGCGTCCACAAAGAAACAAATCATAAAATATCACCACCCTTGGCTCCTTGAGGGGCCCAGAAACGTTGATTTAATGAATTTAAACGGCGATTATGTGGAAACCATCGCCGCCCCCTCTCCTCCCTGTTGCTGTGGTTAGTTCCACGTTGGTCGCATGTGTCCACAGCGGGGAACATGGGTGGCATCTAACAATTTCCACCCAGGGTGAAATCAACCTCGCCGGTGTTTGTTTTGATTGAAAGTAGATACATTCTGTATTTTTTCCTCACTTGATCAACAACCACCGGTGTTTGAAAGGCCCAGCGTCGTAATTGATACTTATTATTGGCAGGGACTCCCCCTCCGAGGAGGGCGGTGGTGGTAGGGCTTGGGGTAGGCGCATGCGCATGCGGGTCCAGCCGCGCCTGGCGGTCCTCCGCTATCCCGGCATCCCGCTCGGCGTCTCCAGGCAGCCGGAGGCCGGGCCCGAGCGCGCCGCAAACTCCGCTCCCGCTCCCCAGCGCTTGATGGCGGCTCCCCGCTAACCTCCAACTTCGCACCGCTCCATCTCTCGACGGAAACATCTCCCCGCCATAAAAACAAAAACTAACTCTGAACTTGGGGCGCGATCTTACCGGCTGTCCATGTCGAAGAGGTTAAGGAGCATCGACATCTGCGCTGACTGCAGTGTCGCCGGTAAGTGGAGGCGAACAGTGTGGGGAAGGGAAGGGGAAGCAGGGTCTCTAGAAAGTTCTAGCTCCTCTCAAACGTTAGTGCTGTGCCGTGTCTGGCACTCTCAAACATGTCGGGCAACTGAGAGAGGAAATGCAAGCGAGACACAGAGGAAGTGAGGGAAGTTCAACATAACATAACATGAATTCCAACTTACTTCTCTGCAGCCCTTGCACTTGTTTATCTTCACTTCCAGTGTAGCTGTAACACCATATCCTATATCGCGTGGAACTATTCACTCACTTCTATCCACAGCCAGTCTTTTGTTACTCGCTGATTTCTCTACCACCCTATTTCTGGTACTACCAACTCTAATTTCTTCTACCATCAATCACCCATTTGCTATGGGGTAATATTCGTTCAAGTAGCACCAGATGAGTTGTATAAACATACGGGTTGTATGCATCCAGAGCGCGTAAATCAAACACTCCAACACTTCACCATTTCCTGTCATTTATGGATATGGTTTAACAAAGTTCTGTGGAGCATGGAGCCCACGGGTGAATGACAGGAAAGAAACAGGAAATGCTAGAAGTACTCACCAGACCAAACTGTCAATGGAGGGAGTGATAAACTTTCATTGAAACTGGGAAAAGTTAAACGGTAAAACAGACAATGCAATACTTGAAAGTACCAGGAAAGAGGCACTAAAAATATTTTTGTGTAACAAAAGATTGGAAGGGGAGAAATGAGAGATTAAATGAAATCACTTGGCAAAAACACTGATGGAAATGGAAAAGCTGTTTATTTGAAATGGAATCTGGATGTCCATCAGATGGACGGTTGTTATCGAGTTTAGTTTGAATATTGTTGAAATGATGCTAGTGAAAGTTCTCAGTCACATTTACAAACTGAATGGAGGCTTTTCTGCAGACAGCCAATCTGTGTTTTGCCCATTTATTGGTTTATTATTGTCATGTGTACTGAGATACAGGAATAAACTTTTGTGATATTCAGACAAATCATACCGTACATCAGGTAGTGCAAAAGAGAAGATAATTAGAATATGGTGTTACAACTACAGTGGAAGTGAAGCCAATAGACAATAGGTGCAGGAGTAGACCATTCGGCCCTTCGAGCCATTCACTGTGATCGTCCATAATCGGTACCCCATTCCTGCCTTCTCCCCCATATCCCCTCACTCTGCTATCTTTAAAGCTCTATCTAACTCTCTCTTGAAAGCATCCAGAGAATTGGCCTCCACTGCCTTCTGAGGCAGAGAATTCCACAGATTCACAACCCTCTGCGTTTTTCCTCATCTCTGTTCTAAATGGCTTACCCCTTATTCTTAAACTGTGGCCCCTGGTTCTGGACTCCCCCCAACATCGGGGAACATGTTTCCTGCCTCTGGCGTGTCCAAACCCTTAATAATCTTATACGTTTCAATAAGATGTCCTCTCATCCTTCTAAATTCCAGAGTATACAAACAAGCCCAGTCTCTCCATTCTATCAACATATGACAGTCCCGCCATCCCGGGAATTAACCTCGTGAACCTACGCTGCACTCCCTCAAAAGCAAGAATGTCCTTCCTCAAATTTGGAGACGAAAACTGCGCACAATACACCAGGTGTGGTCTCAATAGGGCCCTGTACAACTGCAGAAGGACCTCTTTGCTCCTATACTCAACTCCTCTTGTTATGAAGGCCAACATGCCATTTGCTTTCTTCACTGCCTGCAGTACCTGCATGCTTACTTTCAGTGACTGATGAACAAGGACCCCCAGATGTCATTGTACTTCCCCTTTTCCCAACTTGACTCCATTCAGATAATAATCTTCCTTCCTGTTTTTGCCACCAAAGTGGATAACCTCACACTTATCCACATTAAACTGCATCTGCCATGCATCTGTCCACTCACCCAACCTGTCCAAGTCACCCTGCATCCTCATAGCATCCTCCTCACAGTTCACACTGCCACCCACCTTTGTGTCATCTGCAAATTTGCTAATGCTACTTTTAATCCCTTCATCTAAATCATTAATGTATATCTATGAAGATTTTAAAAAGTGCAAGGGCAGTAGTAAGGTAAGTTTGAAGATAGTGAATTCATACCTAGTATACGAAGGGTCCACTCTAGAGTGTGATGACAGTGGGGAAGAAGCTGTTCTTGAAGCTTTTATATCTTCTACCTGAAGAAGAGAGAATGGCCTGCGTGTAAGTGATAATGATTGACTGTGTTCCCGACAGCATGAAGTATAGATGCAGTCTATAGGAAAAGTGAGGGAGGCCGGTTTGTGTGATAGCCTGGGCTGCGTTCACAATACTCTGCAATTGTTTTGCGATCTTGGGAAAAGCAATTACTGTACTAAGCTGTGATGCATCTCAATAGGGTTCTTTCTTTGGCGCATCTGTAAAAATTAGTAAGAATCTTTGGATACATGTTGAATTTCCTTAAATCTTCTGAGGAAGTAAAGACGTTGGTGTATTTTTGGTCATAGTGTCAATGTGGTTAGACCGGAACGAATTGTTGGTGATATTTACATTAGAAACTTGAAGCTCTCAACCAATATGAGTGAAATTGGTAGAAAGATTCAGCCGGTTGGGCAGCATCAGAGCTTGGATCTTCAACTGAAATGTTTTCAAGATGTTAAGAAATGTTAAGATTCAAGTCTGACAAAAGATCTTTGACCTGTAATGTTAACTCTATGTATTCTACTGCTGCTGCCTGACCGTTCCAGGTTTCCATCATTTGCAGTTTGTTGATTTTCACATCTTATGTGGTGATATGTACTGTTGTGAGTGATACCATGCATACTCTATTATTGATGGTCCTTCCAATATAAATGGACATAACTGATATTAACGTTGCCTTAAGAAAAGACACTCATTTTCTGTAAGAAACTGTATCTCCTTATTGTAGTTGATACTACTTTTTAGATGCTAGAGAGTTTGTAGAAAAATAACAAGTGCTGGTTTTGTGCAACATGTAACAAGTATTAGTAATTATAAATACCACATGATATAAATTGCATCACTCTGAATAATGCTTTGGAAATAATTTACCCAAGTCAATGAAACATTGTCAATGTTTTGGTTGACAAGTTTTTAAAATAAATCTATTGTAATTTGCAAAGCGTTTGCTTAATTTTCAGCATCTTGTCTGTCAGTGCCCCATACCAACAATAGCACTAACAATACCGTGCCATTGTGTAGTGTAGTTAGATGAGAATTTGTTGTTTGCCTTTTTTGCCTATGCTCTAGTACTTGCAAAATCTCACGGAAGTGAAATGTGCTTAATTACAAAATAAACTTGGGTGCAAAGAAGAGTCTGGGGAGAAAGACTTAATTGCAATATGTATTATTTTTTATGAAATTTCTTTTATTTGGACAAAAGATAATTAGATTTTCTGCATGTTTATCACAGTATTAAATAACTTTGTACTCTGAATTTTTGAATCCACCATGATTAGCTGCAGTGTATTTTGATTTTTGGGATCATTTACTGTGGTTGCCTTCAGTGTCGTGGCATCACCATTATATAACAATGATTATCTTCAGGCTGTTTGGAAGGGAATGAAACAAAATTGCTTTTGGGAGCCTAAAAAAATCCTGTAATCAATTTATAAGACTGCCACTGGCAGAGGGCAAGAGTTGAAGTATAAACTCGTCTTGATGTTTGTTGCACAAATTAAATCAAAGGATTTACTTCCAGCAAACATTGTGCTGATTAAATATGTATTTATTTTCTTTTGCATTGTGTAAATATTAAAGATATGCTCTTTTCAATTCTGTTTCTAGTGGGATTCCTCATAATAATCCATGCAAGATTATTAGTTAATTTTGAATATCTTCCCGTGTATCTTTTGTATAATTTCTATTCTGCTTATTAATTAGTTCATTAGTACTACTGCTACTCCAGTGTTTCATTCTTTCTATGTGCATTTGAATATATGAACTTTGTGCACCATATCCCCGTATTGTAAAAGAACTTAAGCAATAGTTATCTACATCTATCAAGAAGTTGGTCAGATAGAGGGACTGATTGTAATTCAACAAGAGATGTTTGTTAGTAAGAAGTCTGTCATTATAATTGTTGGAAATATTTTGAAGCTGTGAATTGTTTTCCACAACTATAAATTTGAACATTGAGTGTATATCTTCCCTTTGAGTCACTTATTTCATTCAGAAAACTCTGCTGCTTAGTTGCACTGTACTAAATAATCCCATTGACAACACTACCACCTGGACTCTTGGAAACTTTTAATGGCAGCAACAAAAGTAGAGTAAGCAAATAACATCTGGTGTCCTCATAGTTGGTATAGCACCAAGAATTGCACTTGGTGAGGGAGGAGGTATAGGGAGAGGTGTTGCAAGGGTAAGTACCTGGGGAGGGGGTGGTTTGGGTGAGAGGGGATGAGTGAACCAAGGAGTTGCGGAGGGAGTGGTCTCTACGGAGGGTGGAAGCAGTGGGGATATGGATATGCAATTGCTGGTGGTCCCCAGCAGTCCTTCCAGGTGAGACAGAGTTTCACATGCCCCTCTAACTTTGTCTACTGCATTTAGTGTTCCCGATGTGGCTTCCCCTAACTCGGCGAGACCAAAAATAGACTAGCTGACCCTTTTGCCGAATACTTGCACTCGGTCCACCAAGGCCTGTTGGATCTCCTGGAGTTAACCATTTTAACTCCCATGCCCATACTACCCTTGCTGCCCTGGGCCACCTCCATTGCTAGAGGGAGGCCACATGCAACCTAGTGAATTGGCACCTCATATTCCGCTTGGGTAGCTTAAAACCTAATGGTATGAACAATGATTCCTCCAATTATAGGTAACTAATCTGCAAACAACCCAACACTCAACCCCCCCCCTCTTTTTTTCCATCCCCTCTCCTCTTCCTTGTGCACCACCTGGATTCACATTTGTTTATCCCGTTGTCCCCTTCCATCTATATTCCGTCCTCTCACTTCATAATTTACATTTCTATCCTTATCTCACACTTTGTTTTTTCATCTCTGGCCCTTGTCCAACCATTTGTCAATCAAAGACCTCCCTCACCCGTATCTACCTATCATTTGCCAGGTTTTGTCTTTCCCCCACCTCATCCAGCTTTCTCCTTCTCCTCCTTCACCCCCCGCACCCCCACCTCATCACAATCAAACTGGAGAAATGTGCTGATCCAAAATGTCACCTTTCCATTTTCTCCAGAGATGCTACTTGGCCTTCTGAGTTATTCCAGCTCTCAGTAGTACTCTTATAGTCTTTTAGATTCAGAAAGAGCAAACATCTTGAACAATGACAAAAGTATTATTCTTCTGATGGATGAAGTGGCTGGGTAAATTGAACACTAGGCAATTTCTGACCATTTGTGTATTTCGCAAAAAGTGGTATATCTGGTACTCTTTAGAAAATATTTTGACTTGAAAAAATGAACACTTTACATCAGTAAATTAATTTCAAAAGGGGTATTGCCTCATCACTAGTTCTAGTTTCTAAATTCTATTTTGCTGTTGTTGATCAAACTACATAAAATCTTTCAAAAATATAGAAAAGCATGTTGATTTATTGATTTGTTGGGGCCATTGGTGTATAATCAATGTTTTTGTGCTGTGGCTAGATAGGTAATCAAACACAATGTGAGCCACACTCAATATTTATATTACCTGTTCTCTCTAAGGCTCTGCATGTTTCTCAAGTTGTCTTGTAACCAAGATGCTGTGTTTATGTTGTAATGTATTTATATTAAAGGTGGTTTGTTTTTAAACATATTAAGGAGTTTATTTAACCATGGATGTAAATAGTTTTAATGACTAGTGCTACGAGCTGCTATTCAAATATTCTGCACTTAATTACTGTTGCAAATTTGATCTGTAATTCAAATTAAAGATTTGAAATTGAATTTGTAATTTCAGATTCAGATAAAGATGTGACTATAAGAATAATGAGCTTTCAAAATGGGAAATATCTTTGTATAAAACATTCAAGACATACAACATATACTCTTAGTTTCCTACTGCCTACATAAGCTGTAGGCAGTGGACTGAGTACTGGGGAGAATTTGTTTTCAAACTATGATATGCTGATATGTTTGGAGGAATAAAGGACCTTGTATTGCATGTCCAGAGATTCTTGAATATAGAAGACAGATAAATATGTTGAGGGAGCATAGCATTCAAGATTCAAGATTCAAAACTTTATTGTCATTGTGCAGTGTACAAGTACAGACACAATTAAATGCAGTTCTCTTGGCCTGAGTTTTATAATCCAAGAGCAGGAATGCTGTGCTTGAACTGTTTAATATGTTAGCACAGAGCTGAAATATTGTCATGTATTGGCTTTCTGCTCACTGGTTAGCACACAACACAAGCTTTTCCCTGTACCTCGGTACATGTGACAATAAACAAAACTATAATATGGCATACAGTTCTAGTGCGATAGTACTAAAGAGGGTACAGTTGAGATTTGAGGGGGTTGAGGCTGGAGAAATACAATTGTGAATAAAGATTGGGTCTATGTTCTGTAAAACGTATTAAGCTGAGGGAAGGAATAATTGACTATAACAGCGAGAGCCTTGGGATGAGTTAATGATGGAGGTATTTAAAGCAGCAGTAATTGGGGATTAGATTTAAGGTATTTGGGAGATTAGAGTGTTGAAGTTTCACTCAAAAAGGGGGTTTGGAACTCCTGTGTTTTTCAATTTCCAAGATTAATATTTTAGACCTAGGCTTGAAGATCCAGAATTTATTTTTATTGTAAATCCAAACGGTACCAGTAAATTGTGAAGACAGCTTCTTTGTTTTCAAATGATCTGGTAATTCATGAGTGCAAATGTTAAATACAACTGCAGATTGAGATGTGAAATGAAAACAGACAATGCTGGAAACACTCGGACCAGGCAGCGTTTCTGGAAAGAGAGTTTATTTCAGATTGACGACAGTTTATTTCAGATGCTGCCTGTCCTGTCCCATAATCATAAATAAATTATGCCGGGGGTCTTTAAAAATGCATCATGTGCCTCCTCGTTACAAGACTACTCAAGAAACATGTTGAGCCTTGGAGACAAGAGATGATAAAAATACTGAATTACACTCATATAAACGTGTGATTATTTTCTAAACTTGCAAAACCAGAACATATATTGAACATTAACCATATTAGCAAACTTTATTGAAAGATGATTACATTTTTGTAATGTCTAGGTCAAGTGGTTTAATTAACTGACAGAAATCAACAAGTGGCTTTCTGTATTTTTGAATTATTTTTTTAATCGATAGTCTAATCAACATTTTCTGTTTTTTATTTAAGTAAGTTGTTTGATTGTCTGAGGTAAACTGGTTTCCTTCCTTTAGTCTAATGCAGCTGTTCTGGACTAACTCGCACTGATCAAAATGTACCGTACTGGATGTTCAACAAAAATGTCAATATATTCGACGGGATGGGGTTTCTAACTCTCTGCCAAATTGCTGTAGGCATATCAGCGCATCAAATGAGATTGCATTTAATACCATACAGAATTGGAAAGATTGCTATTTTAGAAGTGGCGTGTTGTGGGGAAATGTGGTACTTCGACTGAATCCATAATAATGATATAACTATATATGGTAGTAAATCTTTGCCTGTCCTCAGCCTATATAACAAATGTGTCCCAGAACATTTAATAGATATTGATGCTTTTTGAATTGTAAGCATGTTCATCCTGTACAGAGATTTTACTGCTGTATAGCAAATAGCCAGAAACAAGTAAAAATAGTGATCTGTTTCAATGGCGGTGTTTTGTGAGTGACTGTTGATTGTGCAGTTGGATTGCCCATCTGTTCTTTTTTGCTGCCTGATCTACCAGGTAAACTGTTAGTTTAAATCATTACTGTCCACAATCATGCACATTTTAGACAACTAAACAGCTAATTAGCACTGGTTTAATGCCTCTTTGTTAGGCGGCAGATCTGATAGGAGTTAGCATGCCTGCCGATTAGGAAAAGGGGAGATGCAACGAGACCTGGGTGTCATGGTACACCAGTCATTGATAGTAGGCAATAGGCATGCAGGTGCAGCAGGCAGTGAAGAAAGCAAATGGTATGTTAGCATTCATATCAAAAGGATTTGAGTATAGGAGCAGGGAGGTTCTACTGCAGTTGTACAGGGCCTTGGTGAGACCACACCTGGAGTATTGTGTACAGTTTTGGTCTCCTAATCTGAGGAAAGACATTCTTGCCATAGAGGGAGTACAGAGAAGGTTCACCAGACTGATTCCTGGGATGGCAGGACTTTCATATGAAGAAAGACTGGATTGACTCGGCTTCTACTCGCTGGAATTTAGAAGATTGAGGGGGGATCTTATAGAAACTTACAAAATTCTTAAGGGGTTGGACAGGCTAGATGCAAGAAGATTGTTCCCGATGTTGGGGAAGTCCAGAACAAGGGGTCACAGTTTAAGGATAGGGGGGAAGTCTTTTAGGACCGAGATGAGAACTTTTTTTTTCACACAGAGAGTGGTGAATCTGTGGAATTCTCTGCCACAGAATGTAGTTGAGGCCAGTTCATTGACTATATTTAAGAGGGGGTTAGATGTGGCCCTTGTGGCTAAAGGGTTCAGGGGGTATGGAGAGAAGGCAGGTACTGGATACTGAGTTGGATGATCAGCCATGATCATATTGAATGGCGGTGCAGGCTCGAAGGGCCGAATGGCCTACTCCTGCACCTATTTTCTATGTTTCTATGCAGTGGGACATTGATCAAGGAAGAAAATGACTAAAGATTGCAGGTGGAAATGTGTGTCAGTAGACCGGAGCTACAGTAGAGCTGTAAAGTTACATAAGTTTGTCCGTCAATGATTATGACTTAATTTAGAACCTGTCATGTTGCTTGAAAATTGTTCCCAAAGTGTTCTTTTTTTAATGTAATATGAGCACTAAACATGGCTGGGGAAATCTGTCCCATTTCACATTTAGATTTAATGAATCCAATTAAAGAGAGATTTTGCTCTGGAACATCCCCAACCCACCCTTACTGACATTACATGGGTGGTTATTTTTCATTTGAAATTGTTGAAAAACTTGAGGCCAGTCTTCACATGCCTACTGATGACACCCAACCTGAAGCCTGTTGCTTTGTTGGTGCACATTAAATTGTTGATGAGGCGTTTTTGTTGTTGCAATTTACATTGGCAAGATCAAAGCCATCTGTTGCCTTCTGCTGGCAACTTGGTATCATAGCCAACAGCTTCAGCCCCATTCATCTCTTTCCAACCTGGAAGTGCACAAACTCCGTATCCCCTTTTAAATCTGAAAGCTATTTAATTTCACATCCAACCCCAGCGTGAACCTTTCAACATCTACCTCAAAAAACACCTTTTACCTCATATTTTACTTCCACTGAAAGCAAAATCCTAATTTGTGATCATTATTTATATTTGCAATAAAGCGAGCGGCAGCCTCGCCAGCAGCGTCTTCATCTTTTCGACTTTTCGTTTTTTGGTATGTCTAAATATATTTTAGTGTGGGGGGGGGGGGGGATAAGGGGAAACCGTTTTCAATCACTTACCTCGACGGAGATGCGACTTTTCTCTTTGTCGAATCTTCGCACCCCTCGATGCGTAACAACTGGATTGGTGCAGCCTTTCTCGGAGACCGGCCCAGAGCTTTAGCAGCAGGCGTGGCACTGACTTTAACATCGCGGAGCGGGGCGATCCCTTGTCAGAGATCGCCAGAAGAAGTGCTCCGACCACCGGCCTGCCGACTATAACATCGTGAAGCCGAGGTCTGCAGAGCTTCTAGCCGTGAGCGCGGCGTGCACTTTCCATCGCAGAGCCTGGGATCCCTTGCAGGGGATCGCCAGAAGAAGTGCTCCGAACTGCCGGCCTGCGGCCTATAACATTGTGAAGCTGTGGTCTCCGGTAAGAAAGTGGCCTATTCGGGAACTCCAAGCCGAAGAGTGTGTGTTCCAATCCGTCCCGACGTCGGAGTTTTGATCATCCCGATGAGAGGGCTTGTACATCGGGTCGTCCGTAGCAGCGACTACGGAGGTTTCATGGCCCCGACCACGGGTGAACAAAGGAGGAATATTGACTGAACGTTGTTACCTTCCATCACAGTGAAGAATGTTGATTCTACTATGGTGGATGTTTATGTTGAATTCTATTGTGTATTGTGTTCTTTTTGATTGTGTGGCTGCATTGTAATTCAAATTTCACTGCACCTTAATTGGTGCATGTGTCAAATAAATGTGAACTTCAACTTGAACTATTTCCACATTTGATATTTAAATATCCTCACCGAGTTGTGGATTGGTATATAACAACTCGATTTCTTTCAGGACTTCGGCTATTGTGGCTTATCCTAACACAACCTTACTCTTCTATTAACCAATTCCCATTGACTTTTATTTGCTTACTGTCATCTTAAAAGTCCTAACAATCTGCCAGTCGCATTTTTTTTCATCCCCTGCAACCATCTTGTTTTCAGTTTCCTAGCACCCTCTGTTCCATGTTTGAAGGGCAAAGTTTGTAGGTGTGTGGGAGCATCACTTTTCAGGATTCCTCTGCAAGGCATTGGCAGTCAGTGACTTGGAAATATTTCACTGTTCCTTCATTGTTGTGTCTATATTTTAGTAATCCACAGCAATACAGTGGTGGCTTCACTGGCAGGTCAACAGTGATTCAGGGTGTTGTCTTAAAAACCTTGAGGACAATCTGGGCCAAGCATTGGCCAATAAGTTAACAATACAATTGCCAGGAATAAAGTGTGCAGAAGTGTCTTTTCTGTAGGGAACCATATGATGCAATTATGTGATTGCATTGTAATTCCTTGCATGTAATTCATTTTTTTTTCCTAAGGTCATGCTTTAATTTGACGTTCAGACAGTTAAGAAAAAGGCCATTATTTGCAAATAATTCATATGTCCGAAAAAGATCTCTGTACTTCAGCACTGTCAGTATTTGCTTTATGGTTACTATATTTTAAAGTGCAGGTCCACCACCAACTTTCTGGCAACTGGAGGTCTCTGCCCCCCCCCACCCCCCCCAAAGGGAAGTCCCCCAGAAAATGTGGTGAGGTGAGGCGGCCGATCTTGACCTCAACGGGACTTCAGCTCCGAAAGCCAGGTCGAATCTTTCTGGATCCTGGTTCCGTGGAGCTGGCAGATCGGTTCCCAGAGATGACTTCCCCGGCCGATCAGCGGGTCACTATAGAGCCAACAAAAGCATTGATGGCAATTTCAGCCGTAGTCAAGCTGAAGTAGAATTAAACAATGATAGCAATGTTCGGATTCCTTGCTTTGGAATCCCGTTGTCACTAGTTTTAGACAATTCATTTACTGTATTAACATGTTTTTGTCATGTAATGTTTACTTTTTCACAGCTTAATGCTGCACTTCTTTGTGCTATTGACAAATTTTGGATATATGGCTTCCTGTTTCGTCATCTAGATAATTGAGGTCTCTAACACAACTATCACTTGTAAGAACCTGTCAATTTTACTACATGATGCAATCATAAAGAAAGCCCATCAACGCCTCAACTTCCTTAACAGATTAGGAGATTCAATATGTTGACGAGTACGGTAGAGAGGATATTGACTGGTTGCGTCACGGCCTGGGTTCGGCCTTGGTCAGATTACCAAAAGTGGGGAACACGGGCACAGACCTCCATCGAAGGGATCTACAAGAGGCGCTATCTCAAAATGGCAGCCAGCATATCAAGGACAACCCTGGCCATGCTCTCATTTCACTTTTGCCCTTGGGAAGAATGTATAGGAGTCTGAAAACTAACGTTCAGGTTCAGGAATAGCTTTTTCCCAACAACTGTCAGGCTATTGAACACTACAAACTAAAACTAAACTACAAACTGCACAAGGAACTTTGGGCTTTGTTTTATTTTTGTACTATATTGGGATTTTTACTTATTTAACCTTTTTTATTTGTTCATTATGTTATTTATTGTTTACTGTTTAAAAACCTGTGGTGATGCTGCTGCAAGTAGGATTGTTCCATTTCAGAACATATAACAATAAAACACTTTTAACAATCTTACCTTGTCTTACCATTCAGCCACTTTGTTAAACTAATCGATGATTTGCATGAGAAAATGGAAAACTGAAATAGTGAGACTGGTTGGGGCAGGAATCTCCGCTGCATATCTACCACACAGCTTCCCACTGAAACTGGAGAAGACATCAATAGCCTTCCACCCTAACTGTTCCTCTCCCCCCCCCTCCATCTAAAAGCATTAAAATAAGATGAATTAAGGAAACAGTTATAATTCAAAACAACAGATTTGAATAAAAACAAAATCAAATTATTCTTATTCATTTGAATTTCATAGCTTTTTTTATTAGAGATCAATTTTGTAAATCCAATCCAATCCAACTTTATTTGTTAAGCACTTTAAAACAACCAATGTTGGCCAAAGTGCTGTACAGAAGAATAAACAAGACATCATAAACAGACAACATAACAGAACATAACATAACAGCTCACATGAGGCGCAAAAATTACATATGAAATGTTGTAGGGAAGACTATCCATACAAATAATAAAAAGAGGTAGAAAAAAAATGACACAACACACTATAAGAAATTCAACACGAACATCCCCCCCACAGTAGAATCTCCACTCTCCACTGTGAGGGAAGGCACCAAAATGTCCAGTCCTCCTCCTCTTAGTTAAATGAGTTATGTTTCAATTAAACTTGTCTCTCTGTAATCTGATATTAAGCGCAATGTTAAATGTAATGTTCACTTGGTGTTTAGGGTAAATAAAGATGTTGGCGTACCAGTTAAAATGTTTATTTTTTTTATTACAGTTGTGCATGCATGTACTTCCTGTTCAGCTTCCTGCTTTCATGTTTTTCGCTTAAGCACTCATGGTAATAATTTCAATAGAAATGGAAGAATGGTTACAAATTATTTTTAAACTCTTAATTTCCTTTATGGTTCCACTCTTGCATGATGGGTTGGCCAGAACGTACAATGTTACAGGCTACATTTTAAGTCAACATAATCAAGGAACATTTACACCCCCGGTCATTCTCTCTCCCCCCACCCCTTCTCCCATTAGGTAAAAGAAACAAAACATTGATAACACATATCAACAGATTCAATGTTTCAGATCAAGTCTCTTTAGACTGAACCGCCTGACCCACTGAGTTCCTCTTGCACCTTTTTTTTACAATGGCTTGATTGTACTTGTGTATTGTACGACTTGACTGGATAGAACGCAAAAATGTTTTTCACTGTTTAACATGTGACAATGAAAAACCAATTCCAAGTGCACTGACAGGCAGGCAAATACCGACAGGCAGCATGAAAATTGAAAATAAAATGTAATCTAACTCGGTTTGTAAACAGCAATATTAATTGCTTGATACTGAAGTAGGTTAATTAACACTAAAGAATAAGAAGATTTAGTATTGGTAAAAATCCCAGTTTTTGAAACATTGGCTGTTTTGGGAGCATGGTGACAGTGGGCACCGAGCAAGCCCTTGATTTTAATTAGAAAGTAGCAAGTTCTCGGGTTTATTGTTGATCCTTCATTCGAGTGACCACTTTATGATTTTCCCGGAATTGTGACCTGACAAGACGGTTCCCTTTTAATGTCGGAAGGAACTGCAGATGCTGGTTTAAACTCAGTCTGAAGAAGGGTCTCGACCCGAAATGTCACCCATTCCTTCTATCCAGAGATGCTGCCTGTCCTGCTGAGTTAAACCCCTGTCTCACGGTGCGAGCTGACCCACGAGGTACCCCGAGCTTAAAACAAATTTAACTCATGGTAATCACGTACGATTAACGTAGCGGGAACGTCGGAACTCGTGGACGCAACTTAGCGACTCTTGGCGCTAACGGCAGGTACCCGTGACACTTGTTAACTCTGGAAAAATTCAAACATGTTTAAACTTTTCCACGAGTTAAATGTACTCTTGAGGTTAAAATTTGAAACATTTAAACACGTTGTAAGAACATAGTGGCCCGTGCGTTTACCTTAGTGACTCGTGAGTCTACCGTGGGAACTCTTTAACTCAGCGGGCAGGCAGCATCTCTGGAGAGAAGGAATGGATGATGGGATGACATTTCCAAATTGAGGGGGAGTGGGGGGTTGGAGGAGGGAGGGGGGGGGGGTGGAGGAGAGAGGGTGGAGAGTGGAGGGAGAGGAGGGGGAGACAGATGGGGGTGTCTTCATTCACTAGCGGCGGGTGTCGGTCACTGAAACAGGCAGGTGAGATTTCACATCCACCTTGTGTGTGAGTGTCTCTCTCTCCCTCCCTCCCTCTCACACAGGCTGAGAGACTCTGCTTCTGTGAGTGTACGTCTCTTTCTCCCCCTCTCCCACACACAGTAAGACCGAGGTAAGTCCATCTGTGTCTCCCACATACACAGTAAAACTCTGCTTTGTGTGTATATACGTCTCCCCCCCATTTCTCTCTTCCCCCCCCCATCTCTCTCTTTCTCCCCCCCACCTCTCTTTCTCCCCCACACATAATAAGACCGATGTATTCTGCTTAGTCTCTCTTCCCTCCCACACACACGGATAGACCGAGGTCCTGTGCGCTCTTTCTCTCTCCCCCACAGTCACGCCGAAGTACACCACACTGCCTCTGTGCCTCTCTCTCTCTCTCTCCCCCTCTCTCCTTCATACACAGTCAGAGGTCCACACTGTCTCTGTGTCTCTCTCTCTCCCCTACACACACAGACTGAGGTACACACTGCCCGTTGTGTGTGCGTGTCTGCCTCTGTCTCTCTCTCCCACACACACAGTTAAAGGTACTCCACGCTGCCTATGTGTGTGTGTCTCTCTCTCTCTGTCCCACCCCCCACACCCACACAGTCAGACAGTTAGAGGAACTCCACACTGTGTGTGTATGTGTGTGCGCCTCTGTCTCTCCCTATCACCGTCAGAGTGAGGTACTCCCCCCGCAGTCTCTCCGCGGCCTCTCCCCGGGCAGGGTGCATCTGCCTCCCTCAGGCTGCCCAGGCAGTCAGACACGACTCCGGTGGCGGGCTCCATGCACAGCTCCTGCCGGCCGGCTGGGAGCGGTGACGGAGGACAGGGGGAATTTGGCCACCAGCGGGGCAGTCTCGGCTCTCCATGCAGTCCGAGTCTCGTTGGATCCTCGTAATCCTCTGCCTCTGTCAAATGGGTGAGTTTAACCTGACCTCCCCCCCCCCACCCAAAACCTCCCTCCACCTCAACTCACGCCTGGGCACCAAAGCAGCTCAGGAGGCGAACCCTGAGCTCCGTCTCCCAACAATCTGATGTGCGCATCCGTGCACATTCAAAGATTTCGTCTCCAGTCTCCCCGCAGTGTGTAGACCTGGCAGTAAATTCAATTAAAATATAGCAAACCTCTGCCTGCTGGTCTTCTAACTACGTGATGTGTGTTTCAAACAAATCATCAGTATAACTGCTCTGGCACTGGACGGTGCGCATTTTCCCTTTGTAGGTCACATCAATAGATGCGGCCGCGCTGAATTCTATCTTTAACTCAAAGCCGCAGGATGGAGATGTTGCTTATTAAAACAGACCTTCATTGAAGGTTGGCTCAAGAGTAACTCGGGAAAGGAACTTGTTAACTCGGGAGACGAAATTGGAACATCGCAGAAATGACAGTTAACGGCAAACTTGAGTCATACCCGTGGGAACTCGGTTAAACTCTTGATCATACACTTGGAATCTCGTGCACAACCACGAGTCTTTCACTCGGGGTACCTCGTGGGTCAACTCGCACCGTGAGACAGGGCTATTACTCCAGCATTTTGTGTCTATCTTGAGCTTGAAAGTACATCTTGCCTGCTTTTTGTATGACCTGGAGACAGATGATTGGCATTGATGCTGGGCAGTGATCTGGCGTCTTTTGACTCCCTGTAACAAACCAGTCTATGGTGTAAATTTGCTCAGCACTTAAGGTTTAGTAAGAGCTGCCAATGATCACAAGCAGAATTTGCTTTTGAATTTGAAAAAAATATTTTTTTTGCCAAATGTGATAAAATCATAAATGTGCTATATATGGAGTGTTAGAAAGCAATCTAACTTTGTTGCTTATTTTTGGCTAAAATAAATCCTAGTAATTTTTTTTTACAATGGTTGACAGAACAACTTTTGAATCATTTCATCAATTCCACAGAGTGGGTCCGGATAATTAAAAATAAATCCCAAGTTGTGCTGTTGTGTTATGCAATGTTGCTGGCTTTAAAATGGTCCCTAAACACAGGTTATTGCAAAAACTTTTACAATCTTTTGCAGTACTGCACCTTAATCTGTACATGCATCATCGGGATCAAGTGAGACTGGAGTAAATGCTGCAAATTCATAGCAAAGGGATTTGAGTATAGGAGCAGGGAGGTTCTACTGCAGTTGTACAGGGTCTT
This sequence comes from Malacoraja senta, assembly GCA_038087875.1. NCBI lineage: Eukaryota > Metazoa > Chordata > Chondrichthyes > Rajiformes > Rajidae > Malacoraja > Malacoraja senta. The sequence goes on along the minus strand of CM075980.1, from coordinate 4,135,470 downwards.
GGTGAGACCACACCTGGAGTATTGCGTACAGTTTTGGTCTCCAAATCTGAGGAAAGACATTCTTGCCATAGAGGGAGTACAGAAGGTTCACCAGACTGATTCCTGGGATGTCAGGACTTTCATATGAAGAAAGACTGGATAGACTCGGCTTGTACTCGCTAGAATTTAGAAGATTGAGGGGGGATCTTATAGAAGCTTACAAAAGGGGTTGGACAGGCTAGATGCAGGAAGATTGTTCACGATATTGGGGAAGTCCAGGACAAGGGGTCACAGTTTAAGGATAAAGGGGAAATCCTTTAGGACTGAGATGAGTAAAACATTTTTCACACAGAGAGTGGTGAATCTCTGGAACTCTCTGCCACAGAAGGTAGTTGAGGCCAGTTCATTGGCTATATTTAAGAGGGAGTTAGATGTGGCCCTTGTGGCTAAAGGGATCAGGGGGTATGGAGAGAAGGCAGGTACAGGATACCGAGTTGGATGATCAGCCATGATCATATTGAATGGCGGTGCAGGCTCGAAGGGCCGAATGGCCTACTCCTATTTTCTATGTTTCTAAAAGAGATGTGCATATTTCTGCTCAACAGCTGAAATGTGGAGCCACATTTGGGGGGAAATAATGCAATTAAATACAATCCCAAAAGAACAAAAAAGATTTATTCAATTCCAAAATGAGGTATTGTAATTTAATTATAGATTTTGATGGCCAGCAGTGGGAGAAGGTACAGTGAGAAGATTTTTTTGTTGTGTGCTATCCAGTCAGCGGAAAGATTATACATGATTTTAATCAAGCCGCCACAGTGTACAGGTAGAGGATAAAGGGAATGTTTAGTGCACGGTAAAGTCCAATTAAAGATAGTCTGAGGGTCTTCAATGAGGTAGATGGTAGCTCAGGACCTCCCTCCTTTTGGTGATAGGATGGTTCAGTTGCCGGATAACAGCTGGGAAGAAACTGTCCCTGAATTTGGAGGTTAGCGTTTTCACACTTCTGAACCTCTTGCCTGATGGGAGAGGGGAGAAGAGGGGGTGTCCAGGGTGAAACCCGGTGTTGATTATGCTGATGACCTTGCCGAGGCAGAGTGAAATGTAGATGGAGTCAAAGGAAGGGAGGTTGGTTTGCATGGTGGTCTGGTCTGAGCTGCGTCCACAATTCTCTGCAATTTCTTGCAGTCTTTGATGGACCATGCAGTGATGCATCCCGATAAAATGCTTTCTACACGGCATGCTTTTCCTTCTCAATATCTGTTCTGAGGCAGATTAAGTACACTGAAATTAATTTTAAAGAAAAAAATGTGCTTTTTATTTGTTCCAGATCCTCGCTGGGCATCGATAAACAGGGGTGTTCTGATGTGTGATGACTGCGGCAGTGTGCACCGCAGTTTGGGGCGACATATCTCTCAGGTACGGCACCTGACGCACACACCATGGCCTCCTACACTGTTACAGGTAAGACATACTTTGTTTGTAGTAATAGCTTTTAACAAGTTCAGATATGTCTCAAGGGTTTAAAAGTTCCCGGTTAAGGGCTAGTGTCAAAGCGTCCAAGATGGAGTATTTGATGATGTGCTGGTACTCATTAATGTCTGCCTTGGTCAGCGAGAAATGTCCCTATATTGGCACAGTTCTTTCAAATTGCACTTGTGATTATATGGCTTCTAAAGCATAGAGAGCGTTGAGAGTTACAATTTGATTCTGTAGCATTGGGTTCATGGACCTGCTTTCTCTAAGCCCAATTGTTTTGCATGTTCATGCCATTGGAAATATAAATGTATTTCTTAATCCCCAATAAAATGTGATGTGGTTTTATCCTTCTGAAAACAATTCCTTCCTATAGTACCTAATTGATGTATTGTATAACAAATACATTACTCCATTTTAGAAGGTTCTTTGTTGTTCAAATTAAATAGACAAAAAAAGCTGGTGAAAGATTTCTGGGTGTGCAGCCCTTTCTTGCACTGTTTTGAACAACTTGCCACTTAAGTAATGATAAAGTGTGATCACACTTATTAACTTCACTACAGTTTGTAGGAAGGATAGCTACTGCTAGGAGAAGGTGGAAGGTCGATCGGCATTTTGTGTGAGATTATTGTCACATTCATATTGGTTGAAACACGCCTACTTCAGGAGATAGCAACCATTTAATTAGTAGCACTGCAAAGGCTATAGTCTGATCTATTGCCGAGTGGTCACTTATACCTTCGAGAACCTAGGAATCCCAGTTCTTCATCAGATTAGTATTAATATTTTCATTTTAACCATTTAGAAAAAAGCAGGTCTCTGGTGGATAAAACTCTTAATGATTAACTTGAGGTGCATGACAACTAACGGAAGCATCATGTAAACTTTATATGATTCCTTGGACATCACTGTTGATATGTATAGGCTAAAGAGAAAAATGAGGTACCAATATAGACAAAAAGACCATAAATTTTTTTTTAAAAAGGGCTACATGAAAAATAAAGTCAATTTGAACTGTGGTAAACTTCCTTTTGCTTCCCATCGTTTAGTGTGCTTTGATTATTTGACACCTAAGAGTGATAAAAATAGAAATGTTTTCCAATGACTGGCTTTCATTTCAGCTCTGGAATGACAATATTTTTACCTTGCGTGTGTGAGCACCTTTTGGAGATTCCAAGATCACTGGTGCGCTGGACTACTTTAGACTTGCTTTATAAACAGTCACAGGGTCTGAAACCAACAACTTGCATGATTGGTGTGATTCTCGATTAAATTACTATCAAGCCACATTTATACTATTATGTGAAAAGTTTTTTTTTCATTTTTTTTCAAATCTTCCCATTGTTGTACAAGTTGTACTTCTTGTATCTTGATCTTTGGATGATGCTTAATTTAGTTGTGGCCCTGCTTAACCAATGTTGTCATAAAACAATCTGACTAAAGTTTTAAGTCTCCAGAAAAGATGCAAATGCCCAAGGCAGGATCTATATCAGTTATCAAAGTGACAATACCAAAATACTAGTACCGTTCTTACAGCTCAAATTTGTTTTTAATTTTAGATGGTACAAATGCTTGTTGCCAATGGGGCAAATTCAATCTGGGAGCACACCCTGCTGGATCCTACATCTGCAGTGAGTGGAAAGCGTAAGGCCAGCCCTCAGGATAAAGTACAGTGAGTAGAACCGATTCTGGTTGGAGCATGTATTACATACACAATCGCATCAATGTAACAAGCAGATTTAACAGCAGTTGTCCAGTGAATCAGAAAATATGTGCACGTATGTGCATGTATTTACAAACTGTCTTTAACAAACTGCCAGAGGACAGTTAATACTGTTTCTTTTGTAGCATAGAGCCCCCTTTTGTCCTCAACTAAAGAATAAAACATTTTAAATCTATTGATTTACACATGCCTGATGCCAGTGAGGTACAACCATCCAACATGCATTTCTTCAAGATAGACAAAATATAGGTGTTACTCAGCGGGACAGGCAGCATCTCCGGAGAGAAGGAATAAATGACGTTTTCGGTTGAGACGGAAAACGTCACTTTTTTCTGTCTCAACCGAGAAAGAACCATTCCTTCTCTCCAGAGATGCTGCCTGTCCCGCTGAGTTACTCCAGCATTTTGTGTCTATCTCCGGTGTAAACCAGCATCTGCAGTTCCTTCCTACTTTACTTCCTCTTGTACCTAGCCTACAATTTTAATATTTATTTTACTGCTTGCATGCTTTGTCCATTTTTGCTTTAACCAACCGTACCCAATAACTCCCAGTTGACCTATATTTATGACTCCCACCTTTCTGGATGGCCAGTAGGGACGGATCATCCTCTTTGTCACCCACTGGCTACTATTCCACTATGCCCGTAGCGTTTGAGGTATTTGGAGAGGCAGATGAAGATGCAGGCAACGGAGGGACATGAATCATATGCATGCTGATGTGGTTAGTTTAATTTGGCTTAGTTGTTAGTACAGGTATCATGGGTCGAAAGGCCTGTGCTTTGAAATGCTGTTCTATTTTGTGGAACAATTAGAACAACATTACACCAAAACAGTTGTGTTGCATTCAGAAATTGCACTGAGTTTATGTGGAGACTGGTTACGGTAAAGCTTCACAGCTCCAGCAACTCTCATTCAATCCTGCCCTCAAACTGTCTGCATGGTTTTCCTGTGAACCTGTTGATTCCCCCAGGTGTTCAGTTTATCTCCCATACTCCAGAGTTAATTGGCTACTGCAAATCGTCGTTCGTGTGTAGGTGAATGCTGGGGGGAGTTGATAGAGATGAGGAGAGATAAGAACAGGTGCTATAATAGGATTAGTGAAAGATTTGTAAATAGGTGCCTGATGTTGGCATAGACTCTGTAGACTGAAGGGCCTATTTCTGTGCTCGCTGTTCTTGCCATTGCTCTACTGTTTCTATATGGGTGCCTAACATAGGAATGTGTTCCATCTTTCCCCCACAGATATGAGCTATCATTAACCATAATCTGCCCCTCAGTTTTTTGACGTTCCCAATATTTTCAAATGCAGTATAGTTTTAAAAGCACAATGTAGAAACA
>CM075980.1:4062202-4130755 GCA_038087875.1 Malacoraja senta | reverse complement strand
TGTAGAAACAAAGACCTGCAGATGCTGGTTAACACACAAAACGGCATAAAGTGCTGGAGTATCTCTGAAGATCAAGTAGCATCTCTGGAGAACGTGGATAGGTGACATTTCGAGACAGGGACTCTTCTGCTGACCCGAAACGTCACCTATCCAGAGATGCTTCCTGACCTGCTCAGTTACTCCAGAACTTTGTGTTATTTAAAGTTTAAAAAGCATGCTTACTTCCTTGATTATACTGGTAACTTTTTCATTTTCATCGTTCAGTCCAAATAAAGCAGAATTCATCAGAGCCAAATATTCGATGCTGGCATTTGTCCATCGTTTGCCTTGCCGTGAGGATGACAGTGTTGCAGCCAAAGACCTGAGCAAAGTAAGCATCATTGCAGAAGACGTTAACTAATAAAAGACTGGAGCTATTCCTTTGCAGAACCATGCAAATGTATTTTTGTTGTGATATTTTATTTAAAGTGCAGCTATTGCAACCCTTCGGTCTTGCAATGAAATCATTCATCTATTTTCAGTGCTTGTGCATATGCCTCCATTTGGCAATGTTGCTTTTAATGGTATGATAATGAATTTCTATTTTTCACTGACGTTGTCAAATGTGAAAATTATAATTAAAACTATAAAGCTAATGGACTTCAGTTCTTTCATCACTGAGTCAAAATTATCTTTAACCAGACAGTGGTTGACAATGGGGATTGGACCTTACCACAGCTATCTTGAGAGTGATAGGGATGAGTATTAACCTCGTCCGCAATTATCTGTTCCATGACTTAAGATGTTGACTTTAGTGTGGTAGAAAATTTAATATCATGTTTAAAGGAAAGGCATAACATTAAGATTAAAATGGGGTAGAACATAAATGGGGATGACTTTTGGATTTTCACAATTGTGTACAATGGGGGTTAATATACATGTATTCAAACTAGGGTGAGGGAGCCACAGTACACATACAATGGTGAATGAGAAATTGAACAATATTTTACTATACTGCTGCTTTCATATTAGTTAGATCTGTGGAAGAGGAGATGGCATTGAAATTTAGAGGAATTTACTTTATTTGGTCATTATAATGGGGAGTGGTGCAGCTGGTAGAGCTGCTGCCTCACAGCACCAGAGACCCAGGTTGCTGTTTGTGTGGAGTTTGTACCTTTCCCCTGTGACCGTGTAGCTTTCCTCCCACGTCCCAAAGACGTATGGGTTTGTAATTGTAAATTGTCCCTCGTGTGTCTAGTAGATGTGAAAGTGGGATAATATCAAGCTATAGTGAACGGGTGGTTGGCATGGACTCGGTGGGTCAAAGTGCCTGTTTCCATGCTGTATTCCTGAACTAAATTATTATGCTTCAAAATGTGCTTTCTTGGTTTGATGATTTTTAGTGGATTAATAGTGTTGGGAATTTATTATATCAACAAATGAATCAATATTTCGACCTGTCCTGACAAGCCAGTAGACAAATGTTATGTGAGAATAAAGTTCCTCTTGTGCAATGATTTTTTTTTAAATGAAGCTCATCATTCACTGAGTGCGTAAAAGGGAAATTGTTAGTTTATTTCCTAATAGAAATGCATAAATTAAATACTTAGTTTTGCTATGAGAGTTTATTAGAAATGAATGCTTTTCTCACATGGCATAGAATCTCCCAATCCTCAACAATTGGGGTTGGGGGGTAAAGGGAGACATTTAGGAACTGAATCCCCAAATATAGGTTTTTTGAATAGCAAGGCTGAAAAAAGATGAAAATGTAATATGGACATTTTCTTCTTGCATTCGATTTGGATTACAATTGAATTGAGTGGCATGCTGCACACTTTCCTCTGTTGCATCAGTCTTGGACTTTGTGGTCTTCGACAATGATAGTCAATAGCATAAAAGAGAGTAACAGAGGTTATTGAGCTCCTGTGCTGTGCCTTTTTCTATGGCAATTCCCATTTTTTCCTGCTTCATCATTTACTCTGCAGTCTGATGGCCAAAGTTCTTCAATTCATCTTTGGAGCTTTAAAAAAATTTGTTTATACCTTGTAATTCCCATGTAAATTTTCATGCAAAGAAAGCTTGTAAAAATGTTTCTTTTCATGTCCTGACTTAGATATTGCACAATAGATTGCAGCTGAGCTGATTTCCTAACTTGATATTTATGCACAAGCACAGGCTTGCACACTTTCCATTTAGTAAAGGTTATCTGTCTAATAAATTAATTCCAAAAGGATGTTCTCTGCAAGTGAGAGAAAAGTCTAATTGATGTATTGTCGACTAAAAGGATGGAAGAAAGATCTTCTAAGTGTGTATTGCCCTTCACAATTCATCACTTTACAAATGCTTTGGTGCCAATGAAGTACTTTTGGTGTGTAGTCAGATATAATGTAGAAGATTATTAAAATATCATTTTAATTTAATGGAGGATGAAAAGGAAATAAACTTAATGCACTAAATTTGTTGTACTAGTATAGAGCCAAAAGCTACTTATGTGGTCTAAGTCTACAAATTAAAATATATTAAATAATTTTTCAAAATACGTCTTGTTAAATATATTTGTTTTGTGCACATTGCTGAGGAAATGCAGCAGTAAAAGTGTTCTTAATGTCTGTCAAATAGACAGGAGAAAATTGATTTGGTTCTACTTTATTAATAGATTTGTTATAATAAAAGAGCAATTAATTATAGCAGATAATAGAGCAGTCTGACTTGTAGATTTTAATGTGGTAATAAGAAATCATGATCTCTGGGTATTACTTCCATTGTCTGCCCAAATATGTGTGAGAAATTCTATTTGGGATTTAAAAAGAACACCTGTTCTTCTTAAATCAACCCATAATGAGGAATGTCTATAACTTTATTTTTGGCAACAGTGGATTAATGAGCTTCCACTATTGGGTATGAGGAGGTGAATATCAGATGGTCTTCTGTAATATGTAATGTAATTCAAAATATCTTGTGAGTACATTGAAAAAGCAGCTCATCATAACGCAGACTGCCGTTGCCCATTTGATTTCAGGGATTATTTGACACAAATAACCAATCCAAAGATCAGCTACATATAATATACTTATCTTGAGGCTTGCTTTTTTATGTGTTTCTAAATTACACAGTTAATATAGTGTTACCTCCAACTATAAATATGTGGATTTCAAATATGTTTGAAACATTACACCTAGAAGAGATAAGACTCCTCCTAGCAGGTAAACCAGATCATTTCCACCTGACGTGGTCTGCATTTATAGAATTATTACAAACATAAGGTGCAAAAGTACTTAAAAAAAAAAAAAATTGAGGTCAGGTAAGGGGGGATGATAGTTGAAGAGTTGGTATGTCCCATTTACGTAATGCTCATAAAAATATTTGTTTCTCTCTTTTTCCTCTTTCTTTCTTTTTTTCCTAGGGTCTATTTCTTAACTCTTTTTCTTTTGTTTTTAATTTTGCTCTTATAGGGTCTTCGTCCTTTTTTGTTGTCACATTTCCTACACTTCCACTTTTTCCTTCACTTTCTTCTTTCTTTCAATCTTTTCCTTTTCTAGTGTAAAAAATAAATGGAGTACATTAATTGTAAGAAGATATAAATGACAAGTACTAATGTATGTGGTTGTAATGTAATGTACTTCTAATAAAATACAAATTAAAAAAATATATATATATAGTGTTACCTGTTACATGAGTGAGTTTCTGATATTTTATTTTTATTTCAGCAATTACACTCAAGTGTGCGGACAGGGAATTTGGAGACCTGCTTACGACTCCTCTCGTTAGGAGCCCAAGCAAATTTCTTTCACCCTGTAAGTGTTCAGTGTAACTATTCTTAGTTACCATTATTGGGTCTTTGGCCTAAAATGTGAATTTTATTTCTCTTCCCACAGATGCGGTCAGATTTGCCGAGTATGTCCAACATTGTCTGATTTTATTATACCATTAATGGTTTCTGTATATGATTTGGATTACTCAGCATTTGATATTGAAATCATAAAATAACACAGCATGGAAACGGGCCATTTGGCCCAACTTGTCCACACTAACCAGTGGGCAACCTTTTCACACTAGAATCATTGCCCAGCTTGTGGTCCATATCCCACTGTGCCTAAGTGATTCAAGTGTTCATCTAGACACCTAAATGGTGTCAACAACCCAGCTTCAACCACTCTCTGGGTGAAGAAGGTCCCCTCAGATTCTCCTCTGAATCTCTTTTCTCCCTTAAACATTTCTATCAAACTCAGCTGTGGGAACATTCCTGCAGTCTACCGTATCCATACTCAGAAATGTATATACCCAAATCATGTCTCCCCTTAACCTCTGCTCCCCAGTGAGAAGAGATCTAGCGTTGTCTCATAACTGATCTGCTCTATCCTAGGCAACATTCTAGTGAATTTTTTCTGCATCCCTCTTAAACCTTGGTGACCAGAACTGCACGTGATACTCCAGCTGTCGTCTGACCAAGTTAAAGCATAACCTCCCTACTTCTGCATTTACATCCCTGTCTTATGAAGAAGTCCCTGTCTTATTATCCCATATGCTTTCCTACCTATGTTGTATACCTTTGTTGTCATCTTCAAGGATGTAAGGACGTACTCCAAGATCCTCCTGTCCCTTAGTACTCCCTTGGACCCTACTATCAATGGTGTATGTCCTATCCTCATTAGTGCTCACAAAATGCATGCCTCATTTTATTCTGCATTAAAATGTATCTGCCATTTCTCAGCCCATTTCACCAAAACCGGATATCTCTCTGCAGCTCCAAGCTGCCATTCTCGCAATCAACAACAATCAAATGGCATCCTTCCTACTGGGAAAATAACAAACAGCCATGCAAAATATTGAATGGCAGATTTTCTTAAAACTTGTCTTGCGATCTCAAATGCATATTTTTTTAAATACTGCATCCATGGCTATCTGGACTACACTTCTTCCCACCCTGCTTCCTGTAAGGACTCTATCCCCTACTCCCAATTCCTCCGTCTACGCCGCATCTGCACCCAGGATGAGGTGTTCCAGTCCAGGGCATCGGTGATGTCCTCATTCTTTAGGGAACGGGGGTTCCCCTCTCCGACTATAGATGAGGCTCCCACCAGGGTCTCCTCTATATTCCGTAGCTCCGCTCTCACTCCCCACCCCCACTCGTAACAAGGACAGAGTCCCCATTGTCCTCACTTTCCACCCTACCAGCCATCACACACCAGATAATCCTCCGACATTTTCGCCACCTCCAACGGGATCCCACCACTGGCCACATCTTCACATCTCATCCCCTTTCGGCTTTCCGCAGAGACTGCTCCCACCCAAAACACCCCCTCCCCTGGTACTTTCCCTTGCAACCGCAGGAAATGCTACACTTGTCGCTTTACCTCCCCCCTTGACTCCATCCAAGGACCAAGCGGGACCCAAGCAGTCTTTCCAGGTGAGGCAGACGTTCACCTGCACCTCCTCCAACCTCATCTATTGCATCCGCTGTTCTAGGTGTCAACTGCTCTACATCGGTGAGACCAAGTGCAGACTTGGCGATCGCTTCGCCTAACACCTCCGCTCAGTTCTCATTAACCAACCTGATCTCCCGGTGGCTCAGCACTTCAACTCTCCCTACCATTCCGAATCTGACCTTTCTGTCCTGGGCCTCCTCCATGGCCAGAGTGAGTCCCACCGCAAATTGGAGGAGCAGCCCCTCATATTTCGCTTGGGCAGTTTACACCCCAGCGGTATGAACATTGACTTCTCCAATTTCGGGTAGTCCTTGCTTTCTCCCTCCTTCCCCTCCCCTTCCCAGCTCTCCCACAGCCTACTGTCTCTGCCTCTCCCTTTCTTCTTCCCGCTCCCCCCCCACCCCCACATCAGTCTGAAGAAGGGTCTCGATCCGAAACGTCACCTATTCCTTCGCTCCATAGATGCTGCCTCACCCGCTGAGTTTCTCCAGCATTTTTGTCTACCTTTGATTTTTCCAGCATCTGCAGTTCTTTCTTAAACAAGGCATTCTTTTTAACAGTACTTGTTTTTAAAGCCTGTAGTCTCATGGTGTTTGTGGCAATTTCAATTTAGAATTATCAAAGTGGTGAGGATTAGGTGTTGATTTAGGAAGCGAAAAGGGAGAGAATTTATGTTCAAAAAGTAAAAAAAGTTGCTAAATATTTTGGACATATAACTGTTACGGTGCAATTGTAACAGTCGAGTGCTTGTGCATTCGTCGCATTGTTGAATTAAAGTAACATCCTAAATTGTGATATGGTATGAGGAAGTGAATTGCAAAATGCCAAACCTACACTTAAAAGACCAACTCTTTCACTCGTATCTCTGAAGGGAGAAAGTATTCCCTACACCCATTTTGAACTGAGTGGTTCATTCTTCATATCCATTGAATTGGGCTGAGAAGCTATTCCATTGACTTTAATCTTGTGCTTACTAAGGATGTGCAATAAAAGCAGCTTTGCCAACATCACCCTCTGTATTGTATAGAAGTTCTTTTTGTAGGGAACTATATCTTTTGTTCGAGAAAGAACTGCAGATGATGGATAAAATCAAAGGTAGACACAAAATGCTGGAGTAACTCAGCGGGTGAGGCAGCATCTATGGAGAGAAGGAATGGGTGACCTTTCGGGTCGAGGCACTGAAGCTGAAGAAGGGTCTCGACCCGAAACGTCACCCATTCCTTCTCTCCACAGATGCTGCCTCGTCCACTGAGTTACTCCAGCATTTTATGTCTACCTTATATCTTTTGTTTGACATAAATGGTTACTTAATAAATAACTGAAACTGCTTCAATGCTTTTTTTAAATTCCCGTTGGATTTTAGGAGAAAGGAAACTCTCCTCTTCATGTAGCAAGCAAAGGAGGACAGATTCTACAGGCAGAGCTGCTAGCAGTATATGGTGCTGATCCCGGTGCCCCTGATACCAATGGAAAGACTCCAAGCGACAATGCAAGGTTAGCTAACTGAGAAAACCCCATGAGTTCCCTCTCTTTTTGGCAGAGAAAACGTTACCCAACCTCACTATCAAAAGAATTGTTTTCCGGGATGCATTGTTATGAAAGATTGAAGGCCGTCTTGTACCATTTAAAAAAAAAAATGTTGGATTAATAATCATCTTTATGAACATTCGAATGATTTCTAATTCAAATACAGCAGATTTATTTGTTTCTGTCAGATCTTTCATGGTGAAGTCAAGCTTTTGAGTTGAAATACAAATGATTTGAAGGATAAAACTTGGTTGAAGTTATTTTAGAATTTAATAGTTAATATTTAAATATTTTTGAGCGTGATTGTCTACTGAAAAATATTTCAGGCTCACATTGAGTGTTATCTGAAGACTTTATGACATCAAGCTGTTGTTAAATCAACTACAGCTCGGCATTCAACACCACCACTGCTAAACTCCTTATCAAACTCGGACAACTGGGTCTCTACACATCCCAATGTAATTGAATCCTCAACCTCCCAATCGACAAACCACTATAAGTACAAATTATGAACAACAGGTCCTCCTTAATAACCATCAATGCAGGACCATCTCAAGGTTGAGTGTGCTCAGCTTCTTTCTCCAGTCTCTATGCCATTGACTAGCCAGACCATATTGACTAAATAATAGGCCATAGTGAGTCAGAGTACACGAGAGTGATCGATGATCTGAATAGTGCTAGAACAACAATCTTGCTCTCAATGTTAGCAAAATCAAGTTGCTCATTGATTCGTTCAGGAAAGGAAAACAGAGGGTCCATAACCTATTTATTCATTCATCGACGGGACAGCAGTGGAGAATGTCATCTGCTTCATGTTTCTGGATGTACATATTCTGAAGATCTGTTCTGGGTCCAGTGCATTTGATGCAATCACACAAAAAGCACATCAATGCCTCTACTTCCTTAAAAGGTTGAGGAGATTTGGTATGTCGCTGAATGCTCTATCGAACTTCTGCAGATGTACACTAGAGAGTAGACTGGTTGCATCGGGAATGAAGGGGACTCCATGAACTGGTAGATGTCCTTCTCACCATCAAAGAGATCTACAGAAAGCACTGCCTCAAAGGCAGGCAATAACTTCGAAGATCAACACCGACCCTGGCCACTCTCTTATCTCGCCACTTCCATTAGGAAGAAAGCACCGGAGCCTGAAAACCGTGACCACTAAGTTCAGGAACAGTTTCTTGCCAGCAACTATCAGGCACTTGAACACTGCATCATGACAGACTACCTCAGCAACTGATCTTCAATGGAGTTTGTTTTGGCTGCACTAAGGATGTGGGTTTTGCACTGGTATGGTTGACTAGACTTACTGATTATTAATTTATTGAATTATATATATATATTTCTGTGTTAAATGACCTGTTAGGATGCAGCAAATAATAATTTCAGTGTTCTGTTGCCCTTACCTATGAAAATTAAACACTTGACTATTGAAATGACAAACTTTTGTGTCATAAACTTTGAAATAATTCAAATCAAATATATTTTTGATGACATTTATTCTCTGTACAGGAAGAAAAGCAAGGATATGTAGTTCAAGTATCCAGTCCTGATGCGAATCTCTTGACAAATTATTTTTGCATTTACATTTCTAAGATAACATAAAGATGATTGGCAAAGGAGAGGTTATGTTAACCAATGTGTGAGTTCTTTCAAAGACCTGTCCACTTAGTGACAATAACATGCTCATTTGCTCAGTCCAAAAAAATAAATCCTAATCTTCTATCATTTAAATCCTGGGGGAAACCATTTCACCTTGACCACCATCTTAAACACCACTTGTAACTTTTAACAACTGATAATTATAGGATAAAATAGGTTTTGTTAGTAATAGTCTCAGTTCATGCAAGAATGTTATTTATCTGTTTTAGCACCTGTTAATATGGTATGTAACGTTACTGTTTTTGTAATGACTATATAATCGCACTGATCATGCAAATTTTGATGCGTACTGATTATATCTACCTTTTTGCGATTGAAACATGGACATTCAAATTTAAATCGTACTCTTTGCGCTGTGACTGACAAAATTATGTCTTTATTTTGTAGGCAAGCAGGACACCATGAGCTCGCAGATCGTTTGGTAGAAATCCAGTACGAACTCACCGATAGACTAGCCTTCTTTCTCTGTGGAAGGAAACCAGGTAGGTGTATATATACAAAAAGCTGGAGTAACTCAGTGGGATAGGCAGCATCTCTGGAGAGAAGGAATGGGCCTGGGTCTCGACCCGAAACGTCACCCATTCCTTCTCTCCAGAGATGCTGCCTGTCCCACTGAGTTACTCCAGCTTTTTGTGTCTACGGTTTAAACCCGCATCTGCAGTTCCTTCTTACACGGGTAGGTATAAAAGTGCTTTGGAGAATCCTGATGGATTTTCTCACTGCTTTATAGAAAAATGCAATTCTAACCAATATTTGCCCAAGATCTCCTCTGCGGAATGCAGTTTGACATACCATGGAATGCGGGATGCAAGCCTGCACCTGTGTTCAAGTGCATCAAACAACTGTTTCTAATTATATAATACAGCAGTGTTTACAAAATATAGGCCAAGCATATCCTCCACAGAAATAATTTATTATTCTAGTAAATAATTCCACCCCTTTTCTGTGTGATAAGAGCAAAGGGCGCATTAGGGACAAGTGGGCAGAAATTAGAAGACAATAAATAAGGTGGGGAAGAAAATTGACATGTTGAGAAATGTTTGGAAATGTTTTGAAACAAGAAGGGAAAGGACACGGCATTTATAGGCTGTGTTAAATTGACTGTTTGCAGGAAACGTTTTGATATGTCTTGCACTCATTTTTTCATGGTAAGATTTTTCAACCAAATAATTTATTTGGAAGTTCGAGGAGCAGAATTAGGCCATTTGGCCCATCAAGTCTACTCCCCTATTCAATCATGGCTGATCTATCCTTCCCTCTCAGCCCCATTCTCCTGTCTTCTCCCATAACCCTCGACACCCATACTAATCAAGAATCTATCAACCTCTGCCTTAAAAATAGCCAATGACTTGGCCTCCACAATCGTCTGAGGCAATGAATTCCACAGATTCGCCACCCTCTGACGAAAGAAATCCGTCCTCATCTCCTTTCTAAAGGTACGTCCTTTTATTCTGAGGCCATGGCCTCTGGCCCTAGACCCTCCCACTAGTGGAAACATTCTCTCCACTTCCTGGTATCCACTCCACATCCACGGGTACCATTGGTTATAGCATAGAAGCCGTGCACAACGAGGACTCTTAGCTATTTAAAGTTGCTACATTTGCACGCACTAGCTGATTCATGCTGGTGCGATTGGCAGCTTCTGATTTGGTTTCTTGTTGTTTATCTAAACTTTGCACATGTATACAATTTCATCATGCCCACTCTGCTTTTTATTATAAAACGTAGCACTATTCAAGTATCTTGTTGCATTCCAGATCACAAAAATGGACAGCACTTCATAATTCCACAGATGGCTGAGAGGTGAGCCAAAGTGTTTTATTGTGGCAAAGTATGAATTGGTGCTTGACTGTTGTTGTGTGTGCGTGTCCTCCGCTCACTACTCTCAGCTGTTGAGTTTGCAAGTATGGTTCTGGAATCCCTGCAAGATGATCACCACCCACTGCTAATCTTATTGAGCCCTGCACCTCCATTTTAAGCTGTGGCAATTGTGGTATAAGGACTGCAGCTGGTTGGCTTTAGAGTAATGTCTTGCAACAAGCAGTGAAACATGAACACAAAACACCATTGTTTTTTAAATGCTGTCTCTATGTATGTATGCTTATATTTTCCTGTTTTAAATTCCTATATCCACGTTTAGGCATGAGAGGTGATGATTACACCCCAATTACCCTAATTATAATTTTTCCTGGTCAATCGCAAACCATTATTTATTGTACATCACCTTTCTGATATGTTTCAACCATCTGTTTATCATTTTAACTCCACAAGTGTCAGTTTTTGTTTTGGTGAACATTGTCATATAAATATGATGCATTATTCATTTTTTGTTAGGTTATTACCTTAGGATAAATATTTGGCAAACCTTATTTATCCCATGACTTGTCATTGCTCTAATTTGTATTTCATTAACTGCTGCCCGTACCCAATAACTTTTGAACCTCGCTTTTTACAAATTTAATTTCACAGGGTCAACACTTTTCTCAATTTTATAAAGAAACTTAATAAAACACTGAGAAACACAAGACAATATAAGTTACCTTTTTGTGTTGTGCACTTTAGACCAACTTTTGTAACTATGGTATGATTAAATTATAATATCAAGATGATAAAATAATAACTGCATATTATTGCAGAAGTAGTGTTTGTATTTGCAGTGCTTGTTCCACACTAATAGGAAAGATGGAGCATGGCCTGGAGCTCTCAAATGCAGCTTTTGTTCTATATGTTTGGGTTTGAAGGCATTTTGTAGCCCTTTGAAACAAATGTATTTTTAACTTATTGATCTCAATTACTATTAAAACACAAAGTACTTGTGCTATAACACCAGGATTAACAGACTCAACCAAGAAAACCAAGCCTAAAGCCAAAATACTACCTAAACTGTTTATACACACTTATGTTATAGGACAATAACTAACTCCATATTCGATAATAAGCTATCTACATGTTAACAAGCACATGAAAACTAATCATGTAGATGCCATGGGGTTATCAAGTGGGCATCTCCTTTAAGATAATTAAGATACTTGACAATGAAAAGTAACTACTATATTAGAGTTTCTCATTTGTACCCCAAACATATTCTAGGGAAAACCCCAAGAGGTATGCGTACTGCTGTTTGAGAAACCCTAGTGTTTCTTGGCTACCTATCATTTCTTTTTGACGTGAAGCATCATCCCCTCTGTTGTTTATTGATTCTTGGCATACAAAGATTATTTTCTTTCCCGGTCAGATTTTGCTTTGAAACTAAAAACTGCTTCCAGTTCTGACACCACCGGTTGAGTATTCTCAACATTTTCTTTTTGTCCTGTAGGTTCCTCTATTATTTTTGTTTTTGTAGTTATATCTTTCCCATTGGTAGGTTCTGCAGCTTTACTAACTAGTGGGAACTTGTAATTGGACCTTGACAACTTAACAACTGTGGAAATTGGAAATATAAAACAAAGGTCCCTCAAAATAGAAACTGTTTCACCTTTACATAGAGGATAGACACAAAAAGCTGGATTAACTCAGCGGGTCAGGCAGCGTCTCTGAAGAAAAGGAATAGGCGAGGTTTTGGGTTGAGATCCTTCTTCAAATAAACAAATAAAATTATCTTTAAAATTAAGAAACCTATCATTGTTAATGCCAATAGTGAATAATCCTTCATTTAAACCATCTCTTATTGATAAAACATATAATCAATGGGAAAGAATGGGAATTAAAAGGATCGGTGATACGTATGAAATGGGAAAGCTGTTATCATTCCAACAATTACAATTAAAATTTAAACTGAAAAATAACCAATATTTTAAATATCTTCATATCTGCAACTTCATGAAGAAATACATACAAAGATATCAAAATATAACTTTAGACCCACTGGAAGAAGCAATGAATATTAAGGCTGACTCACAGAAATTAATATCATACTTATATAATAGTATTCTAAATATAGAATTACCATCGACAGTAGCACTTAGAGAAGATTGGGAACGAGAATTATTGATAAAAATTACGAAGGAAACATGGGAAAAGTATTTGATATATATACACAAATGTTCGATTAATGTAAGACATTTAATTCAATTTAAAATTTTACATAGATTATATTATTCAAAAACTAGACTGAATAAATTCTATCCAAATACTTCCCCCATTTGTGATAAATGTCTATCCCAAAATGCAACTATAACACACTCTCTTGTTTCCTGCATAAAACTTTATAAATTCTGGAGTGATATTTTTGAAATATTTACAAAATTATTCAAGATAAAAATGGAACCTAATACTGAAATCATTATATTTGGAGTAACGGAAGACGGGAACAAATTGAACTCAACTCAAAATTTATTTTTTAATTATGGGTTAACAGCAAAAAAACGTATACTTAAATTTTGGAAAAATACACCCACACCAACGCTTAAAATGTGGATTTCAAACATGTTGGACACCGCACATCTTGAGGAAATGCGATTCCTCCTAATAGATAAATCAGACCAATTCTTAATGAGTTGGTCTCCAGTTAGTTTCTACGATTTTGGTCTCCAGTTAGTTTCTACGATTTTGTTGGTGCAACAAAATCGTAGAAACTAACTGTTTTAAAACTGGGTGAAGGATGGTCAAGAATATAAATAACGATCTCATTAATCTCTTACTTTCTACTCTTTTTCTTTCTACTTTTCTTCACTTTTCCTCTTTCACCCTTTTTTTCTTTTCACACACCATATATCACACGTTTTTCTATCTTTTATTATCTATTCTCTTTTTCTCTTTCATTATTAAAAAAAAAAAAAATAAGAAGCTGTACATAAAATGTAACATGTCAATATATATTAGGCACCTTGCTGCCATATTCTAATAAAATAAAATAAAAATAAAATTAAAATTAAAAATTAAAAAAACTCAGCGGGTCAGGCAGCGTCTCTGGAGAAAAGGAATAGGCGAGGTTTTGGGTCGAGATCCTTCTTCAGATTGAGATTGAGAGGGAAAGGGAAACGAAGATATAGAAGGTAACCCTAATCTTTACGTATCCTTGTGTAAATTCTCTGGCACCCACATTCAAAGACAAAATGTGTGGCGGCTGGAAATCTGCAATAGAAACAGAATATACTGCCGTCACACGGCAGGTCAGGCAAGAAGTGGAGATGAAAGCAAATTCATGTTTTAAATTATTTTGCATCAGACTGGGAAGCTAATCTAGATTTAACAATATTTAGTTGTGCTAGATATGGGAACAACATAAGGGGTCACAAGGAACTGCAGATGCTGGAGTATTGCATAGAACACAGTGCTGGAGTAAGTCAGCGGGTCAGGCAGCATCTGTGGATGACGTGGATAAGCAATATTTTGGGTTGGAACCCTTCTTTAGACTAATTATGGTGAGGTAAAATCTGTAGTGAGGCCCCCACCTAACTACAGTGGTATAATTGGCAGTAATAGGACAAGAATGTAGACAGCAGATTGATTCTTAGTAAAGATACAGAATAACAGAGCAGCAGGGAAATATGAATGATTTGGCGGAGTTAGAATTGCTGCTGAGATCCAAGAACCCGATCCTGAGTTAGGTGCCGCCATTAGATAAATACTTGGTCAGTTTATCCGTGTGTGTTCGATGTTGGGTTTTGTTCAGCTGAAGTTCATGCAATAAATGAGGGTGCGTTTTCATTATTTTCTTTTAAACATCAATAGCTAAACTGCGTTTGTACACAATTATTGCAGTGGTAATTTAAACATTGGCACCATTATAACCTTAATGTTTGAAAATTTGTTCAATATATCTTTTTACTTTAAATGACATGCAATATATTCCCTTTGAACATAAAGGTGCAGCCCACTTAATTTCAGCAATGGCTTTTGTTCTTTGGATACAGCATTGATCCAATTATTTCAATGAATAAAATAGACCAAAGATAGACACAAAATGCTGGAGTAACTCAGCGGGTCAGGTAGCATCTCTGAAGAAAATGGATAGGTGACGTTTGGGGTTGGGACCCTTCTTCTGACATAGAAATGGAATGAAAGAGACCAGTTGCTGCCATCTGCTGGATCAATGAGTTTGTGCAGCTTAGTTATAAAACTGAAAAGGAAACTGCCAAATACATTACAAGGGAGTTTTGTGCTACAAATAATTAATTGTGGATTGAAAAATGAATTCAATTGAAGTTTCCACGTGAAAATCTGAGTCACCTTGGATTTCAGAATTTGAGTCTACAGGTGCAAGAGTCTTCCCCATTTTTAATTTTATACACTGTTTTGGTCATCTTGCGAGGAAGGATATTGTTGCTGTGGAGAGAAATCAATGAAGATTTACTGGACTATTTAACAGGATGGGAAAGCGGAGGTTCATGGAGCGATCGGATTGGTCAGGCTTATAATCAACGGTGTTTAGAAAAATGTATACAGAATATATCATAGAAACCTATAAAATTCTAACAGCACTAAATCGACTAGTTGCAGGGAGGATGCTCCAGGTCTCTGGAGTGTCGGGATCCAGGGATCACAGCCCAGGGAAACAGGCAAGCCATTTAGAATTATGATCGAGAGAAACCTCCACTTGGAGCGTGGTGAATCTGTGGAATTCTCTGCCACACCAGCAACAGAGGATATTCATGAAGGAGTAGATATATTTCTTAATGTCAGAGGGATATTGGGGATAAGGTGGTGAGGAGTATTGAAGTGGATGATCAACCATGATCTTGTTGAGTGGAGGAGCAGGCCCAAAGTGATTAATGGTGCTCTTATTTTCCAAGTTTCTATCCCCTGCAAAGTTGTCTTTAAAGGCATAGGTCACAGTTCACTCTGGATGTGACACCACTTCCTGGTCCTCTTATTTTCACATTTTGCTCCCCTTCCACCCTATCTTACATTCTTCTGACAGATGGGTGGACAAAGGCCAGAGATAAAAAAGGGGATAACCAAATATCCTCCTCACCTGTGTCCACCTCCTATCACTTATACAGGCTTTCTCCAACACCACCTCTTATCCAGCCCACCCCAACCCCCCCCCCCTCCAACTATCCATCTGAAGAAGTATTCCAACCCAAAGCATCACCAATCTATGTCCTCCAGTGATGCTGCCTGACTTGCTGAGTTGCTCCAAAAAAAATTTTTTGTAAACCGGCATCTGCAGTTCCTTGTGTCATTATTAAATGGACCCGTCCTCCAATTCTGTTTTATTTTGTTTATCCATGAAAAGTTCTTTGTGCAGGATGGAACTGCAGATGCTGGTTTCAACTGAAGATGGACACAAAATGCTGGAGTAACTCAGTGGGACAGGCAACATCTCTGGAGAGAAGGAATGGGTGACGTTTCGGGTCAGACTAGTTTGAAGAAGTGTCTCTTTTCCGAAACGTCACCCAAATGTACTTTGGATTCTATGTAATTGAAACGTAGGATTTCGAGAGGACATTACGGGGTAAATATTGAAAGCTTTTTTCCCTTCATAAGGGGAATTTTGAATTATTGGGTGTGGACAACAAGCTGCCTCCCATTCAAGCTGGCAATGATGACATTTCTTATAGAAGATCAGCAATATTTGAAATCCTCTCACCAGAAAGCAGTGGCGGTTGTCATTGAGTGTATTCAGAGCCAAGATAGAAATTATTCTGCGCAAGGGAGTTAAGAGGTATGGGAAAAACACAGAGAAGTAGAGCTGAGGCCAAAACCAGATATCATGATTTTAATGAATTGCAGAGTCTGCTCAATGGTTCTTGTCTCGATTTTGCTGCTTAATGGCTGTTTGCTGACTCACAATTGTTTGTGCTCTGATACGGAGATTGTCAGTGACATCCAATGCCTTAATGGAATTAATCACAGGTTTATCAAAGAAAAATACAAACAAGAGGACCAAGCAAACACTGCTATCTCTGTCCCTGAAGTACAATAATGCTTCATTATTTTCCATTCTATCAATTGTCTTCTTCAATGATTTTTCAATCAGCATGTGGCATCTGAACCAATTGGCTATTTTTCAAGCATAGATTCAAGTGTGCCTTGTGAATGTACTTTTACATTGCGCAGAAAGGGTTGTAAGTGAAGAAAACAAAAGATCTACAGTGAGGTGGACTTCTCTGCGATGTAAAACTTGAACCATTTCTAACTGATCAGTGCTAATGAAAGGTCATTAGTCAGAGATTTAGTTCTGTTTCTCTTCATAGACATTGCTGAGAATTTTCAGTTTATAATTGTAGACTTCAAGCATCTGCAGCATTTTGAAGTAGTCTGAAGAAGGGTCCTGACCCGAAACGTCACCGATCCTCTTTCTCCAGAGATGCCGCCTGACCCACTGAGTTGCTCCATTACTTTGTGACTATCTTTAGTATAAACCAGCATCTGCAGTTCTTTGTTTCTGCTGTATTTTACTTCTTCATCAGTAAGCCCAGTCACGGATCTTGAGAGATGATGTGGCTGCTGAATGCACCATGGGCAATTATGAGCTTGCCATTGCATGCAGCCCACCAGATTATCACTGGCTGTTAGCTGATAGCTGAATCTTTCAGAGCAATAGCAGAATTTTACCTCGATCAGATTGCTGTGTACAGGTATATGATCAAAGATTGTGTAGGAATGAACTGCAGATGTTGATTTACACCGAAGAGAGACACAACGTGCTGGAGTAACTCAACGGGACAGGCAGCATCTCTGGAGAGAAGCAATGGATGACGTTTCGGATCGATCATATTTTGTTTGGGCAGCTTACAACCCAGCAGTATGAATATTGATTTCTCTAACTTCAAGTAACCCTTGCTTTCTCTCTCTCTCTCTCCGTCTCTCCCTCACCCTAGTTCTCCGACTATTTCACTGTTCTGATTAATTACAATTATATTTTACTAATTGTATGCCTTGTCACCTTCACCGTAGCTAACAAGGTACCATGTCCTTATCACCGTCTACTTTGATCTATAGTTTTCACACCTTACCCTACCATGTCTCTAGTCTCCCCCTCCCCTGACTCTTAGTCTGAAGAAGGGTCTCGACCTGAACCGTCACCCATTCCTTCTCTCCAGAGATGCTGCCTGTCCGGTTGAGTTGCTGCAGCTTTTTATGTTTATCTACGGTCAAAGATTGTTGACCTCCTGGATCAGTGTTTCTCCATTCCGTTAGAATGAAATGTGAGTGCATTGTATGCAGGAATTAATCAAAGTATTAATCAGTGTGTAAATTGATTTCACGCAGTTTATGCTTCTGTCATTTTGTAAATGTTGGTAATGTTATTGCATAAACTCAATAAATATCTTTCCACTTATTTCTTGAATGCAACCCTTTGGAATAAAGCCACTTGTAAGTAATACGTAACTAAATAATTACTAGGTCCAATAGCTGATGATCAGTTTAATGTCAACAAAGATACTTGTTTAAAATCCATGTGTGTTGTGATCTTTATCTTTAATGGAGAAACACAAGTCTGTGATTCTCATCCCAGATTGTGTCTCTGATGATCGAATTCTCGGGAGAGAGATTTGAATCAAGACAATATTAATAGTGATGTTTCAGTGCTCGCCCTGTTTGCGTTGCGCTGTCCAACATCTGCCAGTATTTTGAAATAACTTGACCATGACCACGTTTTTAAATTAAGAATCAATTATGAATGCAATGCAGTAAATAGTCACTTCAAATTATGATATGTTCAATGTTGTTTCTATGATGCACCTTCAATTACTGGGATGAATTGTTACAGTAAACACAATACATTCCTCCAAATGTGTTGGGTTGGTTCTTATTTGAATGAGGCTATCTAATAATGTAACAATACACAGTATAAGTACAAAGCCCATTTTCAGCAATGCTGCAGCCCAGAATAGGGGCTATACCAATTGGAAATAAGTATAACAGAAAAACTAAAAATAATAAAAATAGTGTTTATGTTACTTCATTAACACTGATATTCTTTATAATTTGTCTTCAGTAGTTTGGACTTGTCAGAATTAGCAAAGGCAGCAAAGAAAAAACTTCAATCGGTAAGTTTTCTTTGATTTTGACACTGATGTGGTTTGTGGCAGAAAATGATCGTGATACTGCATTGAGCTTGAAACCAAGGCCTAGTCTTAATGAGTTCTCTTGCACACAATCCAAGACCATTGGTTTCCTTGGCAACTCGTCAAAACCTCCATCTCTTCTCAGCTTATTTTTACAGCCTGGTCATTCCTCCTCTTCCCCTCTCACATCAGGCAGAATATACAAAATCTTAAAAGCACATACCTCCAAATTCAGGAACAGCTTCTTACCTGCTGTTAACAGACTACTGAATGGTCCTTCTATAAGCCAATGTGTGGTCCTGATCTCCCAAGCTACCTCATTGAGGACCTTGCACTTGTTTTTATTTGCACTTTCTCTGTAACTGCAGCACTATTAAGCTGTAACACTATTTTACCATGTGACATTTTTCTCTTTGCACTACCTGTTGTAATTGTGAAAGGCATAATTGCACTTGAGTACAGTTTGGTTTGACTGGATAGCACACTAACCTTTTCACTGTATCTTGATACATATGACAATATAACAATACAATTACCATTTTACAGCTGCCTTTGCTATTTGGCTTGCTTGGTTGGCCTTTTGATCCAGTAACCCCATTCACCAGATCATTACATAATTGCTCTTTGAGGTTTGAAAGCAAGTAAGAATTGTTTTTATAATCTGCAACCAGAGCTACAAGAAAGGAGGTGTAGCCTTTCACGAGAAGCTAAAAAAGGCTGTCTATGCATGTTGCATATGCAGAACAGAAAGTAGGCATGTTTTGCATGTACCTTCCCACCAACCTACTTTGGTGTCATCCTCAGCCCTTGGTGACCCTACCCTTATCCTTCCGTGACAAAACCCACCCTTCCCATCGCTTCTCCACACCATCCTATCTCTGCTAGCTGATTCCTCTCCCCCTCCCCCTTGGTCTCACAACCACCTTGTTCTTATGTAGACCAGTTAGCTTGTTTGTGAGTGGTGACAGATAATCTCCAGAGTATTACTATTCTGTTCGGGAGGCATTCAAACTCCTTCCTTTTCTTTGTACTGTACATAAGAAAGTGGAAGGAAGGAATTGAGGGTTTTGCGGAGAGTCAAGATAGATACATTTATTTTTGACTGCTAATTTTCAGAAACAGGAACTTGGAGTCAAACCTGCAGTTTTTTTTAATCTATTACATGCGACTTATTTTTGTTTTAGTTACCTTTTATACTCTATTTTTCAAACTATCCCAATTTAATTTGAAGACACAAAGGGCTGGAGAAACTCAGTGGGCCGGGCAGCATCCCTGACGAATATGGATAGGTAACGTTTCTGAAGTCCGAAGAAGGGTCCTGACCCGAAATGTCACCTATCCATGTTTGCCAGAGATGCTGCCAGACCCGCTGAGTCATTCAGCCCTTTGTGTCTTTTCTATTTAAACTAACATCTGCAGTTCCTTGCTTCTCCAATTTTATTAAGTGTTATTTTTAAGTGGGTTCTCAGAATTTATGTAGTTGCATTTTAATTTATCTCAGCAGTACAATAATTCTTTCTCTTTCTAGTTAAGTAATCACTTATTTGAGGAGCTAGCTATGGATGTATATGATGAAGTAGATCGTAGAGAAACCGATGCAGGTGAGGCTTCTGCTGTAAACTTTGTCTTAATATTGTAATGCTGCTTTTCTGAAATAATGAACATACGTTAGATAACCTGTTTGGAATTCCCTATGGATTTTTTGAATTCATTTTAATATGCACTAGTTGTTCTCATTAATCTGCTTGTTTTCCCAGAGCAGTTTTTCTAAATGAGTGAAATTGCCCAAAAGCAGTGATTTCACTGGAGGGATGACAATACAAATTGTTTTGAAGAATCCATTGATCATTTTGAACAGTTTACTTAACTTCCTGTTATACTGCAGGAGGATGAAAAAGGAAAGCATGAATTTGAAATAATTTCTTTACAATCATGGAAACGACATAGTCCTGAAGTTACTATTTGTCCTTTCTGTGAATCATTGGTCAATATAGGCTAGAATGATTGCTTTGAACTTCGATGTTTTGTACGGTGCTGCAATAAAGTTAAATGATATTTCTATACACAGTTTGGCTAACGACTCAAAATCACAGCACCCTGGTCACAGAAGCAACGGTCATTCCCTTCCTTCCTGTGAATCCAGAGTATTCCTCAACTAGAAATCAGGTAAGTCTTATTCATGTGTAAACTTGTTAAAAGTGAGGGACATGTCAAATGAATTATCACATTTTCAAATTGTTGTTTACATTAGTTGAAGAATGGACAGAGTCAATGCCACGTGAATAAATCCACATAAATCTCTATTAGATTTTCAGAATTGTTTGGTTAAGAGTTTAGAGATACAGGGTGGAAACAGGCCCTTTGACCAACCGAGTCCATACCGACCATCGATCACCCGTACACTATGTTAGCCCACTTTCGCACCCTACACTTTAGGGAGCATTTACAGAAGCCAATTAACCTACAACCCTGCATGACTTTTGAATTTTGGAGGAAACCAGAGCACCCGGAGAAAACCCATATGGTCACAGGGAGAACGAACAAACTCCACATAGACAGTACCCACTGTGCCACTTTTAACTTTAATTTAGGTTTAGTTGTTTTCTGTGGCTAGATTTCATACTTGTTACCTAGAGAAAATAAATCTGAAGCTGATATTGCAGGTCACGAAGTTCACTTATTTAATTTGATTATTGTTCTGTCATGAGTAAGATGCTTGCCACTAAGATCGTGTACAGAATTTCGTGTACATCTCTTTTGTTTTGACTTCTTTTGATTGCAGGGGAGGCAGAAGCTGGCACGGTTTAATGCTCACGAGTTTGCCACTCTCGTCATTGACATTTTAAGCGATGCTAAACGGAGACAACTCGGAAATCCTGTCACCAGTCCCAAAGGTGTGTGTGGGTTAATCTGTTGCTTGTATTTAAGAAGACATGACATTTTGTTTTATGAATTGAGTTTAAAGAATAGAATTCCTTTAAAAAATATATTTTTGCTGTGATGTTGGATGATCCTTGGAGAATGGTTACCATGTGTGAAAATTGGCCGCCCAGTATATCCAAGTGTTCATTCTCCATGTACAAATTGAGTTGAAGTAGCAATGAAATGTTTGATATTGGGTCATTATAGCAGAAACAGTTTTATCGCCTCATGTCCATTCCAACGCACTTTTTCTGTTCTATTTCCATTGATATTTTTGGAAAATATGTGTCTCCCCAGTTCGCATCAGCTATTGCTGAAACGTTTTACTTATGCTTTTGCATAAAAGTGGCCTGCCTCAAATTCTTTTTGATGCACGTTAAATTTTATCCACTTATTCCTTCATCGCCTTATGTCGAATACATAATATTACAGCATTATGTCTGCTTTCTGAACTGTAATTAAACGTATTGAAGATGAAACTAATACAGTTGAGTGCAGATAAACTATGGTTGGTTGAAAGACAATAGCATACTGTTCTAACCAAGCATTTTGTAGTAAACTGGTATATAATATTCACCTGTAACTCTGCAAATGCTCTTTTTCTTAAACTTCATCTTGTCATGGTGCATACATAGAATTCCTTTTTAAAAGATATTTTATAAATGCCTGACAGATTACCGGACAGAAAAATGCCTGTTATTTTAACAATGTTTTGTTACTTTAAAAATATATATGTGGAATGTCATATTGATTAATGCAACGTAAATTGTTTTCTGAAAAGTTGCATGCATTAATTTTTTTCCCCACTTTTCTGGCCTATATTAAAAATACTGACTTTTGATGAAGTTGGGGGTAATATAATTAGCATGGATGGACAATTTCATATCCATTCCTTACATGATATGCAGGGAATGGAGGGATATGGATCACATGCAGGCAGAGAATATGAGTTGCCCTGGAACTAATATAGCCTAAGTATACAGGATCGATGCCAAGATTAGGTATTTATGCCCTAAAAAGACATTAGCCTGCACTTCCTGGAACTTGGAAAAATATGTGATGATCTCATTCAATTCCAGGAAGGATTGACAATGTAGATTTTGAGAACATGTTTAGTCTAGTGGAACTGTCTGATGACTGATTTTCATACTGGCACTTCATTTTACTGAACGATTCATGTAGCTGCTTATAAGCTAGATGCTGTTGGAACTTTTCTCTTTATATTTCTTGCAACATTTCGTGTACTCGGGGAAACTTTAAAAGTAGTTTAAGGTGCGGCCAAATAAATCATACGGCATTATTAGGGTAGTGTGTGAGGTGTGCAGTAAAATAGTAATTGTATGTGCTTCTGTGCAGGTTCTGTTATCTACTAATGTATTAGAGAGATCAATGGGGTGTAAAAGCAAAATATTCCATCATAGGTCAACAGGAACAATCCTATCCCAAGTCATAATGGATGAACTCCAATGAAAAATAATAGCCTGAAGGATCAGATCAAAATTTATACAAATCTGAAGAAGTTCATAGATACAAGATACAAAGAATTTTTTAGCCAAGTATGTAAGAACATACAAGGAATTTGAATTGCCATACAGTGATACCAAAAAAGCAGCAAGCCACACAACAACATCAAAATTAACATAAACATCCACCACAGCGCACTGTGATGGAAGGCAATAATGTATTATCTTCTTCCCTCCTTTTCTCCCGCGGTCGGGGCAGTCGAACCATCCGGAGTCGGGCGATCGAAGCTCTCACAATCGGGGTGGTCGTAGCTTACGCGGTTGAAGCTCCCGAAGTCGATCCCTAACCAAGGGACCGCGAGCTCTACGATGTTAAGTCCGCCGGCTCCCGAGGTTGGAGCTCCCGAAGTCGATCCCTGACAAAGGGATCACAAGCTCCACGATGTTAGGCCGCAGTGCGGACGGAGATACGATACGGAAAAAGTTGCATCTCCGTCAAGGCAAGAGATTTAAAGTTTCCCCCACCACCCACATAATACAAAACTAACGATGCACTAAAACATACATTAACAACAAACTAAAACCAACAAAAGAAGAAAAGGACGAGACAGACTGTTGGCGAGGCTATCATTGGTCGCCGCCACCCGGTGAACAATAGTTTCTTGGTAGAACCAGTGCATCACAATTTATATCAATATCTTCTCAGCCATGAGGATAATTATTTGCAATGGTTCACCAGTTCACCTGCTACAGGCAAGAATATTTCAAAGTGCTACTGGATTATAGACTGGTATCAATGAGGTGCTGGGGAGATGGACTTTGTTTCATACCCTTTGATCATTCACAGCTACCATTACAATGATGGCATCCCATGGAAAGAACTGTTGTGGGTAGCATTTTAAATAAATGTACATTTTATGACGACATGGTGGCGCAGCAGTAGAGTTGCTGCCTTAAACCGCCAAAGACCCGGGTTCGATCCTGACTGCTGCCTGTACGGAATTTGTACGTTCTCTCCGAGATCTTCGGTTTCCTCCCACACTTCAAAGATGTACAGGTTTGTAGGTTAATTGGCTTGGTATAAATCTACGTTGTCCTTAGTGTGTGTAGGATAGTGTTAATGTGCAGGGTCGGTGTGGACTCGGTGGGTTGAAGGGCCTGTTTCCGTGCTGTATCTCAAAAGTAAACTAAATCGTGGACAAACGTGACATTAAAAAAAAAAGATGACTATTTTTGATGCACCAAACTGCTGTTGATTTTGTTAATATTTGATAAAATAATAGGCACGTTAGATCACATTTTTCAGATTTAAAAGAAAATACCCCAAACGTACTTTGTAGTTATGTAATGACTGTTGCCATGAGTAATGACTGTTGCCATAATTTTATTGACCGATTCAGTTTCTTAATTTTATACATCATTCTAAAGTTTTTAGTTTAAAGATACAGCGTGGAAGCAGGCCCTATGGCCCACCGAGTCCACACCAACCAGCGATCACCCCATACACTAACACTAGGGACAATTTTCCAAACCCAATTAACCTACAAGCCTGTACATCATTTGAGTGTGGGAGGAAACGGGAGCACCCGGAGAAAGCCCACGTGGTCACAGTGAGAATGTACAAACTCCATGCAGACAGCACCCATACTGAGGGTCTTTAGCGCTGTAAGGCAGCAAATCGACCGCTGCGCCATTGTGCTTCCCTAGTAGTCTAATCTTTTTGGAAAGTGCTCATTTCTATTTTTTGTTCACATTAGATAATGTGGAGCTTGTACTGAAGAGCATTAATGATCGTCATGGAAGCCATGACAATGATCAGCCTGATTATGACAGCGTTGCTTCAGATGAAGATACGGATCAGGAACCAGCAACTAAAGCAAACAGAGCAAAGGTATGTCTATTGTTTAATCTTAACTTAGTCGGTGCCTGATGCCAATTGTAGAAATCTGTTCATTTTGGAAAAGGTTTTGTTCTAGTTAATTTCTATCTACTGAAGTAATACATTTTGTCTACCTAATACATTTTGCCATTTGTGTTCATGAAAATTTGCCCAAAGAAAGCTGTGAAGTGATTTAAGTTCAGATCACTTCTACATAAAACCAAAGAACTCTTCCAGAATAATTTTTCAAAATTTATCTCGTCATCCAGGGCGAATCCAAGGTTATGTATCTATCCTTGCTAGCTTCAGTTGTTGGGAATGACTCATTGCTTCCAATTGCAGCTAAGTTACTGTTAACAAAGGGGCCCGTTTCCATTGTATGAGAGAACCACTTCATAGTCATCCAGCCGCAAGAAATTGCATTTTGATACTACACATACCTGTTGGCCCCCCCTCGGTCATGACTGACCATGGGTGATGCATCCTAGTTGTTGGCCGCTTGCTCCAAACCTCGGCTAGAGCAGTGTCGCTTGTAGTTGAAGAGACCAATGCGGGAGTGACAGTCTCTGTGGCAAAGGTCACATTTGTGTGTGTGGTCTCTGGTCTGTTGAAGTTGCTGCGCTCCTTTCTGCGTGCCCGCTTGTCTGCCGCTGCGTTCATCAGTTTCTCTTCTCCCGTTTTGAGATGTTGGCTCAGGGTACCTCTCCACCTCGTGCGGTCAGCTGCAAGGCTGTCCCAGGACTCCACATCAATGTCATATCTCTCTTGCAGACATCCTTGTAACGTAGCTGGGGGCGACCGATGGTTCTCCTCCCAGATGTCAGCTCTCCATTGAGGATGTCTTTTGGAATACGGCCATCCTCCATGCGGTGGATATGGCCCAGCCACCGCAGTCTGCGCTGCCTGAGTAGAGTGTACATACTGGGAAGGCCAGCACGAGACAGGATTTCGGCGTTGGACACTCTGTCTTGCCAGGATATGCCCAGGATACGGCGGATGCTTCTCAGGTGGAAGCTATTGAGTCTTCTCTCCTGCCTGGCATATGTAGTCCATGTCTCACTGCAGCGTGCTGATGACACAGGCGTTGTAGACTGCTATCTTTGTCTTCACTGTCAGCTTTGGGTTGGTCCACACTCGAGTTGTGAGGCGAGCGAGAGTTGTAGCTGCCTTCCCGATCCTCTTATCAATCTCTGTATCCAAGGAGAGGTTGTCGGTGATGGTGGAGCCGAGGTACGTGAACTGATGGACGGCATCAAGTTCGTAGTCGTCGATGGTGATGACAGGCGGCGCCTCTGTATCCTGCCCCAAGACGTTCGTCTTCTTCAGGCTGATGGTCAGCCCGAAGTGCTTGCATGCCCGATAGAAGCGGTCCATCAGTGACTGTAGACACGACTGCAGCGTCGTCGGCAAACAACATTTCTCTGATGAGAGCTTCACGTACTTTTGTCTTTGCTCTGAGGCGGGTGAGGTTGAAGAGCCTGCCATCTGGTCTAGTACGCAGGTAGATCCCCTCTTTTGCAGTGCTGAAGGCATGTTTCAGGAGCTGAGCGAAGAAAATCCCAAAGAGTGTGGGAGTGAAGACGCAGCCTTGTTTGACGCCACTGCGGATGTCGAAGGGCTCAGAGAAACGGCCATTGAACTGCACTGTCCCCTTCGTATTGATGTGGAAGGATTCTATCATGCTCTGCAGTTTTGGTGGGCAGCCGATCTTTGGCAGAGCCTTAAATAGGCCATCTCTGCTGACGAGGTCGAACGCAACATACAGGGGCATCCGCTGTTCTCTGCACGTCTGGAGCTGGCGAAGGGAGAAGACCATGTCTACTGTTGATCTTCCAGCTCGGAAACCGCACTGTGACTCTGGGTAGACACGTTCTGCCAGCTTCTGCAGGCGGATCAAGATGACCCGAGCAAAGACCTTGCCGACGATGTTGAGGAGGGAGATGCCTCTGTAGTTGTTGCAGCCGCTTCTCTCGTCCTTGTTCTTGTAGAGGGTAATGATCGTGGCATCCCTCATGCCCTGCGGTACAGCTCCTCCTTGCCAGCACTGGCAGAGGACTTCATACAAAGGAAGCAGTAAGGTAGTCTTGCAATGCTTGATCAGGTCAGGGAGAATCCCGTCGCTGCCTGGGGCCTTGCTGAGCTCTTCTACCGTCGGCTCTGCGTCTAACTCATCCATGGTCGGCAGGCACTCGATGGCAACAAGGACTGAGGGGACACAGTGTTCTCTCTCGAGTAGAGGTCGGAGTAGTGTTCCACATATCTCTCCATCTGCTGGCATTTGTCTGTGATTACTTCCCCAGTGGAGGATTTGAGGGGGGCTGTCTTGCTCTGGACTGGTCCTAATGCCTTCTTAATGCCATCGTACATTCCCCTGATGTTCCCTGTAATGGCAGCCGTCTGGATGTCCTCACTAAGCTGTGTCCAGTAGTCATTGGCGCAACGCCTGGCAGTCTGCTGAACTTTGCTCCTGGTAGCCCTGAGGATCTGCAGGTTCTTCTCGTTAGCTGACCGCTTGTACTCGGCTAGGGCGGCGCGCTTGGCTCTGATGACGGGAGTCATCTCGCTCGACTTGTCCTCAAACAAGTTGTGCGTCTTCGAGGTCTTCTTCCCAAAGCTAGCCAGGGCTGTGCGGTGCATGGTGTCCCGCAGAATTTCCCACTTCTCTGTTGCAGTCTCCAGGACATGAGGTGCCAAGTTCTCTCTCAAAAGCCTCTACAAACTGTTGCACGAGATCTACACGGGGCATCTTGCTGACATCGATGCGGGGGTTCACCTGCTTCTTGGTACGGTAAAACATCTTTGGCTGCAGCCTGATCTTGCAACACACCAAGGAGTGGTCTGTGTCGCAGTCCGCACTGTGGTAGGAGCGTGTGTGGAGAACGTTCTTGATGGCGGCATGTCTGACTAGGATCAGAACCAGTTGATGCCAATGCTTTGAGCGTGGGTGTCTCCAGGAAACCTTGTGCTGGGGCTTTGTCTGGAAGTAAGAGTTTGGCGATGCACAGGTCAAGCAGTCGCTGTCCGTTCTCATTCATTTTGCCCACACCAAATTGCCCAAGGCAGGAAGACCACGATTCGTGGTCTGTGCCCACTCTGGCGTTGAAGTCGCCCAGGAGAACAAGTTCTTCCTTGCTGGGGATGCTGCTGATGATGGATGTGAGATTCTCATAGAACTCGTCCTTTGTGTCTGATGTGGAGGACAGTGTCGGGGCATACACGCTGACAAGAGCGACTGGGCCTGCGGTGGTGTTGAGGCAGAGAATCAGGAGTCGCTCTGAGCCATTACTGCCTGGTTCCACCGTGTTCAGCAGGCTGTTCCTTACTGCGAAGTCTACTCCGTGCTCTCTGAGCTTGTCAGAGTCCTTCCCTGCCAGTAAAACGTGTAGTCCTCCTTCAGTGTGCCCGAGTCTGCCAGCCTTGTTTCCTGAAGGGTGGCTATGTCTATGTTGAGTCTCTCGAGCTCATCGTTTATGACAGCTGTTTTCCTGCAATCGCTGATGTCCTGTAGGTTTTCAGAGAGGCCGGTCATCATTGTCTGGACATTCCAAGTTCCCAGTTTTAGAGCTGGTCTCTTTGATGTGTTCTTTTGTTGGTAGGTACGAAGGTTGCGATCTGCTGTTGGGATGGTTCCTAACCCCCATGCACCCAGTGAGGATAGCAGACCGTGGCGGGACAGCACCTTATTGGCTGGGGGCTGCCCAGCTTGAGGCGGGCGCTAGCTGTCCAGTGAGATCCTAAAATCCCTCCCACCGTCGGGAGCAACCCCTGGCGCCTCGCTTTACGCCAATCTAGCGATGACATATAACCGGTAACTGTTGCTCCCCGTGTTGTGTCGACGCCACAGGCGAAGCTGGAGTGTCCTCTCCAGGTTGTAGATGTAGGTTTACAGGTGATGTGTGGTCAGATGCAAGCCTGGGCGATGTCATATGGAGGACAGGCTGTTGCCCATGCAGCACGTCCCCCCCTCTCCACGTCGCTGATCGATCCAAAGGAACAGCGGGGCCGTTACAGTTTGGCGCCGTCGCAGGAGCTGCCAGAGCAAGGTTGTAGACAACGACGAACTGCCTTAAGGGCTCCGACTCCGGATTTTCTTGAGGTTTACTCCTGCAGCCTTTTCCATGACTGGATATGGCCACAACGCAGTGGAGGTTTTAAATCAGAGTTTTCTCTCCTAGATGGACTGCCTTCCCAGGCTGACGAACCCCATCTGCCCACAAGGATCATGATTGTACACTTACTCATAGTATTGACATTTCTGTCTACCACTTTCATTAAAATTTAATGGAAGGTCTTTTTTTTTCAGTGGCTTGCATTAACCAGCAACTTCTTCTTCTTCTTCTTCTTCTTCTTCTTCTTCTTCTTCTTGCGTATGGCGTGCACAGCCTAAAGTTGTAGGACAAATTGTTCTATTTGATCTTATTTGATTGTGCATTTGTCGAAACAGGGCGGACCACGTGAAGGTTGCAATCTCCCACCCCAACCAGCAACAAATAAGTTGAACAATGTTCTCATTTCATGTAACTTAAGACATTATTATTAACCTGTTTGATTATATGTAGTGCTGTAGAGGAATCACATGCATTATTTCAAAATTGATAAATGGAATCAAAACACAAATAGCTGGAGTAACTCAGCAGGTCAGGCAGCATCTGTGGAGGGAATGGATAGATGATGTTTCTTCAGTCTGGTTGTAATGGGGGAGAAAAGGGGTGGGGGTGGGACAAAACTAAGTGATAGGTGAATGCAGGTGAGGGGGTATTGATTGGCAAATGGGTGCAGTAAGTGACAATGGTTAGACATGAAAAAAAGACAAAATGTGTCGGATAAGGAGATAAATGGGAGGACTTATAAGGCAGCAATCTCAAAAAGATTTGCCTCGCTGTGGTCAAATCCTTGTCACAATTTGCCCATTCAATTCGACAGGATTGAATTGGATTGAAAAACAATTTGGGTTTTTCAGGCATTGTTTAAAAACTGAAACATTCTAAATACTAACTTCCATTTGGAAATATTGGTTGAAATATAACGTGTATATAATGACCCAAATAAATGTTGCTACCAGTTTGGCTGGGCTGTGAAGATCAATGGGGAAGTATAGTTATTGTAATCACAGAGAACTTTCAGAAGAAGGCACTGTGGGCTTTGACCTCTTAAAATTTGATCTTTGTAACACTATCTGCGAAGGACGAGAATTTTGTTCATATTTACTTCTTGTTGTCGAGCATGCACTCTGATCTGTCAGATGGCCCAATTACCTTGCAGGAATACATGGAGGTGAAAAACGCCCTCAGTGCTTCCGAGGCAAAGGTGCAGCAGCTGATGAAAGTGAACAGCAATCTGAGCGATGAGCTGCGTCTGATGCAGAAGAAAGTAAGAGACCTTTTTAGCCTCTCCTCGTGGAACTCAATAATATCTAGCTAGAACTCAGGAGTACCTTCCATGAGTTCATATTCCTATATGGATTATTTTAACAACAAAAATTCCCATTATTAAATCTACATTTTTGAGAAGTCGGGAGGGCAGGATAGAAATTGGAGTGCTTTTTTCCAAGCACAGCTTCAGATATTAAGCTTGTATGTAGGATTTCACTGCCCTTCACAATTCTCACTGTTTTTGTGCTTTTGTTTGGCTTGGTCCCTTGGCCTGCTACTCTTAAAACTCTATTCTTTTTGTATAAAATTGCTGCTTCATTGCTGCACTCCATCCTTGGCATTGCCCAATAGTTAATGTAGGTTCAAACAGATCAAAGTTTTGTGTATGTTGTAAGATTAAATTGAAGTTGGGGGTGTTTCAATTAATTTTGAAACAATGGTACGAGTACTGGGGAATAAGGTCATAAGTGATAGGAGAAGAATTAGGCCATTCGGCCCATCAGGTCTGCTCCACCATTCAATCATGGCTGATCTATCTCTCCATTCTCCTGTCTTCTCCCCATAACACCTGACACCCATTCAAATCAAGAATCTCTATATCTGCCTCAAAAATAAGGGTGCTATTCTGTTGGGATGGACTCCATGGAAACCAGTTGAATGGGAAACTACGCAGTATATGGAGATTTCAACTAACAGAAGTGGAAGTGGCTCAAGTGAGGATAATGTAAACTTAAAATGAAAACCCAAAGTGTAAAATGACAATTTGGGTAATAAGCAGGGTGCGGCAAGCAAGGAAGTGAGTTTCAGTCATAGTTTGGAAAGCAAAATTGCATCGGGGAACAATGGCATTGGGTTAGTGTAGGAAGGAGCTGCAGATGCTGGCATTTGGTTAAATTGATGAAGCTTATCGTAATGCATGAAGCTTTCATAGCTCGATGACTTAATGGCACAAATAGAGATTAATGACTGATTCATTAAATACCTATTATTGTGACATAGTTGAATGCTGACCATGGTTGGCAGGCATATTTTCCAGTGTGTCTGACATTTAGAAAGGACAAATAAAATGGAAAGGGGTGGGGCATGTATAGCCCTGACTGTAAGGAATGACACAGTAGCAGGAGTGATGATGAATGATCATGTTTTTTTTTTTTAAAGACAAGGCACAAACCAGTAGGAGTAGGGGTTCTGTATCAATAGGACATGAGCTTGTACCAAAGAGAATATATACGTACCTTTCAAAAGGTGACGAGGAGGAAATTATTTAGTCAGAGGGTGGTGAATCTGTGGAATTCATTGCCACAGACAGCTGTGGAGGCCAAGTCGTCGGGTATTTTTAAGGCAGAGATCGACAGATTCTTGATGAATAAGGGTGTCAAGGGTTATGGGGAGAAGGCAGGAGAAATGGGTTGAGAGGAATAGATAGATCAGCCGTGATTGAATGGCGGAGTAGTTTCGATGGGCCGAATGACCTAATTCTCCTGACTTAGGAACATGAATAGTTATTGTGGGTGTCTTTCATCTAGACTAGGAAAAAAGATAACCTTGTCAAAAAGTGTTAGATGCTCATAGAACACATTCAGACAGTTTTTCTGGAGCAGTATGTCATGGAAACAGCAAGGAACAGGCTATTTTAAATATTGTATATATAAAGTAAGACAAAATTATTTAGTAAACTCGTAAGAGATCCTCTTTTTTAATGATTATATGGTGGGATACCAAATTGGAAAATTACAAAGAGATATGGGTGGGAAGGAGTAAAAAACTATTTGCCTTTTTATGATTAGAATATAGTTGGGCGGCTTGGTGGCGCAGCGGTAGAGTTGTTGCCTTACAGCACTTGCAGCGCCGGAAACCAGGGTTCAATCCTGACTACGGGTGTTGTCTGTACAGAGTTTGTATGTTCTCCCCGTGACCTGTGTGGGTTTTCTCCGAGATCTTCAGTTTCCTCCCACACTCCAAAGACGTACAGATTTGTAGGTTAATTGGCTTGATATAAGTATAAATTGTCCCCAGTGTGTGTAGGTACGATAGTGTTAATGTGCGGGAATCGCTGGTCGGTGTGGACTCAGTGGGCCGAATGGCCTGTTTCTGCGCTGTATCTCTAAACTAAACAACATGATGATGGGGAGAGGGGTAGCTGAAGGTTTTATGTTGAGTAAGATGGTTCTCCAATGTGAAAAGATGAATCGTGTGTTATGCATATTTAAATATTGATTGATCCAACTGAATTTGTTTGTAGCTCTTGGCCTGTAATTGATTTGTTGCATAGTAAAACTGCTTGAGACGTTCTCTCAGTCCACCTTTAAACAGATTAAAGAGGAACCTCTTGGAGGATATGCAAAAGATACGAATATTCAGTTTCATTCACTAGGATATATGGTTATATTCCGCCATATAACCATACAGTGTAGGAATGCACCTGAATATAAAACATTCACTGCTCGTATTCATTTTCACATTGAGCAAATTAATAAGTCCAATTTTGTAAAGGAATCCTCAAAGAAAGTACAATGTTTGGGATTATGGTTATTATGGAGATTCTAATAACTCTGAGAAGGCAGATCAGGAAGTGAAATCTCAGGTGATAATTCAGTGTGTGTTTAATAATTAATTTTGGTCTGACCCAGATATAATCTGTTCAGTGGCCTGTAGCTCAGTAAAGGAGGAAATTCAATAACCATTTTACAATAGCTGTCAGATAGTAGCAAGATCTTAAATTACTCCTTGTGCAGTTGATGCTAGTAACGGAAGCTGTTTGCAGTCTCTCTGAAGAATGGAGGGAAGAAACTTGATCAGTTTGGCTCAGTGATTCATGAAAATGCCAGGGTAGTTTAAAGGGAATAGAATGACATTTCCAATGTGATCTGCAGTTTAAAAAAAAGAAATTAGCATATAACAGTTGACCTTGGTGATTTCCTTTCCCTTGTTACAAATAGGTTGTTGTAATTTCATATACAGTTGTGTCGGTGGTCAAAAATTAACACAGCAAGAATTATCATTAAATTGAACTTTTATCTGCCTTATTTGGTCCCATTAACAAACTAATAAGGACGCAAAGTGCTGGAGTAACTTGGCGAGTCAGGCAGCATGTCTGCAGAACATGGATAGGTGATGTTTCATGTCAGGAAGTTTTGTCTAATAAGTTGTAACTGAAAGATCTTTAGATTTTTTTTAAAACGTGTGAAATATTTGAATAAGAGTTGAACAATCTACATAATTATTTAGAAGTGAAGTAGATCCTTCAAGGCACAAAATAATTCTTAATTATATTTATTAATTTATTATAATGTACTGGGGGGGGGAAACGACCTATAAAGTGCAAAATTATCTTTTTTAATCGGACCAAGATGCCATATCCCAACACAATCACTGCCTAAATTGAAAAAAGCTGTTTTTTTCCATTAATTTAATCTATTAATGACTACTTGTGCCACAATAGTGAAATTGAAATTTGCAGGAACATAAGCCATAGGGTGTGATTGTATCTGCAAAAGTTATTTGGGTGGCAGCTGAAATAGTTTGTATTTAAATAGTGTCTCTTATCCCCTCACACAGTACAAAGCACATCACTGAATTTTAAATATAAACAGTGGGTGGATTGTGTAACATTGCCCAAATGGTCATGTAGTCTACTTTTGCATAGAAATAAACTGCAGATGCTGCTTTATATCAAAGTTAGACACAAAGTGCTGGAGTAACTCAGTGGGTCAGGCAGCATCTTTGGAGTAAAAGGATGGGTGACATTTTGTGTAGTGACCCTTCTCGAGACTGTGTGACATTTCAGGTTGGCGCCTTTCTTCAGACTACTGTGACGTTTCGGGTTGGGGCCCTTCGTGATCCCTTTTCTCCAGAGATGCTGCCTGACCCACTGAGTAACTCCAGCACTTTGTGCCTATCTTGCATTGTTCATTGAAAGGTGATCTTTGGCCAGAATACCGTAAGAGCTTTCATCTTGCTGTGTTGCAAAATCCACAAGGTGTTGTATTATGCTATTCCCTTTTTCATTCCATGTTATCGCATTCCTCTTGTTTGTCATGGAAATTCTATTTTGCATGTTTAAATAACAAAAGGCAGAATACCACAAAAGCCTACACAGTGAAACCTGTAACTTATCAATACCTAATAAACCATCATCAGCTTTATATTCTAGATGCCTTTTTTATCTGTATCTTTATATATCAAGGTGTAAGCAGCGCTCTCCACAGCAGTAAGAAATGCTGTCATTTAATCCAGTCCCGTTGCCGTTGCATGGGCAGAGTAAAGAGCAAACCATTCCACAAATTATTGCTTTCACCAATTCAGCTTCCTTGCATAACTCGTGCTTTAAGGAGTAAAAGGGCTTAGTACAATGAATGCTACTGTAGTTAATATTCTGCACATGTTTATTATTTCAGAATGCCTTTTGTCCAAATTATTACAGTATATTTGGCGCTTTTAATGGAGGTTTTTTTATTGAAGGTATCCATTTATCTCAGTTCCAGTGTGTGTGTGTGTATATATATTAGCATATTTGGTTAAATAGATCTGAATCTTGATGTATTGAGAATAAAGAAAAAGATACTGTGGAGGTGTGTATGCAAACAGCTTTTTATATGTATTGAGAATTTAATGTGTCACAAAAAAATACTGTAGATGAATTAATGCTGCAGCTTCACATTTATTCATTTGATGACTATAAATTGCTGCTTTTAAACTGTGCTCTTCAATGTTATCTTGCTCTTTTTTAAATTGTATTGTACCTTTAGACAGAATTCATGGTGAGTGTAAGCAGATCAGTCCGTGCTTTTGCTCCGCCTGCCTAATTGTGCATCTCCTCTATCTGTGTCTGACTCGGTCGGTATAGGCCCATTTCCTTTATAACATGCACAGTCCACTTTGCGGAGATCACCAAAAATTATTCCAGCTTGATTTGATGTGAGAAAGGATGATTGGTTGAAAAACATTTCTTTCAGCTCCAAACGTTGCAGAGTGAAAACACCACCCTCAGGCGGCAGGTCACTACGAATATCTATCAAGTTCCCACCTGTCCAGAGTACCCAGGTCCCTCCAATCCTTCATCCTTAAAACGGCGCCCGTCCGCACGTGGCAGCCGGCCTATGTCCATGTACGAAACTGGCTCTGGTCAAAAACCCTATCTCCCACTGGGGGACGTCACCTACACAAAGGACAGTATTGCAGGACTTCAGCCCTTCCCTCAACATGTAAGTAATTCACCATCAGCTCTGGTAAGCAACTCATGCTTTTGTTCTTCCTTCTCCTTTTGTGCTAAGTTCTGACCTTTCCTTTGCAGCTTGCCAAATGCTGTCTTGATGTCTTCATACCTTTCTCCTACTACTATTTCAGTTTAGTGCAAAGCTAAGATTTTTTTATTGAAAAATGTCTGGAAGAATAAAAATGGCACCTAGGTCATGTTAACCTTTTTGTCCTAAACCTTTTTCCATTTTATTATTTCAGGACTTGTGCTAACATACTCATTGTAATTTCAAGAAATTAAAGACTGATAGACCTTCAACTAACTTGATTCGACCAGATGCTAACAGAGGGGGAAAAAAGAAAATGTCTGCTTGAACCACTAAATGGCATACAAGTATTATAAAACCGTGTTCTTAAAACAAGCAGATTACCTACAGCAGAGTAAAGTTAAATTTTGTCATGTTTCATTTTGTGTGTACACCACGAATGGCAACATTGACCGTGTA
The DNA here is from genome assembly GCA_038087875.1 of Malacoraja senta. Classification (NCBI taxonomy): domain Eukaryota; kingdom Metazoa; phylum Chordata; class Chondrichthyes; order Rajiformes; family Rajidae; genus Malacoraja; species Malacoraja senta. Next base: position 4,094,861 of record CM075980.1, on the reverse strand, counting down.
AGACCAGGTGCATCTCGATGCCTTGCCTGGTCTATGGCAATTTATCAGCTGGATTGTTGGAATTCAACTATCCCTTGGCTGGGGGAATGCGGGGTGAGGGTTACTGTCTCATCCTGTTGAGCACTGATGCTGGAGGCTCTGTACATTGTTTATTTTGTTGGTGAGGATTGAATTGGGCTTGGCTATTCTGCTCCCTGTGATTCCAATCATTGATACCTGGGGCTAAATTGCAGATAATCTGGCCCACACCTTGAGTATGTGCCTGCACTATTTCCACAGCCATAGCTTCCAAAATCAGACATGCCTCGCTGCTATGGGCAACTTTCAAAGCAAGGTGGTCTCAAGTTAAGACACAAAGTGTCGGCATAACTTTTTATTTCTGTCGAGTTAGTCCAGCACTTTTCCTTGTCTTTTTTTTTGTGGAGTTACACCAGCACTTTATCTTTTTTTTGTAAACCAGCATCTGCAGTTCTTTGCTTTTATGTTGATCTGCGAGTTGCCATGTTCTGAGGCTCAGTCCCCATATGATTCTGATGGCCTTTTGAAAGCTTTTTTTAATCATTGTTTCCATCTCGGATCATCTGAGACATTTGGGGCGGAACAATGGTAAGTGGTAAAGCTGCTGTCTTACAGAGCCAGAGATCTGGGTTTGATCCTGACTACGGGTGCTGTCTGTACAGAGTTTGTACGTTCTCCCTGTGATCGCGTGGGTTTTTTCCTGGGTGCTCTGGTTTACTCCCACACTCCAAAGACGTACAGGTTTGTAGGTTAATTGACTTCGCTAACCAAAAATTGTAAATTGTCCCTAGTATGTAGGATAGTGTTAATGTACGGGATAATTGCAGGCCAGCGTGGAGTCGGTGGGGCTGAAGAGTCCGTTTCTGTGCTGTATCTCTAAAGTCTAAACTAAAGTCTAAAAATGTAAAAGCAGTTGAAGTATATCTTAATTTTTTTAATGAATAAATTATAAGTTAAAATAACTTTGAAAAGCACATTTATTTGGTGTAAATTTTAAAATATGAATTAAAATAAAGAAATGGACCAAACCATTTACTTTCATTTATCTGTTCAATGCAGATGAGTGATCTCGTTCAAAGTGAAGTGGCTGTGCTAGGTACACTGGCTATGGCTAGCATGGAGTTGAGGTGTAGGGTACAAAGTGTATATGCCCCTTAGCGTAGTGTGATCGTGGAATAGCCACTGGACTCGGCACTGCAATGTGCAGGCACTGAAGTCCAATGACCCCTAAATTCGTAATCTTAAATTACATTTTACATTTGCAGAATCAAGTGACCTCGCTGGCAGTTCCCTTCCAAACCATTTGGAAAATGCAAGTACCTTTCAACCTCTTGGCAATAATTATTTGGGCAAGGTTCCAGAATCAGTGCTCAGGAAGGTAGGCACAGAAATGGAGATGGCTGTAGACGTGAAAATATATTTTGCACAGCTTCAATTTTATCAATTTAAACATTTTGAAAGTAATATACCATCTGAAACAAAATTCATCCCTTGAATTGCCTTATTAAATCACTTAATTGGAGTTTTTTTCATTTAGTATCTCAAAAATACATAATTATTGTTTCAATCTCAAACTTTGGAAAATATTTCCAATTTGACCAGTTATGTAATTATACCAAAGATGTATTTGGAGGTTTAAGATCTTCTAGGTGTCAGTTTTATTGGTGCCACTGTTCATTCCATTATGTTACAGGTTGGATTCCTTCCACACATCATCGGCTATGTTAGACATGACATCAGTGTTTAAACAAGAAAATCAATGTATATATTGGTGATTTTACTCTTTTTGCATGGTCAATTTTTTTTTTCCATTTCTAACCTGAGTTTTTGAATTTCAAAAATGGATACCATTTTGTTTGATTTTAAATTTGCCTTTTAGAGTATAATAGTGCAAAGGAGGAGTTGGTAGTGTGTTGAAAGAGGTGTTTATCTTAAAATATCTTGATAATACTGCCTGCCTTTTTCCTTATCTGCTGAAAGATGTGCTCTCTGATACAGCATAACCCTGTCCTCCCTGTACAAAGTAAGACGATTGTTCCCCTAAATCTGAGCCAAGCAAAATTTAGCTGTTTCAGTCATTGTTCAGATTCTAGTTTCAATTGCCAACCAGTTACAGAATTTATTTTCCACGGAAAGGTTGGAGTCTCAACAAACTTTGAATTTAAACAATGAACACCCCCTCTCCCCTCCCACATTTAGCTATGTTGGAAATTTTACTTTGCAGAATTCTGTACCAATTTCAAATAATTATAAGACCATCTGGTCTTGGGGGTGGGATGGTGAGGACATTTGGCCCATTTAGACCATGTCTGATCTTTGAGTGAGTTTGACGTCCCTGCATTTGCACCACAATTTTCTCTACCATATGCCAAATTGGGATAAGGATAGAAACCTAAGAAATTAAAGCAGGAACAGGCTATTTGGCCTCTTGTGCCTGCTCTTCCATACTGTGGGTTACAGGTGATCTTTTATCCCAGTACCACAACACTGCACCAACTCCATATCCCCAATTTCCTTAATATCTAAAAAATAATGGATTTCTTGCTTAAATAGGTAGGCTGTTTGCCCCACTTAGGGAAAGAATTCCAGAGATTCTTTACTCTTTGGGTGTAAAACTTTCTTCTCATTGTGGTAGTGAATAGCAATTTTTCAGATTGTGGCCCTTGGTTATAGACATCCCAACCAGGGGAACTAACAGCCCTGCATCTGTTAGGCTCAAAACAATAGTTCCTGTGCCTCTCATTCTTGCAAATGGCAGAGACAATTTAGGTCAGTTGAACTCGCAGGACAATTCCTCCATCCCAGGACTCAATGACGTAAACCTTTGTGTCCCCATTACAAAAATGTCACTCCATAGATGGGAAGACTAAAACAAAACGGAATGTTTGTATGTTTAAATATTTTTACGTTCCTAAAATAAAAAGTTCCATTGGCATTGTTGGGTAAAATTAGGTTAGCATGGGCAATCTCTTCCAAATTGTTACTAAAACTGAATGCTTCACTTGAACCTGTGTGAACTAGAGGTAAATATATTTAAATGACTGAATCTATCCTGATTTTTACTTCGTAAAATATATCTTTGTTGGTTTATTAAATAACAATTCAATGTAAATGGCCAAATGTGTGTCTGCCTTAGTCATAAGTTTAATTTTACAAGTTGCACATAGGATTATTTTTGTTACTTTTAAATATTGACTTGTTAACTTATTTTCTGTGTAGGTATGCCAAGTAACAACCTTAAAACAAGAATTGTACTAAACATGATATTTGAATATGAACATTGAAAAAAATGTACCTTGTAAAGTAGAATTAGTTCTATTGATCATTGTTCCTTTACATCTATTCATCTAACATCCATTCATTAAGGTGCATATTGAATTGGGTTTTCTTGATACTTCACTAGTTCAGGATGGTCCTGCAAAGTAATGAAAATCCTTTGTTCTTCTTTAACACAATCTACCTTCTTTAACCTCTGTCCTGCTTCCTGTTCTCGCATCTCCAAAAATGGACCAGGGTCTTTTGATGGGTCTGAGGCAGTTATTTCTATCAGTACCAGGACAGGAATCTCTGGAACTCTCTGCCACAGAAGGTAGTTGAGGCCAGTTCAGTGGCTATATTTAAGAGGGAGTTAGATGTGGCTATGGGATCAGGGGGTATGGAGAGAAGGCAGGTACAGGATACTGAGTTGGATGATCAGCCATGATCATATTGAATGGCGGTGCAGGCTCGAAGGGCCGAATGGCCTACTCCACCTATTTTCTATGTTTCTATGACATAGGCATTTTTTCTTTTTACAGTTAGATGGTGCACTTATGTCAGGCCTGTCTTTCAGTCGGAATCCCTTTGTTCCAGCAGCGGCCTCCACTGTGATATTTGCGTTCTCCAAAGAGCTCTGGGTCCTGAGATAATTTGCAGACCCTCCCATTCAGTAACCAGATCACCGAAACCCAGATTCGTACAAGAACAATTGTCTTGTGTCTGGCTACTGAACAAGAAGTTTGGATTTTGTTCTCTGGATTTTATTATCCAAAGAAATGACAGCAAACAAGAGGAGGTTTCTCCAGGATTAACTGAAAATGAACCAGAATTAATTGTTGCATTGGAACAGACATAGGATGCATGATATAAATTCTTCATATTTTTAGATCCAGTCACTTTGATTTCACAACATTAAATTACTGCATTGATTTATGCTGGAAAACCACCTTCTGAGTCAGGTGTTTAGGTTTCCCTTGCAACACTAACCAAAATTCTTTGTCACTTGTAGAGTTATGGAGTAACACTGCATAAAAACTGGTCCTTCCGTCCAACAATTGTCAACCACCTATTTAAAATAATCCTGCATTAATCCCATTTTTTATTCTTCCCACATTCTCATCAACTTCCCACACTATCCTACTAAGGGCACTTTACAGTAACCAATTAACTGCATGGCTTTTCGATGTGGAAGGAAACTGGAGCACCTGGAGGAAACCCACGTTGTTACTTAGAAAATGAGCAAATTCCCCACAGCCAGCACATAAGGCCAGTGTTGAACAGAGGTCTCTGGTACTGTTAGAAAGCAACTCTACCACTGTGCCACAAATTAGGCATTGATCATCTTTGCCACAAAGACCAAGACCATCAGTTTAGTTGGCCTTGCTGCGTTCCTCCCCGCGCTACTGGAAACAATAATAAACAGAAATGTATTAATGAATTATGAGGGACTCTCGGCAGCCCTCAGTTTTTTGCATCCATCATCCTTTCAAACAACAAGTTTGAGACCCCAGCAGCCCTCTAGGTTTTAGGGAGAATAAAGTTCCTTTGTCCCCTCTTGCTCTTCTACCAGTGGCAAAGTGTTTATACATCTCTGCTCCCTCTACAGTACAATTGCATCTTTCTTGTACTATGCTGACCATGCATAACCTTCCTATTTTTGTATTCTGAACTGTAGATAATAAAATCGTCAATTTTGCTTGTTTAACCACCTGACTTGTTCTGCCACATTTAAAGACCCATACACATGCACTCCTAGGTACCTCTGCCCTTTCATTCTTCCCATTTTCTGAGTATTTCTCGGCTTCATTACATTTCCCTAAAATCATTGCCTTGTTCGTTTTGTGATTAATTCCCATTTGCCATTTTTCTGCCCAACGGACCTGACAGTCCAGAACTCTCTACAGTCTAAATCTTTCTTCCTTAGTGCCAACTATCCAGCTGATGTTTGTATCATCTGCAAACTTCTTTACCTTCCCACCAACTTTGAAGATTAAATCATTAATCTCTCTGACAGAAAGTAAAAGACTGAGCTCTGTCAAGTCTCGGAGGTAACTGCTTTCTGATCAGAAAATGTTCCTTAACAGTTTGGGCGGCACAGTGGCACAGCAGTAGAGTTGCTGCCTTACAGCGCCAGAGACCCGGTTCAATCCTGACTACGGGTGCTGTCTGTAAAAAGTTTGGATGTTCGCCCTGTGACTGCGTGGGTTTTCTCCAGGTGCTCCGGTTTCCTCCCACACTCCAACGGCGTATCGGTTTGTAGGTTAATTGGCTTTGGTTTAAAAAATCTTAAATTGCCCCGAGTGTGTAGGATAGTGCTAGTGTACAGGTGATCACTGGTCAGCAGAGGCTTTGGTGGGTCGAAGAACCTGTTTCCGCCCTGTATCTCTCAAATCTAAAGTAAAATCCAAACTGTGACCATTTGTCACAGCCATTTTTGGTTTGAATTTATCATTTCCCCCTGGGATCCCATGGGATTAAACCTTTTGACCAGCTGACACCATGAAATCTTGTTAAAATCCCTGTAGTCTATTTCAAACATCCTGTTGACTGACTTTCCTTGTTACTTCCTTTAAAAAAAATACAACTGTTAGTTAAATATAACCATCCATGCCAACCTATGGAAATGAATTGCCTATCATATTTCCAAGTTTTCTGATGCAACAAGACTAGTAGAATTCTGAGTAGAGAGGGCAACGTTACAGCGGCATCGAAGGATTTTGGCATGCGACGCGGGTGGGCGAGAAAGTGACAGATGCATTACAGTGTAGAGAAATATGAGGTCATTCACTTGATCACAAAAGCAATTTTTTAATTTTTTTTTTAAATGGTGAACGATAGGAAATGTCTAAAGGGAATCTCGGCATCCTGTATATATTTTAGGTTTCAGTAACTTGTTGGTGCACCAAGCAATTAAGAAAGCAAATGTTGGCCTTTGTTACTAGTGGATTTGATTTCAAGAGTAAAGTGTCTTGCACCCTGCAAAACCCCACCCAAAACTATATTGTGCAACTTTGATCTCCTTACCTACAATATATATACTTGCCATAAGTATATATGTAAAAGATTCACTAGGCTGGTTCCTGGGAATGCATACTTGCCACAGGAGAACAGATTGAGCAAGAGGATGAAAGGGGATTTTATTGAATCAAACAGAATCATTCGGGGCTCGATAGATTGGATGCCAGACGGATAATCATCACAGATCAGTCTCGGGGTAAAGAGTGGGCCATTTTCTACACTCAGAGGAAGATGAATTTTTGGAATTTGCTGACCTGTGAAAACATTGAGTGCATTACAAACAAATAATACATTTCTGCTAAAAGGAAATGAGGGACCTGTGGATAGTTTACGGAAATGGTGCTGAGATACAAGAGAAGCATGATCTTGCATGAATGGTAGAGCAGACAGTAGTTTCGAAGGACTAGATGGCCTATTCACATTAAGTGCATAGTTCCCCTTATTTATGAAGACCGCTGCAAAATATCCATCAAGGAACTTTCCTGTATCCTTCATCTCTCCACATAGCTAACCTTTTGTCCTTCATAGACTTTTCCTCTGTTATCTTCTTACTTATTGTGTACTTGCAAAAGCATCTTTGGGGATTTCTGTGATTCACTTGTGGACATTCATGCCCTCTCTTTGCTTTCTTAATTTGACCACTGCATTTTTCACAAACTTGGTCCTCATTATCTGGACGCAGGCTGCCTCTGGATAGCAAAATAGAAGTGCAGATGCCTCTGTGGCCCTCTCCCTTGCACTCGGTACACTGCCCAAATAAAGATAATTAAGCACTTGTAATGTTCTAAAACCATTAACGCAATAAAGTATCTACGAGGAAATGACATTGGCTCCTAGTTGTGTTGAATGTTTGAAAGTTATTAGCGCGCCTCAGTTTTGAAAGCACGAGGTACTCCCACGGTCACAAAGGTCATTCCCTACAAAGGTCACTTGAGACAAGTGGTCTGGAAACTGATTGCCATATTTATATAGACAATGATTGATTCATTGATGTGTACATGTATATAGATATATTTGAAAAGAATTTCAAGATTGGATCTGGGTAATCGGTGGATAAAGAGGATTGAGTGTACTGTTGTAGGCTTTTTGTAGTGTCATTATTGCTTTTTTTGTTCATCCCAAAAGTACAAATAAACTGCAATCTAATCACTCCTGTATCAGAATTCCTGGTTTCTAATTTGTTTCATTTTATTTTTTTGAAATCATGTTTAAAGAATATTTTATAGAATCCTTTCCTAGATATTACCAAGACCTTCCTCATAAGTGAAATTGTATATTCAACCATGGTCATTTGGAAAAAAAGTTGCATGTGAAATGCTAGTTGGGAAGAGATCACCTGGGCTTGAAGGGCATTCCAAAGATGTGCAGGTTTTTAGGTGAATTGGCTTCTATAAATTGTCCCTGGTTTGTAGGACAGAACTAGTGTACAGGTCGACACGGACTTGGGGGCCCTGAAGGGCCTGTTTCCACGCTGTATCTATAAACTAAACTAAAGGTGCATGCTCTTTGAGTTAATTAATAAAATAAGAATATACTTCATTTTAGTGCATCTGTTGGACATAAACTTGGTCAAGATGAAATAATTTCATTTTTTCATTCAGCGCTGTGTTCACAACTTTACAATATTACCAATTCTGCTTGTTACCATACTGATATAGTATTCTATTCAACTCTTAAGTCTTGTTGATTGCTTTGATGTATTTTTACACTAACTTTCTAAAGCGCACGTTTTACAGTATTAAGCAATGTCTGTGTGCAAAAACTTGGCATACCTATAAGTTTATAGTCTGTGGACTCATTCTCTTTCATTGTGTTTATCTTGTGTTTAATTTTTTTGCCCGAGTGTTTTCTTCTTTCCCCTTTCAGATTGGGAGGGGTGCCTTTGTGACCTCCTCTTCATCTTTACCCTCCTTCCCTTCCACGCTTTCATGGTCCCGCGATGAGAACACTCGAAGGGTTAAGTACCTTCTCAGCAAGTCTGCACTGTGGAGGAGGCAGTGACATCGGCAGTGCCTGTTGCACCCTTTCCCTCCTTTTCCCACTTCTCTTTTTGCTTCTGCATGTATAGTCCCTTCCACTGGAGTATCTATTGCATACCGAGTTGCATATTCCTGATTGTCTTTTCTGTCTTTCACTTTTATTTTTCAGTTTATTAATCCTGCTTGCTCCCAACCACGGGACACATGGCACACTTAACAATGAGCTCTACAGCCATCAAAGCTTGATCATTTGCTACAGCACAGCTTCTGCATAGCTTTCTGTTCAAAACATACACATGCTGCTCGAATCATTAGTAGGTGAATCATTGCCCAGTGCTATACTGAGCCTTGTGGAGTAGGCATGTTTGCAGGTTCAATCTCTGGATTAGCTGATTTCAGCCAGAAGTCCCCGATGATTTTCTCTTCACTGGTCCTGGAGACATGGATTCATGTATATCGCCTGAGCACAATCGTTTTTTGAGTAACTCATTTAGCCATGATACATGTGTAAGCCATGACAACAATCACTGACAAACCATCCAACCAAGCTGGACAGCCCTTGCCCAAAGTCCATACTTCAAACGTAGATTTAGCTGACAAACTAATCCAAGAAGCAAAAACATTTATAAGCACCCAGTTTCCAGAGTGCCTGAGGTTAACTAAATCATAGGTAAGAGAAAGACCTTTGGCAAAGTGTTTGTCAGCATGTCTCCGCTAGGGATTAGATTAAGACACACATAGCCATCATGGGACCTTGGCAATAATGGTTTACTCTTGCACTGAATGACGCACAGGGTGAATTGACATCAATTAATGGGCGAGAATAGTGCGTTTTAAAAATTGAGGAATAAATGTACATGCACTACTCAATTATTGAGGCATATATCTAAAACTAATGCAAGTTGTGTAATGTTTAACATTTCTTTCTGAATCCCACAATCTAACATGGAAACCTGGCATGCTTTTCACTGGATTAAAATTAGAAGAATGCTCAGAGTTCTTTAAGTGCTTTTGTAGTCTGTGTGAATATGAATTGGGATCGTCATGTAATTTGGTTGCTATGCCATGAGTTGAAAGCTTTCAGAAGTACGGTGTTGACTTCAAAAGTTTGCTCCGTCCCCTAAAAAATGCTTCCGTTGCAAATACATTTTCAGACTTTAATAGAGCTTTAAATGAACTGTGACTGGTGCTGGCTAAACTGAGCTCCTGCAGAGCTCCCCGGTGGCATAGACCTGGAATAATGTCACAGTTTATCCACTAGAAATCTCATGATCCCATTACCAGCACTGAAGATGGGACATGTTAAATTAGATGGATAACTAGTTTTGGTGCTGGACTTCATGGGAGGAGACTGAATATACTTGATTTGGAATTGGGTATTCGGAACCATTTTAATAATCAGACTGAATTAATTGGCATCTTGCCTTTTAGAAGATATAATCCGCCTAGACAAATAATTCTTCAGCACACCATCATTACACAAATGATACCAGCCACCATGCAGCACAGTTTCATTAGCATCCTGCCTTGTGCATGGTCTGATTTATTGCCTATTGAAGCATGTACTCGCTTTTAAGATGACTGCTTTTGAAACAAAAAAATAACTCTTTTCTCCAGAGTCAGATATGTCTGATGTTACCTGAATAAAAAGCTGATTTGTGTTGAATGTGTTTCTTTGTCATGGTGCCAAATGAAAGTCAGCTAATATTGTGGAATTGCTTGACTTCCATATAAGACTTTGGTATTTACAAACTTTGAGAAACATGAATATGTTGCTAGCAGTCCAAATATTAATATCTACCATTATTTATTCATGCCCTTCAAAAAAAATGTTTAAAGGTAGTTTTAATTCAGCTAAAATGAGAAAACCACTTCAATGTATTGAACACAGCTAATTTGTAAATATTTATTTTTAAATGTACCCTTGGTTAAAAGTGCGAGGGATCTCTAAATCTTGACAAATCGCATCCACATAAATTTAGGATTACATTTTGAGACATGGTTAGTCTTTGTTCTTAAAATTGATCCATTCCTCAAGGATAATGTCCAAACTAACACTTTTTTGTATTTGATGACTGATTGTTTCATAACGGGCTTGCACTGTGATAACTTGTGCTTTCCAACGTATATTCTTTATCCAAACTTGAGTTAAATTTCCCATGCATTAAATATTTCCGTGATGATGTGTGACAAGAGGTAGTCCATGGAGTGCAGTGGAAAAGCAGACTCCTTTAGGTAGCATCATGTCCCTTCTCCCCCCACCTCAGTCTTTCCGATGTGGCACTTTATAATTTCTCAAAAGATGCAAATTCTTACCGTTAGCTTGAAAAATTGATAAATTTCTGCATTCTATGCATTATTGCATTAGTTCAAACGTTTCATGTTTTTAGTTACTACCCAAATATTTTCTGCTACTGACTCTAGTTTGCATGCATTATTTGGTTTCTGTTTGGGTCCGGGTTGTATTTCATCTAATAATTGTGAACATACTGTATTGTTTGCATCTTGGTGTTTGTTTTAATTTCTTTTAGGCATCAAAACTTGAGAAACAAAACAGCATGCCAGATAGTGACTACGATAATGCAACAAATAACTTGGAGCTGGATGAGACAGGGTATGGATTAAATTTACCAGAATAAGGCACACAGAAGATTCACATGGTTATTTATATAAAATAGTCAACTGCCAAGAAATAGTTTCCAAGCTAGTCTTTACTGCTTTCAAATTCACCATAAGTAACATTTATTATCACAGTAATAGCTCTGAACCCCAATTTCTTGCTGGCTGAGTGGGAACCATGCTCTTAGCTTGCAAAGTTATCAAAGGAGTGATAGTATGAACTTCCTGTGGTTACTACAATAAACCTATGGTTAGACTAGTGAGGAATAACACTCTGCCATTTTTCATTTCCTTACATTTTGTTTTAAAGATTGATTATGGATTAATAGTTTTATTAAATATCCACAGGATTTTTGCAATGATAAAATGAGTGATGTTCTGGTGATGAGTGGGATGCACTGTAGAATGAGCTACGAATAGTCAAAGATGGGAAATGATAGGGGTCCTTCTTTAACATACACATTACAATCAGTAGAATGCTACTTGGCCCCTCAAATGTTCCCCGCCATTCAATAAATTATATTCAAATAGTGACCTCAACTCAGCAGTCTCATTTAGCCCCAGTAGTTTATTTACTCTTTCTCCTTCCAAGTATCTGCCTATTTGCAGTGTAACAGTATTCAAGTTCACTTCTTCCGCCAATCAGTTAAAAAAATGTTCAATCCTCCAAAAGAGAGTCTTTCCCTTCTTAAATGGGGAATTCTTTATTACAAAATAATAATCATTGGTTATCCCATAGGTGGAATGACCACTTGAAATCTCTTGTTTCAATTATTTTTCACTGAATTCTTCTGAATGCCAGCCTAGCCTGTGCAACCTTTCATCATCCATTCAGGACAAATCACCCATTCCAGATATCAACCTAATGAACATAGCACATTTAAATTGAGCACTTCATTCAATTCCAGTCCCTTCCTCCACGTCAACCATATAGCTTTGGGAACTTGGAAAGGCCCAAGCTATGCCAGAAATGCAGCCAAAACCACAGAGTTACTTCTGTGTTTGTTATAAGAAGGAGCATGGTTCATGGGGACAAAAAGCACACAATGAAACCAAAAGAAACAGTCAAACTGAAAGTCTGAAAGGGGAAGGGAAGATGTCTCTGATGTCTCATGATACACAACCCTGCAGTACATCTGTAACTGCCTGTTATTTTCCATTTCTATCCTGCATTATACTTCACATAATCCCTTTCCTTTCTGCTTCTCTTTCTGTCTCCATGTCAGAGAGAATAATATTAAGAAACATCCATTACAAGGCATCTTAACAAAATTTCCCCCCTCTCTGGTTCCTGATTTGTTTTTGGTTTTTCCCCCCAGTTTACTTTCTCCAATGATTTCCACGCGTGCGCCTCTGAGATGTTTCCCTTCCTGAATTGTGACTTTGCCTACAGTTCGTTGGTAACAAGAGTCTTGATTGTATCTTATTTATTACCAGCACCTTTGCCTTAACCCCCTCTCCCAAACCAATAGAGAATAAAACTGCTCCGGTCCTTGCCTTGCACGCAATCAACCAATCATCCTTTGCAATTTCTGCCACCTTTGAATAGATTCCACCACCAGAGACATCTTCCCTTATCCTTTAGCATTTCAGTTGAACTGTTTCTTTTTTATTCCATCTTGTGCTTTTTGTACCCATCAATGGCACGATAGCGCAATGGTAGAGTTGCTGCCTTACAACTCCAGAGACCTGTGTTCGATCCTGACTACGGGTGCTGACTGTATGGATTTGGTAGGTTCCCCCCGTCACCCGCTTGGGTTTTCCCCGGGTGCTCTGGTTTCCTCCAACACTCCAAAGATGTACAAGTTTGTAGGTTAATTGGCTTCGGTAAAATTGTAAATCGTCCCTTGTGTGTGTAAGATAGTGCGTGGGGATCGCTGGTCAGCGCGGACTTGGTGGGCCGGAGGGTCTGTTTTTGCGCTGTATCTCTAAAACTAAACTGTTTATTTTGGGTTCCATAGTGTGCTCTTTGGTCCCCATCAGCAATTCACCTTCCTATAGCATAAAGCGCAAAGTGCTGGAGTAACTCTGCGGGACTAGCAGAAACTCTGGAGAACATGGATAGGTGACATTTCAGATCTGGACAATTCTTCAGCACTTTCCCACACAACCTGTCCTTTTTAAACTCTTCACTTTGCACTGTCCAGAGACCCAGACATGTCTTCTGGAATGGCAGGTGCTTGCACTTCCAACCTAGTGTACTGTATTCGATGTTCACATTGTGGACTCTAGTACATTGGAGAAAGAAGCCAAATGGGGATTGGTAACCACTTTGCAAAACACCTGCAGTCAATCTGCCGTGGTGGATCGAATCTCCCTTTTATCCGCCAGTTTAATTCTCTGACCAATCTGCCTCTAGCCTTCCACGCTGTTACAATGAAGTTTTATTTCCATCTTCCACCTAAACAGGCTGCAGCCTTCCGGACTCTATATCAAATTCTAAGCTTCGGTTAACCTGCTTTCTCTGTATCAGAACTGACCATTTATTCTGTGGATCATCCATCTGTGATAATGATTTTTTTAAATTATTTTGCATTGGCACAGTCCAGCCTGCTGGGCATTTCATACAGCTCTGCATTTCACAGCGTTCATGTTCCTCTTTTTGTACTCGCTCTCGAATTCCCCTAATTTTTTTGTCGTTTGCTCTTTTTTTCCCCCCTCTCTCCCTCCAACTATTGACCTATTGACTGGATGATCTTTACAACTTGCTTCATTCTCTCAACGATTCCCACCCAACATTCCCCCGCATTTAAGATTAACTTCATTTGTCTCTTTCTCAGTTCTAACGGAGGGTTTCTAGATGTGACATGTTAAATATTTCTCTCTCCACAGATGCTGTCTGACCTGAATGGTCTCAGTATTTTCTATTTCAGAATTCCAACATTTGCGGATTTTAATTTACGCTTGCATCCATCCTTAAGGAGACCAGTACTGTACACAGTACTCTAGCTGTGGTCTCACCAACACTCTATATAATGGAAGCATAACCTGCTTTTATATGCTATTTCCCCTGGCAGTTAGCAATAACATTAGCAATCAGCTTTCCTAATTATTGGCTTTGACTTCATTCTAGACTTTGTTGAATCGAGCACTAGGGATACAATTCTCACATAAAATATTGACCTGATTTCTTTCTTTCTACCCAATACAAGCTCTAGCCGAAAGGGTAAGCCTAAGAGCATAGGGCGGCACGGGGAGAACCCTATTCTGGAAGCGGATGATCCAGATGTGGAACCAGATTCCACGCTCCCCAGTACGGAGGATGTCATTCGGAAAACCGAGCAAATCACAAAAAATATTCAGGAGCTGTTGCGTGCTGCACAAGAAAACAAGCATGAGAGGTGAAATATTTACTGTTGTTTTTTTGACTGATGTAATCAACTACTCCAGGAGTTATAAGGTGATGAAGATGTGGAGCCGGTTGTCATTAGTGCGTTTGTGGTAACTTCCTGCAGTTCATCTTAACGTCAAAACAGAGGATGGACAAATTGTCCTCCATGTGGTCGATGGGTGATATTGGGGTATTATTTAATATCGTGGCACAGCTGATAGTGCTGCAGCCTCACAGCTCCAGAGACCCTGGTTCGATCGTGACCTCGGGTACTATCTGTGTAAGTTTGCACGTTCTCCCTGTGACTGTGTGGGTTTCCTCCAAGTGCTTCGGATTCCCCCCCCCCCCCCACATCCCAATGCTGGGCGGGTTTGTAGGTTAACTGGCCTCTGTAAGTTGCCCTTACTGTGTCAGGAGTTGATATGAAAGTGGGATAACGTAGAACTAGTGTGAACAGGTTCGGCACAGACGAGGTGGGCCAAAGAGCCTGTTTCCATGCTGCATCTCTCAATCAATCAATCTTGCAAGAACAGGAAGCCTAATGCTGGATAATCCTGACTGCAACTACATGGGTATCAGCAGAACCCAGCAAAGACCCAAAGAACAAAGTTATTAGAAAACCATCTCCATGATTCCCTGTGTCAGATGCTGAGAGGCATAAGCAAGAAAATGCATCCCAGTTGCAGAGGATATCATCTGTGACTTTGGATCCATTTTGATACTATAGCAGGACCGACAATCGGTTGGAGATATTCTCATTCAGTTACAAGAAAATAGCCATGAATTTGGGAGGCCACAACACCAAGACGGAACTTCCATCAAAGTTCAGTTGTCTGAAGAAGGGTCGCGACCCGAAACGTCACCCATTCCTTCTCTCCAGAGATGCTGCCTGTCCCGCTGAGTTACTCCAGCATTTTGTGTCTATCTTCAATTTAAACCAACATCTGCAGTTCTTTCCTACACTTCCATCAAACATCAGGCTGGGGTGGATTTGAACACCAGTCTTGGATTATTTCAGATTCTTTTCCATTCTGCCACCAGTTTTTTAACTTTATATTTTGAAATGATTGATTTTATTTTCACTTGATGTCACGATCAATGCTGGAACTGAGGAGACAATTAAAAGTCAACTACATTGGGCCAGGAGTCGCATTTAAGCCAGATCTGGTTAGGATGGTCGTTCATAAGTTAAAGGAGCTGAATTAGTCCATTTAGCCCATCAAGTCTACTCCGCCATTCAATCATGGCTGATCTATATTTCCTTCTCAACACCATTCTCTTGCCTTCTCCCCATAACCCCTGACACCTTTACCAATCAAGAATCTGCCAATCTGCGCCTTAAAAATATCCGTCGACTTGGACTCCACAGCCGTCTGTGGCAATGAATTCCACAGATTCACTGCCCTCTGACTCACAAAATCCCTTCTCGTCTCCTTTTAAAAAAAAACGACGTCCTTTTTATCTGAGGTTATGGCCTCTGGGTCCTAGACTTTCCCACTCTTGGGAACATCCTCTCCACAACCACTCTATACAGGACTTTCACTATTTGGCAAGTTTCAATGAGGTCCCGCTCATCCTTCTAAACCCCAGCGAGTACAGGCCCAATGCCCAGGGGTAGATTTTCCTGACTGAAGGAGATTAGTGAACCAGATGGGTTTTTGCACCAATCCCAGTCAATAGACAATAGGTGCAGGAGTAGGCCATTCGGACCTTCGAGCCAGCACCGCTATTCAATGTGATCATGGCTGATCATCCACAATCAGTACCCCGTTCCTGCCTTCTCTCCATATCCCTTAACTCTGCTATCCCTAAAAGCTCTATCTAACTCTCTCTTGAAAGCATCCAGAGAACCAGCCTCCACCGCCCTCTGAGGCAGAGAATTCCATGCACTCACAACCCTCTGTGTGAAAAAGTTTTTCCTCATCTCCGTTCTAAATGGCATACCACTTATTCTTAAACTGTGGCCCCTGGTTCTGGACTCCCCCAACATTGGGAACATGTTTCCTGCCTCTAGCATGTCCAAACCCTTAATAATCTTATATGCTTCAATAAGATCCCCTCTCATCCTTCTAAATTCCAGAGTATACAAGCCCAGCCGCTCCAATCTATCAACATATATGACAGTCCTGCCATCCCGGGAATTAACCTCATGAACCTACGCTCTATTCTGTTGTTACTGCAACCGAGCTAACTATAAATACCACCAGACTACAATCAAACCATTGTTTATATAACGGTACACATTATCATTACTAAAGGGCCTGTCCCACTTGGGCGACCTAATCCGCGAGTTCTTGCGAGTTTGCCCTCGACTCATACTCGCAGGATGGTCGACACGAGGTCGTAGGAGGCCTTTGTAACTCTCCTTCATGCTCGAGAGTAGTGCCCATGTACTCGAGGCCTCAGCTAGGTCGCGGCGTATTTTTCAACATGTTGAAAAATGCCTGCAAGTAAAAAAAGGTCGCCATGGAAAAAATCGATACTTTTTTTACTCGTAGGTTTAGTCGTAGTAGGTCGGCATGTTAGTCGTAGGTAATCGAGGGTAGTCGAAGGTAGTCATAGATAGTCTTCATCATAGTCGAAAGGAGGTCGAAGGAGGTCATCTTCACTCTCCACTATTCGGTGTCCAATTTTCCCGAAGTTAGTCGTAGCTGGTCTTCAACATAGTCGAAGGAGGTCTTCTACATGACATTTTTTCAAACTCTCCTAAACTCTTCTAGACTTGCCAATTAGATCGCCCAAGTGGGACAGCCCCTTTAATCCTTCAGGTTTAACCCATAGCCTTAACCATTTCCTACATTTCTTGGGTATCATTGTAAAAAATGAAAATTATTTTGAATGTATGTGTGCACTCAGTTTCAGCTCTGTAATTTCCCATTTTACAATGTTTTTAAAAAAGATCTCCTGTTCCTCGTCCAATTCAGTCTATGGTGAGTCCTGAAAAAGCGCTATATAAAAATAAATCTATTATTATTATTATTATGGTGGCAGTTCTTTTGTATCTCCCATTTTTTTCCCACCCCTTTCAGTGAAGCTTCATCCAACGCTGGCAGCCAACCAACTTTGTTCATCCTAAGCGTGTTCTTCTACTTTGCAATCTCTGTGGGTGCTCCTGACCTTTCATCTTTTATTTTTAACTTAAAAATATTTTTTTACTTTTAAACCTAGATTCCAATTTGATTACGGAAGGGGCATTAAACTGATATATATGTAATTGTAGCAGACTGCTTTGATATCTGTTTGCTATTCTTTGCCGCTCTCCGAAAGGGATAACTGTGGCGTCTTTAAACATACAATGAATTGGATGGTGAAAGTTCACAGAGCAGTCTTGAAAGTGGGAATTGTTGGGAAATTTGGCCACTTGTGCCAAGTCTGCTTACTGTTGAACTAATAGGTAAATGAATTTCTTATTGTTGAGGATTAAACCTGGGATTTCCTTGGACTCTCTAAGTTAATATAACTCTAATATCCAATGCACGTCCAATTTCTGCGAGCTTATTTACTTTTTTACAAAAAAGAGGAGCAGCTGGAAGAACTCAGCATGTCAGGCGGCATCTGTGGAGGAAGATGGATGTAACGTCAAGACACTTCAACTCAACTGGGGACTTTTTTTACTACGATTTCACAATCTGCAGTCTCTTGTGCCTTTCTTTTCTTTTTTTTTTTGCTCTTTCAAGCTATGAATCCAGGAATTAATTTGTGGTTTTCTGAATAATGCCCCACTAGGGATTAATGCAAAACAGATAAGCATGCAAATTGGAGATATTCCTGATCTAATTAGATTATTTCAATACCAGGCGATGTTAATGCAGTAAATCAAAGAATATTGACAATAATATCAAAGATGATGGCTTCGTAGAGTTCATTAAGTCTGTAGCCTGCGGGAATTTGTATTGACACTGGCTTGAATCATTAGCTCCAACTGTCCGTGTTGGTCCATTTTTAGAACATTACCCTTGCAAACCTCAGTAGTAACAACCAAGTCCTTTCTTTAAATTCATCCCTACCAGGCAATCTAACTGGAATAATTTCAGGAAGTTTGTGGTTACATGCACTCACTGGTGAGTTGTGTCGTTGCAGTGTTGTCTTGACTTCCACAAGAAATCCACTCCACAGTTTTAGATATTAAATTTGTTTTGACTTTAAATAAACAAATCAATTGTGCGATGCACGTATATCGGAATTGTTGTTCTCGTCAGCTATTTGCTGTAACCCACGCTGTTTTTATTTTGTCTTTTTTAATTTTGATTTGATTTTTGCTTTGTAATCTGAATTCATTTGTGCAATCTCTTCTTTCTCTTCTTCCCCTCCTCTCTCTCTCTTTCCCTCCCCTCCCGCCCCCATTTTTGCTTCCGACCCCTGCCTTCCCTACGTTCCAGCCGGCAGATTGAACGCGAGAGCCTGCGCAAGTTGAGGCACAGCCTTGGCTGTTTCAGTACGTTGGTTCTGCGGGCCGACAAATCTTCCCTTCAGCCTCTGACCCTGCAGCAGCAGCGGCCTGACCCTGCCACCTGGTACTCTGACCTCTGTCTCTGCCTCCCAGGCACTCCACCTTTTCTCTTCTTCCCTGCATGATTGTCACTGTGGTTTGTTAAAAGTATCAAACTTTGTGGAAAGAATTGATTTAGTACCAAAAAAAACTATTGCATAGAGACCAATGGCTAAATTGCAGAATAATATATCTCAATTCCACTTATGTAATCTGAATTGCTTGCTGTATGTTAAAAATTGTGGTGGATGTATACTTTATAATGCCTGCAAGGGTGTCCCTTTTTTGCCTACACTTTGGTCTGGTTTGCTTCATAAATGCAGTAACTAATTTTCATGTAAGCAAAACAATTGCATATCTCTGGTGTGTGCACGCTAAACTGATTTAACCTGAAATGAATGTCTGTGCTTTATGCCAGAAAATAGCCGAGGGATTATTCTTAACTGTATCTAATGCCCTCATATGGAAGATGCCTATGTGCGGGTATGCAACGAGGACAGGATTAGAGCAAAACACAAACTGCTGGAGGAACTCAGCAGGTTAGGCAGCATCTGGTGAGGGAATGGACAGGCAACATTTTGGGTTGAGACCCTTCTTCAAACTCTGGACAGGGCTAGACTCAGTTCTGATATTTGTGCCTACTGCCACCCACTGTAAAAGTATAAATGCCAACTCTATTAAGCTACAGTAATTCTGGTATATTGCTCTCTTCGAAAGAGTAGGAAAGGTCATTTTAAATCTTGGTTATTTTGTAACTGCTGCAGCTACCTAAATCCGTACAGTAATTTTCTCAATTGTTATAAACAATTGTGCTACTTTCTGTGCTAATAACTGTGCTAATTTTCACATTTAAAAAGTGCATACTGTTCATGATGGTCTAGTGCATGGCACACTGTGGTAATGAACCATATCGGAAGGAAAAGTCCCAGGTTAGATCCTGTCTCATTGCAGAGTGGTAGTCGTACAGCGTAGAAACAGATCCTTTGACCCAACCTGTCCATGCCAACCAAGATGCCCCATCTGCATTTGGCCCATATCCCTCTAAACTTTTCCTATCCATGTTCCCATCCAAGTGTTTTGTGTCCTCACCTCGGCCATGGCAAAGATAGATTGGGTGGTGGAGGAGGACATATCAGAGTTCAAGGACCTATTGATAACTGCATGTGGATATCAGATCAGGTCAAAGTCAATCGATTGACTTTCTAACAGTTAATCTCCACACTTGAGATATTGCAAAGCTGATATTGAAATCCATCAGAATGAAAGCAGGAAAGGGATAACATTTTGTACGGTAGTACACGTTCCAGCATTCTTTAAATAAACAAGATATATTTACATTATTTAAATATTGCCGCTCTTGCACATCATGCGTTTTCCCGTGTATTTTCCCATGTTGCCATCTCTGAGCAATCTTTGGATTCTTTTGGATTGATCTAATAATGCAGAGTGTGTGCATGTGTTTGAATCCAAAGCCAAGAGATAGTGTTACCTGCTACCACTGCGTGTAATGTGTAGGAAGGAACTGCAGATGCTGGTTTAAACCGAAGATAGACCCTTTCTCGACCCATTCCTTCTCTACAGAAATGCTGTCTGTCCCACTGAGTTACTCCAGCATTTTATGTCTACCACAGCATGTAATCAGTTTTGCCACTTGAGATATTCCAAATAGCATCTAGTACCTGCCTGGGACAAAAGGGAACTGATCACCCCCATTGTAGTTTGTAGCGAGTCCCACTTCTCGTGGAATGATCTGATTGTATTCAAGCCTTCACTGATAGCTCTAATTTCCCTCTTGCATGCTGAGGTTAAAGACAGTTTGAGTGATCTGGCAAATTATTTCAGAAATAATTCTTTCTTTACAAAAAAATGATGCTAAAACAGTTCAGCAAATCAGCATTAAAACCTGCACATTTTTGTCAATTTCCCCTATTTTAAGATAAGCTTAAACCCTTTCACCAATTTTCGGTAACTGTGACAAGCAACTTACATCTGTGAAGTTATAATTTCAGCTTCGCACCTATTTCCCTTTGTGCTGCTGATTTACCATCATCCTGAATCAGTGGTTAGAAGATAGATTTTTCATTTACCCAGTGTTTGAGGAAGCTAGAATATGACAAAAGTGATGACATTTTCAGTTTGATTATAGCACAGATTAATGGTGATTAAATCTAACATAAAATGGTTACCGTCACTTCATACAAATGCAACTTATTTAAAATCCTTATGGATTTCTTAAAGGACGTACCAAACATTGCAACCTCCAGGGTGAATGAATTGTTCATAAACCTCACAGGGAGAAATGGAAGTTTGCTTCCAGGACCCTCCAAGTTGTGACTTACATTAACCAGGCTGTTCAAGTAAAATTAGCCCAAGACCTGGCTCCACAAAGAGTAAAGGCCCTGTCCCACTTTCCCGAATTACTCTCGAACTCTCCCGAGTTTTCCCCTTGATTCGAACTCAGGGAATGTCTGTAGCGAGCTCGTAGGAGTCCGTAGATATTTCGTAACGGCTCGTAATGCCAACCGTAGGAACTCGGGGCATCAGGTAAGTCAGGACATTTTTTCAACATGTTGAAAAATGTCCACGAGTTTAAAAAAATAGCCCCGAGTACCTACGAACGACTATTACCGTAATTCTCCGAGTTCGAATCAAGGGGAAAACTCGGGAGTGTTCGTGAGTAACTCGGGGAAAGTGGGACGGGGCCTTAAGGGGAAAGTCCACTGGAAATTGCCTTGTATTGTCCTTTAGTCTGCCTGCCAGTTTCCAGCAGTTGTATAAAGGTTCCCTGCCCATCTATATGACCTGGGACACATGAATATTTAAACTTAGAAAGTTTGTATTTATAAGATCACAATCCAGTGCAAATATTAAACAAATGCTTAGGTACTCCAAAATCCAATTTTTTTGTGATTTTATTTTGTTGCTAGAACAATAACTGTAAATTGACACTAAACCTAAATTGACACTGATCTGCAAAATATTTATCCTGAATTTAAGTGATCAATGGGCTGAGGTCACAGGGAAAGGGTTCTGTTCTTCAAACACCCCAAAACCTCTGGTTCCCAACTTTACCAGTTCTTACTTGTAAGGAACATTTAGCAACATATTAAAAATTATTAAAATTGTACATATTAAAAGATAACAGAAATGCTTAAAGTCTAAAATTGTATTCATATGCAATGTACTTTTTTTGCTTTCTATTCCACAACTATTGAAACTTGCTGGGAAATCTCAGCTATGTGGGCTCTGAGGCGTGACTAACTAGAATCCAGCAGTGTAGCAAACTGACAGATTTGGTGCTCCAAATCTCTCAGTAAATATAGAGATTAGTCTGGCAGGGCATGCACGGAAATCATGAGCTTCCTGCTTTTTAAATTGCTCGACAATGACAATTCTATTCAGAGCTGCGGTACCATCCGGCTCGATGTAAAGCACTGAGCCGGAATGATCACACCTCTGGTCCAGATGGACATGTTGGGTAGATACATCACAGAGCTCTTCTCCACATTTAAATCATTGTTCCCTTAGTTTAAAAATACAAGTGGTTTTAGAATTTATGAACCAAGGAGGCAACAATGTAAAAGAACAGACGTTTCTTAACTTTACACCCATATAATTCACTCAATCTAGGCCAGTTAGTACTAATTTTTAACACAAGTTGAGTTCCGTTACTTTGGCTTTATGGACTTGCTTGACAGCTCCAAGAGGTCAAATTCAACACCCCTGCCATGAAGTTTCATTGATATTGCATGCCCATCTCAGTCCCAGGATTAATTTTCCTAACAACCATTTTAGTGGAGACATGCTTGAGTATTAACTTTAATTCAAATCTTGTGCTGGTGTTTGAATTGAATGACTAATGGTTTCTTTTCCTCCCATTCCCTGCCCCTTCTGTTGTACTATTGCACCCAATTAGCTTTATGCCCTGCTCAGAAAGGATACATGTTGCTGTAGCTGAGATGGCAGCTCTTTTCCCAAAGGTGAGTCAATTTTCAAATAATGTGAAGTTTGTTTAAAATGCTAAAACCATACACTTCTTCACTTTTCCTCCATCCTCTAAAGCCAAACTATTGAAAATACCTATTGCAGAAATGCAAGCTTTGCAATAACACATCTAGTAATGGATCTTCTGAACCAAGGCCACATTTTCTACCAAAAAATGTTGGTGTCTCACCAAGCCAAACAGGCTTTGTAATACAGAGAAAGTGCAGATTAAAAAAAGTGCAAGATCCCAGGGCTAGGTAGATTGAGAGATCAGAAATCCATCTTTAGCACATTAGAGGTCAATTCGAGGGTCTGATAACAGCAGGTGAAAAGCTGTTCTTGAATCTGGTGTAAAGAGTTTTTTAAAGAACTGATATTACTGTAAGATTAGTCCAAGTAGGTGCTTGGTGGTGCTGCAGACTCTGGACCCAAAGCCCATGACTCTGAATCCATAACTGCTCTTGATGCTATCTTCTCTTCATTAAGGAAACCAATTTCACGTTGAATGATAATTTTTAAGGTATAATCCCTGTTCATTGTGTGACCCTGAGTGCTCTGCTGCCCCTCACTTTAAATCCCTGTCTCATTCCCACACACGGAGTTCTATCCTCCGCCTCCTCATCTTTTGGTCACTTTATTACAACCTTAGATATAATATTGAGTTCAACAAATTCTGTTCATAGCCATTGTTGCTATTTTTGAGGCAGCATCTGGCACCCATTTGTTTTCTTCAGTTTTACCTCATCTTCCCTCTTATTTCATTGCCCCATTCTTCACCACCTTTGGAATGACACTGTCACTCCTGCCTTCCACCCCAGTATGAACCTCTCTTATTCTTTCATTCGCAACCCATTCCCTTTTGACTGTGTTTAATTTTTTGTTAAACCCGTTGTATGATTTTGAGTTTGAAAGGTAATATAATCCCAACCTAAACAAGTTTGGTGTGGAAATTCTCATGCAGAGTAATTAATGTTGGTACTTGCCAGAAAGTAGATCAACTAAATAAAACAGAAGTCCTAAATTGGATTAGATTTTATAATTATTTTAGGTAACAGAATGGTTCTCTCATCAGTTAGTGTGCTCCAGACCTCCCATTGGAGACCATTTGAATTATCTTTAATTGGACTTTAATGTCACATTTTGTACTAAATGTTGTATCCATTTATCTGTTGTCTGTGCACTGCGGATGACTTGATTGTAATGATGTATAGTCTTATCTATAGCACCCAAACAAAAGCTTTTCACTGTACCTCAGTACACGTGACAACTTACAAACAGTGGCATGAACGTTGATTTCCCCAATTTTATGAAACTTCTACCTACACTCCCTTGTCTCCTTCCTCCAGCCTGGTTGTTTAATCAGTACCTAGTTCACTACATTGTATCCCTCTTGGGATTACACCTTCCCTAGACAGCAGGAGGCCTACCAGGACACCACCCTGCCCGAGGTCATTTGTTGCCAGCCCTGTTTGGTCCTGGTCCTGTCTCGTCTCCTGCACTTCACCTCCCCACAACCCTACTTTCAGTCTGAAGAAGGATCCCGACGCAAAACATCACCGATCCTTTTTCTCCAGCGATGCTGCCTGACCCGCTGAGTTACTCCAGCACCTTGTGTCTATCTAAACTAAACATTATCTGGGTGTCAGAAAAAAACAATCTGAATGCTATTTACACGAGATGTTCACTTGTATGGTGGATAGCTGATGAATCAAATCTTCTGCTTCTCATTTAGAAACCTCGCTCAGAGATGGTTCGGGCCTCGCTGAGTCTATTAACTTCAAGTGCGTACAGACTCCAGTCGGAATGCAAGAAAGCACTGCCTGCAGAACCCAGTCCCACATCTGACATCCAGCTGGTAACACAGCAAGTGATCCAGTGTGCATATGACATTGCCAAAGCAGCCAAGCAACTTGTCACCATAATGACTAAAGAAAACAACTGATCACAATCTTCCTCTTTTTATTTGCAAGATTTTTTTTATAGAAGAAAACTATTTTGAATATGCACCAGATGTGGTCTGGGCTTTCTGTCAGTATTATGTTTGCATGCTTTTTAATATAATTTACTTTTTATATAATTAAGTTGTTTTCTTTCTACTTCTGTTTGTGGCCATGGGGCTAACTCTGGTGCTTTTGTTGTTGTCACTTTCCATTGGTTGGAGGTTGCCTTCAGGGAGCTAATGCAGGCAGATACATTGTTAATTAGAATTGTACATCTTATTATTAGAAGTGTATTAATGGCAGAAATATATAACAACGTATGAGCTCTTCTACGGTTCCAAATGTTTCCAAATGATGTCTCGTTGGGGGGAATATTGTTTGAAGTTCCTTAATTAACTGGGGCGAGGTTGGAAAAAGAACTCTGCACTCACCATGATGATAAATATGATTAAAGTTATTGAACAAAGGCAGGCAGGGTTCAGAACCCAGCGGGCAATAGAGTGGGAATGGGTGTGTGTGGTGGAAGATAGCAAGACAGTGTAAACTCGAGAAGAGTGATGCTGAAGTTGGATTTTGGGAAACAATTTTTTAATCCAGTGGCCAAATTTCAGCTGCAAGTATTACCTAAAATGGGGAGAAATTATAGATCGGTGGGGAAAGAGCGAGGTGTGGGGCTTATTGGATAGATGAGCACAGGATACAAGAGGCGAAATAGTCTATTTCTGAGCTCTATCCTAATATATTTGTGAAATATTCACAGGTTGCCATTTCTTAATAAATATTTGGATGACGTTTAATTTTAAAGAATTTCATCTTTTCTCCAGCCTGTATTGTCTGTGCTCAGATCATGGACACTGGGTAGCTTGCTGTTTTTTTTATATAGCCATTTCAGTGTTTTAAACAATCGTTACTATGCCTTCAACAACATGCACAAATTTTAAACCATGATCTGTAACGTTTATGGGAAATTTAGTCTGGTCAAAGCGTTGTTGAGAAAGAAGCCATACTCAATATTACTTTGTGCATATTGTACCTCACACTATCACAGCTTGTGACCTACATGGCTGACAGCAAGGATCAATGCAATCTACTGCTTGTACACCCAACACTTAAGATTGATCAGATTTTCTTCCAGAAGATAATTTACAAATGTGTGTTTGGGTCGTACATGCAGAAGTTATTTATTGTACAGATTTGTATGTCATTTTGTTTTTCCAATCAATTCTCAAAACTGCCTATTTTAGTATGAGTTTAATATTGCCTAAAGTAGTAATGTGATCAGTAAATTGTAGTGAAACTTGTAGATAATGGCAGCGGGTCACTCTGTCAAAACCAAACAAATGGCATAATACATTACTTAACATGGAGTTCAATGGGAGAAGTGTTAGAGAAAATCGCGAGATGGAAGGTTTTATAGGAATGCAACCCCACTGAAATGTAACAGACTGCCTGTACTGAAATCTTGTAAGTAAAGATTTCATTTTTGTCTAGCAATGCATCAACAGTAAGATTCATTGCTTCAGTCCTGGCACGGGAACATTAACATTTAGAATTTAGATTGGAACCCACGGGGAAAAAAATAAGATGAGCACATCTTCCTTTAACAACCGTGGTTTTGAATTCTCCTGGAATTAACAGGAGTATTGCAGAAGCCACTCGATTTTTATGCAAGTAATTTTTTAAACGGTAACTGGTCTGCCTGGACAACTTTGAATCTACACCCAGACTAATCCGTGTAAAGCACAGTGTGGATTTGAACTGGCAGGACCAGTCCACAAGTGCACTTCCTGCCAGCAACTGAGTGATTGGCAGCAGCATATCAGGGAAACACTTAGCCCTGAGCAGTCTCCCGCGTAAAGGGAGAAACTGTAAAGAGATAAGGTAGCGGGAACAGTTCATGAAGGAGGGATTAATCAGGATCGTATCGTGTGTCTCTTTGACAAGATGATGCCACAGTGCGTTTATGAACTTTGGTTAGGTTCAACGTGGGAAACGGAGCCTTCCTAAAGTAACTAAAGTGCTGTGGATTTAGCACAAGCAAAGCTAAGAAGGGGAAAGCAGCAAATGTATGCAGGTTGTACTCGGGATCTTTTATTTTGAGCATGGAAAACAAAGGCGAAGGTGGGTTTTGTGGTTCTGTATTGATATATGAATTGGTGACTGAACATTCATTATAAGTGGCACTTCCAGCCTGAAGCTGAATCTAGGCACGAGCCAACTGCTCATAGCTCTTGGGTGGAATTTGACAAATCATTTCTCGTCTTTTTGTTCTGTTCAAAGAAAATTCACCTTTATGATGGGTGTACCTATGTTTTTCTTACATCTCCCTCACCAGAATGAATGAATCCTGACATTAACCTTTGCACTGTACTTGTCTTGTAGCTCTTTCTGTGTAATATTTGTATGTCACTTTCAGCAGCTGCTGGTTATATTGAAACCAACCAAGCATGTACAGTTTGTAATGATGTGTTTAGTCTGATTTATTAAATACATTACATGATGTATAGATTTATTTCTCCTGTACTCTGTTTCTTGGACATTTGCTTGCAGTATTAACTGAGATCATCTTAACACACGTGACTGCATCTGCCAATGTGGAAAACAGTGCAGGCATATCTTGCCCTCAACAAGCAGGACAAATCAAACTGAATTGACCACGCCAACCAGCGATGTGTCCACGCCGACCAGTACACTAGCATCATCCTATACACTAGGGACAATTTTACAATTTTTACTGAAGCCAAATAACCTACAAACCTGTACATCTTTGGAATATGGGAGGAAACCAGAGCATCCAAAGAATACCCATGTAGTCAGGATCGCACCCGGTGCTGTAAGGAAGCAACTCTACCGCTGCGCTACCTAGTGGCCCAGCTGGTGAAGCTCCTGTCTCACAGCGCCAGAGTCCTTGATGCTGTCTGTGTGTGGAGTTTGCATTCTCCCTGTGATCGCGTCAGTTTTCTCCAGGTCTTCTCGCGTCCCAAAGACGTGTGGATTTGTAGGTTAATTGGTCTCTATAAATTGCGCCTAGTTTGCAAGGAATGGATAAGAAAGTGGGATGACTAAGAACTAGTGTGATCGATGGTCAGCGTGGGTTCAGTTAGACGAAGAGCCTGCTAACATATACTGTATATACATATACTGTTTCTGTAAACTAGGTTAAACGAGGCTTACTGTATCCGTACACTCTGGTGTCCGATTTTTGGGATGCCTGCATTACAAATCCTTAATTGCTGCGCAGTCGACTGTTATTACCCTCTAGATTTCATGAACTCCGCTTTAACATTTGAAACGATCGGGTCACATCACATTGTTTGGTGTAAATTTATAATGAGGTAAAAGCTATTTAAATTCTTCTACTTCTAACATGTAATGTTGGAAACTTTTGCCTTGGTTGATAATTAAGCTCTCTTGGGAAGAATTTCACAAGATAACCTAGATTAATGGAAGGGATTATATCTAGAAAACAGAAAATGAAATTGATTGCTGGATGTGGATCTAAGTAGAAGCCAAGAAGGAGATGAAGGACTCCCAAAAGAGGATACAACAGAAGGCAAGAAACAAGTCTAGTTCAAGTTCACATTTATTGTCGCATGCACCAATTAAGGTACAGTGATATTTGAGTTACCATACATCCATACAAGTAAAAAAGAACACAATAGAATTTAACATAAACATCCACCACAGTGGAGTCAGCATTCTTCACTGTGATGGAAGGCAATAAAGTTCAGTCATCTTCTTCCTTTGTTCGTTGCCTTGACTCTCCGCAGTCGCCGCTACAGATGTTCAGGCCCTCTCGTCGGGATGATCGAAACTCCGACATCGGGACGGATCGGAACACACTCCGCGGCTTGGAGTTCCCGATTCGGCCGCTTCTTACCGGAGACCGCGGCTTCACGATGTTAAAGTCCACGGGCCCCGCGGTCGGAGCTCCAACACTGGTGATCCTCAGTAAAGAATCGCAGTTCCGCGATGTTAAAGACCGCGCCGTGCCCTTCGATAGAAGCTCCACAAAACGCTGCTCCACGATGTTAAAGTTAACAGGCACCCACAGTCGCAGCTTCAACACTGGCGATCCTCGGCAAAAGATGCCATTGCCTGCTCCGCGATCGTAAGTTTGCGTCGTGCCTGCTGCTTGAAGCTCTGGGCCTGTCTCTGGTTTGGAAAGGCCGCATCAAACCAGTTATTAGGCCGTGAGGGGGGCCAAGATGTGACATGCAAAAAAGTTGCATCTCCGTCGAGGTAAGTGACTGAAAACAATTTCCCCCTATTTTTTAATCTCTTACCTCGACGGAGATGGGAATTCTTTTTTTTCCGTATCGTATCTCTGTCCGCTCTGCGGCCTAACATCGAGGAGCTGGCGGCCTCTTGCTGGAGATCGATTTGGGAGCTCCAACCGCAGGAGCCTGCGGGACTTACCATCGTGGAGCTCGGGGGTCCCTTGGTCAGGGACCGACTTCGGGAACTCCAAGCCGCAGGAGCTTCGACCGCCGGCTGCGGGAGCTTCGATAAGAGGGAAGAAGATTGAACTTTATTGCCTTCCATCAGTGAGGAATGTGGGGAATCCGCTGTGGTGGATGTTTATGTTAACTCTTATGTAGTTGTGTGTTTTGTTGATTTTTTTTAGTATGGCTGTATTGTAATTCGAATCTCACTACCTTAATTGGTACACGTTACAATAAAAGACCTTTGAAACGTGTGAATGTTCTTTACCCATCACAACCTCTCTTTGGAAGAGAAAATTCCAGGGTCACAATTAATCATCCACTAGTTGACACAAAAGAGCACTGCTGAGGGTGGACAACACTTGTACATTGGTGGATACATCAAACTGCAAGTGATGGTTTGCAAAAAAAGTACTGGAGTAACTGGGCAGATCAGACAGCATATCTCTTGTATCCATCTTATGGTTTCTGATAGTTCTAATCTTCAACATCTGATAGATCTTCAGTACTAAGTGTGGAATTGCCTCCCTTAACTTATGCCCTTTTGCTTTTTAAAGTCTACTGCTCCAGCTTGGCATATACTCTAATGGGAGCATGTGAAACATCAAAGATTTTGCTACATTAAGGGCTGTATGTAAAGTACAGCTTTTGTATCAAGTCTTGTGGACAGCAATGACCATGTTTAATCATAAGATTCTAAGACATAAGAGCAGAATGAGGCGACTTGACCCATTGAGTCAGCTCTGCCATTCATTCATGGCTGATCTATTTTCCCATCTCATTCTCCTGCTTTCTCCCTGTAAACTTTGACACCCTTGGTTCTCGTTCTGTACAGTTTGCAGCAGGTAAAATTAGCCGCAGCATCTCTGGATTAGGAAGAATTGACTGATTGAATTGAATTGTCCCACCGAGTCCAACCATCGACTGCCCGTTTACACAAGTTCTATATTATCCCACTTTTGCATCAACTCCCTATAAACCAGAGGCAATTTTATAGAGACCAATTGACCTACAAACCTGCATGTCTTTGGGATGTTGGAGGAAACTGAAGCACCCAGAGAAAACCCACATGGGTACAGAGAGAACATGTGAACTCCACACTTACAGCACCTGAGGTCAAGATGAAACCCAACATTGACTTCAATGTTATCAGTAGTCAAACAGCTTAGCAAGGTGCCCATGTGTACAATCACAATGGGCATGGTTCTGCTGTTAACCTGGTCGTAACCTGACAGAGTCGGCATGAAGTGAGGGGACAGAAACGAGGGATGTGATATTACACGTTAATATTTAGCCAAAAATAACCATTGCACAATCTGATACAAGTAGTTTTATTTATGCAGTAAACAATAATAAATAAAAATATTAAACCTAAAATTGATTATAACATTTCATGATTATTGCCTCCTAGATTAAAGCATCAGGCTGTAGAAAGGCTTAATATGGAGCCTGGAAGACTTTCTTTACATTAACAGGCCAAATATTACATTGCAATCAGCCTAAAACAAGAGACACTGGCTACCCATGCTGGATATCAGAGCCACGAGGAATACCAATGAATCAGTTGCACAGATATGCCAAAGAAGTGCCTTTAGAGGCCTTAATGACCTGAAAATTAAATAGTTACAGCCTTGCATTAGAGAAGCATCTGTGAATAGCAGTTGCTGCTAATTAAATAGAGATAGCTTTCACACTTAAATTAGCTCAGACAGATCCTGCTGGAAAGATAGAAATTTATGACAACCAAAATAATATTAGACACCTATTACTATGTACATAGAGCTAAGACTTCAAGTCACTCTGTATTTTACAAAGACGTTGGTCTCAATTTAATCCCTTCCCAATCTGCATTTGGACTCAAACTATAGCTCAGCGCTTGATTTTAAATCCCTTTAACAATGCATCGTTCAACAAGATAAACCAAACCAAATGACCAAAGTAGGCCTGCTTTATTGACACAATCCACAAAAATAACTGCAAGAAGTTAAATAAATGTGATCCAATTTAGTGCTGTGTAAAAGTTCCCTGCTAGGATCCAAAATGTAAATTTAAACTTGAACTACAAATGCAGGTTCACACCAAAGATGGAGACAATATGCTGGAGTAACTCAGCTGGGCAGGCAGCATCTCTGGAGAGGGAATGGGTGACATTTTGGGTTGAGACATCATCCATTCCTTCTCTTCTGTCCTATTGAGTTAGTCCAGCATTTTGTGTCTATTTTAAATCTAAACTGTGGGCTTCACTGGGGTTTGGTTCCTCTCTGGGCCTCCAGAGCCTACTTCCATGCTGAAAGTGAGCAATTGCTACTTAATTCAGTTGTAGATTTGATTTTTCCAATATTTGGCCATCAAAATAACTGAATGTAACAAACTAAAACGAGAACATGGTCAGAAGGAGGATTGATTTATCCAACTCCTTACCACTAGACAGCCAGAACGTGGCATGGCTTTTAACCTATTGAATGATATGGACCAGATTGCACCCAGTATGAATATCGCTTCTACCAATCACCAAACCTTCAATGGTTGGGCTGAATGTTCTGTTAAATGATCCACTTCTGCAGGAAAAACAAAAATCGATTACATTAGGCTGGTCTTAAAAACAGTGGAAACACAGCGATGCAAACAAAAGGGTTGGAGCACATTATAAAAAGCGTATTTTAATGTTTGATGTTTTTTAAGATAGTTACACACAAGGAGTTAGCTTCTCTTATGCTGTATTTTTCATCATGCAAACACTTGTGCACAATTCCACATGCCCAATGGCCCATTTTGTGTTACATCTGATGAGGTGCCATAAAGCCTTCTATGTTCTCCTTTCCCAGCTCCTTTTATCTTCACAGAAGCACCAAAAGTAAAAAGAAACAAAGTGCTGGAGTAACTCAGCGGGTCAGGCAGCATCTCTGGAGAACGTGGATAGGTGACGTTTTGGGTCAGAACCTTTCTTCAGCCGAAGGGTCCAGACCTGAAACATCACCTATCCACATTCTCCAGCGATGCTGCCTGACCTGCTGAGTTACTCCATGAAATCAGGGACTCTTACTTCTCCCTTACCATGGAGTCCTTAAACTGATCATGTTGTTTACATATCAATCCTTGTCCTTGTATAACTGAACAGATGTTTATCAAACTTCTATGTTACAGAATCATTGGCTCCATTTGCAGCCACATTGCTCTCAGGCCCGACACCACTTTCCCAAAACAAACTTCATTCCAAACTCAAAGATAGACACAAGATGCTGGAGTAACCTTAGGGTCAGCCAACCCCACTCACCCACTCCATGCCCTGAAGGTGATCAAGAGCAGCATCTTCAGTCAGAGACTGATTGCACCAATGTGCAAAACTGAGAGACATAGGAAGTCCTGTTTACCAGCTGCTATAAGGTTATATAATGCGCATAAATAACTATTTTAATTGTATTTTAACTTGTATTTTAACTTGTATTTTAACTTGTTAAGTATGGAAGCTATTTGAGGAAATGTGTGGTGTTATGTCTGTCTTGAAGCTGTCGTGGCACTGTAATTTCCTGTAAAGGATTATTAAAGGTATATCTTATCTTATCTTAGGCAGCATCTCT
>CM075980.1:4014432-4062002 GCA_038087875.1 Malacoraja senta | reverse complement strand
TCTATGTACCTTTCCAAATGTTGTGTGAATGTTGTTACAACCTGTCTCAACTACCTCCTCTGGCAACTTGTTTCATACACCATCACTCTCTGTGAAAACCCACCACCATCTATGTGAATGATGACTCATTTCCATAGCCCATCATTTTTGTCCCTCGTTTGCAAGTTTGCTTTTGAAAGGGCGTGTATGAAAATTGGAATTTGAGAACAAAGGGGGAAAAAATGACTTCCATTAACTCCGGTTATGATAACATGCACCAGAAGTGTGACTCATCCATTTTGCACTGGCGAAACATTTTATTTTTCTGTTTAACTATTCATGTATTCCAGTTCTTGTGATGATTTTTTTATTGCGCATGCCATTTTGCCTAAATCTACATCTGTGATTGTTTCTTATTTCCTTACAAAGCCACTCTTACAAAGTCACTCCGACCTATAACCAAGACTCTGGTCTCTTCCCACAGATGTGACTTGCAGAATATTTCCAGCATTTGCCTGTTTTGTTTTTTAGATCTGCATTTCTGTTGTGGAAAATTAACACCATTGGCCCATGTACTGCAATGTTGCCATGTTTTTCCAATTTGTCTCACCCCTCCTACCAAAGCATTGCATGCTGACCAGATGTAATTTCAACTTTGGGCAGCAGTAGGAGTTCCTCAAAGGTCTTGGAGACTGGGGAGTGGCAATTGGTATGAAGAGGAAGGGTCAGGGAAGAATTGGTTTTATTTCATGGGGAAGAGAGCAAAGTTGGATGTATTCTGCTAGCATAGAGATGGTGATGTGCTGGTTTGAATGTTGGGAGAGTAACCATACACAATGAATTGAATTGAATGCTTTATTATCACATGTGACAAGTCACAGTGAATGTTTTTGCTTGCGGCCTGAACCACTTGTTACCTCAGCACTGTCTTTTTTGATTCAGTAATAACATATGGGAATCCGGGACCTGTTCTTTCTCCACTTCCTCTTTTGTGGGGAAATGTTGCTCAGAGTCCCTATCTCAGCAGTCACTGAGGTTGAGTAACTTGGCACTGATGGGACTAAATATATTAAAATTCACATGCAATATTATTTCACCATGTTTAACTTCCGATATCTTAAGAGAAAGAACAAGAACTATTCTCGATAAAAGCACAGTGTGGTGGTGATAAGCAATTTGGGTAAAATACATTATGTACAGTATAGAGTAAAGCTTTAGTGTTGATGCTTATCAAAGCATCAAACATCCCATGTGCAGTGTTTGCACAAAGCTTTTAGCTCTATTTGTGTATATTTTAAAAACCTAATGTCCATGACTTTCTGGTTCAGGAACAGCTTCTTCCCAGCAACCATCAAGCTATTGAACACAACAAACACCATTTAAACTTCAAATTACAAGCTTGCATTATGGACCACAGACTTTTATTTGCAGTTATTGTTTTTTTAAATTTATTGAAGCTTGTTTTATTATGCTTTCTGTCGAGTATTATGTTTACAGACCTGTTATGCTGCTGCAAGTAAGAATTTTATTGATGGATACAAAATGCTGGAGCAACTCAGTGAGTCAGGCAGCATCTCTGGAGAAGAAGGATGGGTGACCTTTTGGGGTCGGGGCCCATCTGACTGAAAGTGGAGGGGGGGGGACGGTCGGGGTGGGGGGGGGAAGGTGATGAGCTGTAGGCGAGAAAAGATCAGGGCTAGGCACAAATGACCTGGGACAGGGTGTTGCCTGGTCGGTCCATTGTTGGCTAGGGAAGGGTGTGATCTCAGGAGAAACAATGTGGAGAACTGTGGAAAACTCAGCGGGACAGGTAGAATCTCTGGATAGATGGAATGGGTGACGTTTTGGGTGGAGACCCTTCAGACTGCAGATGTGTGGGACTGGTAAAATTATTTAGGAGGAGCAAGGAGGGAGGGAGAGGGGAGTACGACATGAATTTACTTAAAATTAGAGAATTCAGTGTTCATAAAGCTGGGTTGTCAGCTATCCAAGTGAAATATGAAGTGATGTGTTTCTACTAATAATTCCATTGTTGAATTGCTGCAGAGTCAGCAGGTTGGGCTACATCTGTGGAAAGAGAAACAATTAACGTCAGGTTTAAGAACTCATAAGAATAAGGAGAAAACCAGTTAGTATTAAGTTGCTGAAACGGTGGTGGCAGGGTGTGGGAAGAGGAGCATATTTGTAACTGAGAAGCCAGATTTGCAGTGGGATTAGTTGTAGAAGTCCACTGGTTAATAGGGACAGTTAAAGGCCTGTCCCACTAACGCGACTTTTCAGCGACTGTCTTCGACCTTCAAGCTCGAGGGCACTCGCCTCAAAAACCTTGAGCTGGATCGGCCGTCAGCACTGAATCGGCCGTCAGCGACCGTAAAAAAAACCACGCACACGCACACACACAGCGGGGGCCAGGGAAAGCGGGGGAGCGCTGTCTCAAATTCACACCCGCGATGAACAGGAAGGTAAAAGATGGCTGCACAGTGTACGGTTAGTGCTTTACAGAGTGGGGGGGGGGGGGGGGGGGGGGGGGGGGTGGGGGAGGAGAGAGGAGGGAGAAGGAGTGGAGACACCATTATGAAGACAGACAACTTTTAGTAAAGTTTAGCGGGCATTTAACATTACCGGTCGGTTTTCCTTGGTTCTGAAAACTCCAATGAGCCAATTAAAATGCCCGGTCAGCAAAGGAGATTGCCTACTGCTACCTCGACTGCCTAGTGACCCCACTCCACTGCACTATGAGTTCAAAAGAACCATGCCGACCAATTTTTCCTCGACCAAACTAAGGCCCGCGAGTATGTGGGAACTTCCCTCGAGCGTGAAGGTGAGTTAGTGACCTCCTAAGACCACGTGTCGACCATGCAGCGAGTTTGAGTCGAGCGCAAACTTTTTCTAAACTTGCAAATTAGGTCGCCGCAGTGGGACAGGCCCTTTAAAGTGTAATGTTATGACAAATTAGCCATAAAATGTTGTGAAATGCAGGGCTCTGGGACGTACAATAGAGCAGACTGAGCTAATAGGGAGAGAATTGCAGCAGAAATACCAGTTCTGTAATGGAGAGATTTTTACTAAAGTTGGGTGGCACAATGACATGGTGGTAGAGTTACAGTGCCAGAGACCCAGGTTCCACCCTGACTACGGATGCTGTCTGTGCCTAGTTTGTACATTTTTCCCTATCACTGCGTGGACTTTCACCGGATGCTCTAGTTTCTTCCCACCCACCAAAGACGTACAGGTTTGTAAGTTAACTGGCTTTGGTAAAATTGTAAATTGTCCCTAGTATGTAGGATAGTGTTAGTGTACAGGGTGTTTGCTGTTCAGTGTGGACTCAGTGGGCAGAAGGGTCGGTTTCGGCACTGTATGTCTAAAGTTGTAGAATTTGATAGTCCAGATATCTGCAACTTGTTCAGACAGAAATGAGGTGCTGTTCTTTAAGCTTGCCCTGCTCTTTGTAACAGTGCTGGTAAGAAAGCGATGGATGACTGAAGTGGTAGAGAACATGAAACTCAGGTTGTCTCTCCAGATTCTGTGGAGGTAATTGACAGGTTAGTTTTCAGGTTGGGATTTTCAAACTGATTACAGTAAGGGAGCGAAAGCTGGAAAAGAGAAGTGGATGTGGATCAAAGCCTGGTGAGTGATGGTGAAGTACAAGTGAAGGGGTGGGCAGATCGGCAGAGTAAGTGCCAAAGGTTAGAGGAGAAAAGGAGACAAAAGGGTGTCTGTCATAAGGAGTCGAGGAGTGAAATGGGCAGCTGGTGAGAGGAAAGGAAAGCGGGGCACTTGAGATTGGGAGAGAGTAAGAGGAGGGGGAAAGGCTGAGTGATGGGTGGTGAAAGATGGAGGAAGAAATGGAAAGAAAGTGGTGGGAGGGGGGATTACTTGAAATTGTTATTGAATTCTATGTTCATATCATTGATTTGCAAGCTACCCAAACAATCCCATTAGATTTGGAAGAAGTGCAAGCAGATTGCTGTTTCACTTGGGACCCTGGGTGGTGGGGAGGGTAACAGTGATAGGACAGGTGGTGATACCGATCTCTTTCATCCTGCATCTCACTTCCATTCTTTAGCCTCCTGCTAACTGTCCTAACAAAAGCATGAGGTATAACATCTTGCCGTTTGTCTGAAGATAGACATTACATGCTGGAGTAACTCAGTAGGTCAAGCAGCATCTCTGGAGAAAAGGAATAGGTGACGTTTCGAATCGGAACACTTCTGAAAAATGGAGGGGGGGTGGGGGGGAGAGAACAGGAGGCGAGAGGAAAAGGGCCAGAAAGAATCAGGGCGGGGCAACAGATGCCCGCAGGAGGGGGGGGGGGGCTGGAGT
This sequence comes from Malacoraja senta, assembly GCA_038087875.1. NCBI lineage: Eukaryota > Metazoa > Chordata > Chondrichthyes > Rajiformes > Rajidae > Malacoraja > Malacoraja senta. The sequence goes on along the minus strand of CM075980.1, from coordinate 4,057,700 downwards.
CCATAATTGCCATTTGTTCGTCTGCGGTCAAGGAAGAAACTAAGGGCCTTGAGGCCTCCTTGGTGTGGGACGAAGGTGTACAGTGACTGAATGTCCATAGTAAAGAGGAGGGGGCGGGGGGGGGGGGGGGGGGGGGGGGGGGGGGGGGGGGGGGGAAAGCGCTGTCTAAAAAATTCACACGGGCTGGGGAAGGAAGGGATGTGTTTGTGTGTGTGTGTGTATGTGTGTGTTCCACTCTGACAGTCGACGTTCCAGTTCCCGTTTTTTCAGGCGATTGCCGGCAACTTGACAGTCCGCTGGAAAATCTCCTAAGTGGGACAGGCCCATTAATTTATAGTTCTCTTTGTGTCTCCCCACAATATTTTCCTTTTTTCTTAAGCCTTCATTGTATTGTTGTTCATTCGTTAAAAACTGCTGCAAAGTGCAAGAGTGTGCCCTTGGATATTTTGCTGACGGGAACAGTGCATGATCTGGACAGTGAATTTTTGCTATCTTTGCAAGCGCACTATTTACAAAAGGAATGCTTTTCTGGAAAAGATTTTCTGAACTTCAATTGTTTATTTGCAAAGGCTGGCTTAAATGCGGTGCACTATTGGCATTCTGTGCATGGAGGCTAACACGCGGTTCATTATAACAAAAATAGCTTCACAAATTGCAATCACATTTATGGATGATGTGTAAGTAAAGGGTAGTGGAAAGGCAATTGTGAGGAGGATGCAATCAGTTTGGGGGTATTGAGAGGTTGAATGAATGAATAACATGTAGCAAATGGGGTTTAATTTTGGGGGAAAAGATATTGTCTGTGCTGAAACCTTCTCCATTTCAATATTTGTTTTTACCGTTTTTCGCCTTGCAAAGGGATTTGGGATCGTAAATGAAATGCAGAAAGTGCAGTAAGTTTAGTTTAGTGATACAGCGCAGATACAGGCCCTTCGGCCCACCTGGACCGCGCTGACAAGCGATCCCCGCACATTAACACCATCCTACATCCACTAGGGACAATTTTTTACATTACCAAGTCAATTAACCTACAAACCTGTACGTCTTTAGAGTGTGGGAGGAAACCGAAGATCTTGGAAAAGCCCCACGCAGGTCACAGGGAGAACGTACAAACTCCGTACAGACAGCACCCGTAGTCTGACCCCGGGTCTCTGGCGCAGAGATATAGCGCCGAAACAGGCCCTTTGGCCCACTGAGTCCATGATGATCAGCGATCACCCCCATACACTAGCACTATCCTACACACTAGGGGACATATTTTACAACTAACTAAAGCCAATTAACCTACAAACCCTTACGTCTTTGGAGTGTGGGGGTAAACCAGAGCACCCAGAGTAAACCCACGCGGTCACATACACACCTCGTTCAGACAGCATCCGTAGTCTGGATCGAACCCCCGGGCCTCTGGTGTTGTAAGGAAGCAACTCCACTGTTGTGCCACTGTGCCGCCACTGTATCATAGGTACTGTCGAAGACAGTGGTGAAATAGCTCAGTGGGTCACTTGGAGGGAGGGGGGTGGTTGAGCAAAGCAAATGCTTCTCGTGTGCGAGTCAAGGACCCATGCCCTAAATAAAAAAACTTAACAAGGCACCAACTTAAGGTAGCGATAAGGAAGGGCTTTACATACTCCAAGGCGTTGGAATTTTGGCTCTTGAAAGCCGTCACGGTTGAATCTTGCACATACACTAAGCTGAGAATTTTAACCAGTAAAGGAAGAAAGACTGGTATTCTAGTTGACTCAATTGTGATTTTATTTAATGGCGGAGCATTCTCAAAGGAGCACATATTCTATCCCTGTTCCTATTGTAAATGAACTGCTGGGGAACACAATAGAGATGGCTATTTTATGGATGTACTGACAATGCGCTATGCTAGCTTCTCAGATCAAGTTTGATACCACGATGCTGGCTCGAAGGCCCGAATGGCCTACTGCACCTATTGTCTATTGTCTAAGATTGAAAATTGGGCTATATTGATGGAAGTCTAACAACTTTGGAATCTGAGAGGGGATATGACCAGCTAACATCAGTAAGTTTAAAACATCATCCCAAGGTCTGTGATTTCTCAAAGTGAACTTCAACTTCTCTGCCTGAGAAACACCACCTTGTCTTTTGTTTGGGCACATTGCACTTTCCAGGAGCCATATCAAACTCTTCAACTTTGGACAACTCATTTCATATTTCCACCACTGCACACTTTTATTTTCAGGTAATTAGTTTTATCTGTCTACATTGGGGCTGGACATTTCTGCTGCAAGTCATCCATTGATGAGTAAAACAACCAAGTGCTGGAGTAACTCTGTGGCTCAGGCAGCATCTGTATCGGGGCTCTTCAGTCTGGTACCTCAACCCAAAAACATCACCGATCCATTCCCTCCACAGATGCTGCCCGACCCACTGAGTTACTCCCAGCACTTTGTTTCACTCAAGAATCCAGCTTCGATAGTTCTTGTCTTCATCAAGAATCAGAATGCCGTTTATTGTCATTTGAACACAAGTTCAAACAAAATTACGTTTCTGCAGTCGTAACAACAAACAACAACAAAAACCAAAGCACACAATTAACGCAATTCCATCAATTCCACAATTAACACAAACATCCATCACAGTGAATTCCCAAACACCTCCTCACTGTGATGGAAGGCAAAAGGTTATCTCTTCCCTGTTCTCTTTTCTTATTCTCCCACAGTCAAGCAGTCAAACTGCTGCATCGAGCTGATCGAAGCTCTTGATGTTAGATGTTGGAGGCCCCCCGGCGGGCGATGGTAAGTCCTGCGGCCCATTTAAAACCGCGCCGGGCGATGTATGGCCCCGCTCCGGGTCGATTTAAATCCCTCTATTCGGGCAGGCGAAGTTTGCCGTTGCATTGCGGGAGCTCCGAAAAGCGGTCTCCCGCCAGGGACCCGAGAGCTCCCGATGTTACCGTCCACAGGGCCTGCAGCCGGAGGCTCCGAAGCTCCGAAGTCGGGTGGCAGCCACCACAGTGCTCCGCACTATGAAGTCGGCCAGCTCCGCGATGGTGAGTCCGCAGGCTCTGCGACTGGAGCCCCAGGTCGATTCCGGTCGGAGGCCGCCGGTGTTAGGCCCAACGACAACGGAGACTCGACAAGGAAAAAGTCGGGTCCCCGTACAGGGAAGAGTTTAAAAGGTTTCCCCCACCCCTGCCCCCCACATATACACAGCTAAAAATAATATAAAAACTAAAACCAAGATATCCACTTAACAGACAAAAAGAAAAAAAAGACAGGCAGACTGCAGAGTCCACTGCCGCGAGGCGCCGCCATCAATTCCTGATTATTAGCTCTGTTTTTCCTCCTCTGTTAAGCCAGTCGGATCTGGCTGGGCATGTCCCACAGGTAGTATTTGCAACATGTTGTTTCATTGGCTGTGTTATCATTTTTAGTTACTACATAGATTCCCTTTGTTCTCCCTCCCCCAACCCCCCCCCCCAAAAAAAATATTGTTCTGTAACTTAAAACCAACTTGCTTTTCTGTCAATTCTGACAACCTTCAAACTGAAAAGGTAATGGTTTCTCTTAACACTGATGCTGCCTGACCGAGTTGTTCCTGCCATTATTTGAGCTTCTATAACTTTGTTAATGTAGCAGTTTTTCCATGCAGCGCTGCTCTGTACTCTTTAGTAATGGCCCCTCACAAATGTTCAAGTTCATCACAATTTTTGTACTATCTCCAGAAAATAAATTATTCAGTTCTGGTAATTCTACCATAGCATCATGGGTTAGGATGTAATTAATTTCCATTATTGATGATTTCTATTCATGTGTTGAAGTTTTTATTACTTTTTTTTGCATATTTAATTTTCCTTGCTTATGCAATTGGTGATTAACCATTTGATCTTTCAATTTTTTTTAAAATCTGAAAATTATTTTAATTAACTACTTTGAAAATAGTTTTAGTTTCAAACACTTGTGTTCATAACTTGATCATTACACTGTGCTCGTGCTAGTTTTACTGCTGTCTATTGATCAGTATTAATGCCAAATCTCTTGCCCATTGTCCTTGTTTGAATGACGGATTAGGGAAATTGGCACCAGGATCAAGGGAAGATAGTGGGAGAAAATTAACATTTCTCTTGTAATCTAGTGACCTCCAACCTTGAATGATTAAACTAGCTGCAACAAAACCAACTTTGTAATTTTTGTGAAAATGAACAACATTTTGGATCCAATCTCCCAAAGCTTTTGCTTTTGATCAATGATCCTGTTCACAACAAATACTTTGACATGGTACTGAAATCCTGTTAATTAAGTTTGTTAGAAAAATCAAATGAAAGATTTGCTTGTAATTTTAAGGTAGTATCAACCATTTGAAATACTATAGTTGCAGCAGCGAAAATATGGCTAGGATTTGTGCCGCGCTTGACTTATCAATACTCATTCAATATGAATAGACATTCTGAGGTCATTAGTAGAATATTATCTGTTTGCATTCATAAATAGATTGAGGAATCACTCAGTCCCACATCCCTTTATTGTTACATGTATTGGAAATTAGTGGGAACACTTTGGTATTAGTACTTTCAGAGCACTTAACACTTTTTAAAAACACTGGTTGTCCTGTAATCTCTGTTGTGAAGTGTATCTATTGTGTTTAATCTTAGAATCTACATACAGTGCCCTTCATAATGTTTGGGACAAAGGCCCATCATTTATTTATTTGCCTCTGTACGCCACAATTTGTGATTTGTAATAGGAAAAAAATCACATGTGGTTAAAGTGCACATTGTCAGATTTTAATAAAGGCCATTTTTATACATTTTGGTTTCACCATGTTGAAATTACAGCAGTGTTTATACATAGTCCCCCCCACCCCCATTTCAGGGCACCATAATGTTTGGGACACAGAAATGTCATGTAAATGAAAGTAGTCATGTTTAGTATTTTGTTGCATATCCTTTGCATGCAATGACTGCTTGAAGTCTGCGATTCATGGACATCACCAGTTGCTGGGTGTCTTCTCTGGTGATGCTCTGCCAGGCCTGTATTGCAGCCATCTTTAGCTTATGCTTATTTTGGGGGGATAGTCCCCTTCAGTTTTCTCTTCAGCATATAAAAGGCATGCTCAATTGGGTTCAGATTGATTAACTTGGCTACTCAAGAATTGACCATTTTTGAGCTTTGAAAAACTCCTTTGTTGCTTTAGCAGTATGTTTAGGATCATTTTCTTGCTGTAGAATGAACCGCCGGCCAATGAGTTTTGAGGCATATGTTTGTACTTGAGCAGATTGGATGTGTCTATACACTTCAGAATTCATTATGCTACTACCATCAGCAGTTGTATCATCAATGAAGATAAGTGAGCCAGTACCTTCAGCAGCCATACATGCCCAGGCCATAACACCCCCACCACCGTGTTTCACAGATGAGGTGGTATGCTTTGGATCTTGGGCAGTTCCTTCTCTCCTCCATATTTTGCTCTTGCCATCACTCTGATATAAGTTAATCTTCTTCTCATCTGTCCACAAGACCTTTTTCTAGAACTGTGGTTTCTCTTGTAAGTACTTCTTGGCAAACTGTAACCTGGCCATCTTATTTTTGCAGCTAACCAGTGGTTTGCATCTTGCAGTGTAGCCTCTGTATTTCTGTTCATGAAGTCTTCAGCAGACAGTGGTCATTGACAAATCCACACCTGACTCCGGAAGACTGTTTCTGATCAGTCGGACAGGTGTTTGTTTTTTTATAGAGAGAATTCTTCTGTCATCAGCTGTGGAGATCTTCCTTGGCCTGCCAGTCCCATTGCGATTAATAAGCTCACCAGTGCTCTCTTTCTTCTTAATGATGTTCCAAACAGTTGATTTTAGTAAGCCTAAGGTTTGGCTGATGTCTCTAACAATTTTATTCTTGTTTCTCAGTCTCATAATGGCGTCTTTGACTTTCATTGGCACAACTTTGGTCCTAACGTTGATAAACAGCAATAAAAGTTTCCAAAGGTGATGGAAAGACTGGAGGAAAGACTAGGTGCTTAAAGCTCTCTTATACCTGCATTAAGGAGGCAATTAAACACACCTGAGCAATTACAAACGCCTGTGAAGCCATGTGTCCCAAACATTATGGTGCCCTGAAATGGGGGGGCAATGTATAAACATAGCTGTAATTTCTACTTGGTGAAACCAAAATGTATAAAAATGGCCTTTATTAAAATCTGACGATGTGCACTTTAACCACATGTGATTTTTGTCTATTACAAATCTCAAATTGTGGAGTACAGAGGCAAATAAATAAATGATCGGGTCTTTGTCCCAAACATTATGGAGGGCACTAGATGTCTGCTATATTCTTTCAGTGTTGAGATAACTGACAAATTGACTAAGGATGTGTGGACGGCAAGATTTAATTTTGACCAGTGACCAATTAATTACCATTGTTTTTAATTGTTAAGGAACCGAGTGAAAGGATAGATGGACTGCCTCAGTTCAAGTACATAAGCATTTAGCACTAAATTTTAATTGATAAAGGGGATGAATCACATGCTATAAACTGTTTGTAAACTATACATTCCTAAATATCGCTCTTCAAAAATCTTCAGTCCTAAATGGGCAAAACTGTTAGTATTTGCAGAGAAGGACTTGTATTTCGCGAACTGTCTGATTTCGTAGAGAAACAGACTCGCCTTTTTAGAATTTGTTTGATAATCAACTCCCTGTTCTATTTTATTTTTAGATTGCCTTGGCTCAAGACTGTTTTCACCAATCAAAGCAGATGTGATGGGCAACATCACAGTAAGTAGTCCGAGTTATGGCATTCTTGTCGTTGTCCAAAATCTATATAGCAGAGAAACCGAACCTTTGGCCAACTTGCTCCCGACTTGAAATGTCGCCTGTTCATTCCTTTCACAGATGCTGCCTGACCTGCTGAGTTCCTCATGCACTTTGTTTTTTAAAAAGATTCCAGCATCTGCAGTTCTTTCTGTATCGACCCTTTGACTGATTTTAGTTTGGGTTAGCAATTCAGTGCAGAAACAAGCCCTTCAGCCCACCTAGTGCGCGCCGATCAGCGATCCCCGCACACTAATCCTATCTGCTCAAGTTCAAACAAATGCCTCAAAACTCATTGGCTGGTGGTTCATTCTACAGCAAGACAATGATCCCAAACATACTGCTAAAGCAGCAAAGGAGTTTTTCAAAGCTAAAAAATGATAAATTCTTGAGTGGCCAAGTCAATCGCCAGACCTGAACCCAATTGAGCATGCCTTTTATATGCTGAAGAGAAAACCTAAGGGGACTAGCCACCAAAACAAGCATAAGCTATAGATGGCTGCAATACAGGCCTGGCAGAGCATCACCAGAGAAGACACCCAGCAACTGGTGATGTCCATGAATCGCAGACTTCAAGCAGTCATTGCATGCAAAGGATATGCAACAAAATACTAAACATGACTACTTTAGTTTATATGACATTGCTGTGTACCAAACAATATGGTGCCCTGAAATGGGGGGACTATGTATAAACACTGCTGTAATTTCTACATGGTGAAACCAAAATGTATAAACTACCCTTTAATAAAATCTGACAACGTGCACTTTAACCACATGTGATTTTTTTCTATTACAAATCTCAAATTGTTGAGTACCGAGGCAAATAAATAAATGATGGGTGTTTGGCCCAAACATTATGGAGGGCACTGTAGGTCTTTTCAGGTTGTAATAACAACAATGGCCATTCTGCATTGTAGATTTACGACAGGTCCACCGCCGTTTTTGTTTCTTTTTCTTTCTTTTTTACTCTTTTCCTCCCCCCCCCCCCCCCCACCCCGGCAGAACGGATAATCCAGAAGCTTCCGGTTCCAAGGGTGCTGGGATATCGGTGGTGGACCTGTACTTCAACATAAGTGCGACTTGGTCAATAAAGAAATTTACCACCTTTGAGTTTTGAACTTGGATTCTCCTGAAAGCTCAAGTCATTGTTTTTTTTTCACTTAATAGAAAATTAAGGCAGTATACGACACAAACCCCACAAAATTCAAGACATTGCAACTCATTCTTGATGGAGAAAAGGAGATGTATGGCACAGCGTGGCCAAAGGTCGGAGCTACCCTGGCACTTATGTGGCTAAAAAGGTAAGCTGTGTAACTTGTGTCGCTATATTCCCCCCCCCCCCCCCCCCCACCTTTTTTTTATTTCGGACTCTGTCATGACTTTTTCGCAAGCAGATTGAACTAGAATGCAAAGATTTGGGTGCCATCAGAAATGCCATTTATTCATGTTTGACTTGGGGATGCAGTACCCTCTTTACCTGATTCTGTGTACCTCAGATCCGCAAGTGAGCAATCTTCTGAAGTCCTTGACAACCCTTGGGGAAACCATAAGTATTTGTTTGACATTTAAATACTTGGCAGCCATTCAAAATACATCCTCAAATTTAACATCTCAGTTCTCTGTCCGACCCAAAACGTCACCCGTCCTTTTTCTCCGGAGAAGCTGCCTGCCTGAGTTACTCCAGCATTTTGTGTTTATCTTAAAATAACTTCTCTGGATTATAGTTTTAAAGAAAGGGAATGAATGCAGAAAAGTGTTGCCACAAGCAACTAACATGAAAATCCGATTTCGTTCAGCATTGGCTTGAAGATATTTCAACATAACCCAACTGCGATTCATCCTTTAGAAAGTGAGTTACTCCAGCACTTTGTGTCGATCTCAGTTATATCTCTTTAACGTCTAAAATAAGCCCCATTATAAAATCATGAACCTAGATAGATACTTTAATACAAGCTTCCTCTTGCCTTGAGCAAAATGTAGTTTTCCCGGTTGTAATTACAGGAATTGAAATTAATGGAAGTGACTTTCACTTTGTAAATGGGTGCTATGGCCATCTGTGCGCACTTTTGTTTAAAGAGTGCACAGCTCATTTTCCAACCCATTAGTCACGGAATCAACCACATAACGAACCTTGAAATTATAAGTGATGAACAGCAGGGATAAGGGAAGAGGCTGGCGAGCAGGAGTAGGCAGCATATTGTTGAATATGGATGAGAACCTGGTCTATTGTAGTTTTCCAGGAGGAGTTGTAATCGATCAAGTGCTGAGGGTTCCTTTAATAAGCCTGACGTTGGCACTATTCTAGGTCAATTTGTATGAATGACGGTTACTTGTTCTGCCTTGGTCACTGTAGTGCATTCTACGGTCTACTCTCTTTGACCTCTGTTTTGTGCTTAAACAGCGTTCAGTCAATTTGATTATTTTTAGTGCTGTGTAATTTAAAATGTACATAGAACATAGTTACAGCACATGAACAGGCCCTTCAGCCCATAATGTCCATAATATGATGCCTGCAATGTACACACACAATGTGTAATATTAGAATTTAAAGGGATCAACATATAAAAACTACTATTTGGGCGGAATGGCATTTAAATGTTGGTTAAATCTGGCGTTAATTAGAACACTGACCAATGATTTTTAGAAGTGAAAAGGCTGGTTTTCCAGTTAGATTTGGACTATTCCTTGTTTTACAAAAATAAATTAAGTTATAAGGATATGAAGGGATCTTACAGAAACATATAAAATTCTTAAAGGAATGGACAGGCTAGATGCAGGAAAATGTTCCTGATGTTGGAGTCCAGAACCAGGGGTCACAGTTTAAGAATAAAGGGTAGGCCATTTAGGACTGAGATGAGGAAAAACCTTTTCACCCAGAGTTGTGAATCTGTGGAATTCTCTGCCACAGTAGGCAATGGAGGCCAATTCACTGGATGTTTTCAAGGGAGTTACATATAGCTCTTAGGGCTAACGGAATCAAGGGATATGGGGAGAAGCAGGAATGGTGTACTAATTTAGGATGATCAGCCATGATAATATTGAATGGCAGTGCTGGCTCGAAGGGCTGAATGACCTACTCCTGAGCACCTGAGCTCCACCCACTTGCTTGCCTTTGGCCTATATCTCTCTCAACCTTTTAATATCCATGTACCTGACAAAATGTCTTTTAAACATTGTAAATGGATTCACCTCTCATCTATAGAACTTGCCTATGGCCTTTCGTGAGTTTGGGTTTAGTTTAGAGATACAGAGTGGAAACGGGCTCTTGGGCCCACCGAGTCCACGCCGACCAGTGATCCCCAGTACACTAGTACACACCACAGACAATTTTACAATTTGTTTTACCAAAACCAATTAACTGCACGTCTTTGGAGTGTGGGAGGAGGCTGGAGCACCCGGGGGAAACCCACGCAGTCACAGGGGGAATGAACAAACTCCGTACAGACGGCATTCGCAGTCAGGATCAAACCCGGGTCTCTGGTGCTGAAAGGCAGCAACGCTACCACTGTGCCACTCTGCCCATTTCTAGACAACAGAAAACATTTTTCCATCAATTATGTACTTTTGAAATATTGCCATTGGAAGTTTAGCTTGTCTATGTTTTACATAGTTTAAAAATAAGCCGTCCTCTGATCAATTTTGTGCTGGTGGATTTTTTGAGGCTTAACGCTCGGGTCTCGTGAATCTTCCATATTAATTTGACGACGGATGGGGCAGAGGTTAAATATCATCCAAAGAGTGAACCTGTGACAGTGCACTGAAATGTCAGCCTAGATTGTGTTGGAGTCCCTCACGTGCAGCTTCTCACAAAGTAGTGAGTGCTATCACTGAATCGAGGACTAATCAGTCTTGCGTCGGTAGCTCTTGACAATCTTTTGGGAATGAATTGATTAAAATTAATCGCTACAATTCCCCCAGTTTCTGCATTGTGTAAATTGAGTTGAACAAATGTGCAGAATCGGTGATTCCCTAGGTTTGCCATATTAAAAATGATTCGGTCGTTGAAATGGAGAAGATGTGAACATAAAGGGCCTGTCCCACTTGGCGATTTTTTTTTTTTTCGGCGACTGCCAGCATCGTTGACTGACATATCAGGTCACCGAAAAATTTGCGGCGTGATGCAGCGGCGACGCGGCGTAATGACGGATGAGGCGCGGTGGGTTTTTCAAGTGTCACAACATTTTTTGTCGCCGCTGGATTTTGAAATGTTCAAAATCTTTTGGCGACACTGATATGATGTTGGCAGTCGCCGAAAAAAAATTGCCAAGTTGGTCAGGCCCCTTGAAGCATTTTCATTTTCTATTTGTGACGTTTTTGTTTTCTTTGCAACTTTTGCAGGGGTTTGAAGTTCATTCAGGTATTGCTGCAAAGTATTGCAGATGGGGAACGTGATGACGCAAATCCAAGTCTCATTCGAGTCAACGCGACAAAAGCATATGAACTGACTCTAAAGAGGTACCATGGCTGGCTTGTACAGAAGGTTTTTAATGTGAGTATGTTCTTCTGCTTTGACGGTGTCAGTCTTATCCTGTTGTAATAAAAATAAATTGTTTTTTTTTTTTTGAATTAGATGAGCTTTGTCAGTGAGATATTAGAGGTATTAGTTAATGTAGTGAATATGGGGCCTAGTTTGAACATCCTCTCGTTACCCATCTATTTATCATTTTATCACAATGAAAACATGAACCAGATCATAGAATCATGGAGTCACACAGCGTGAAACAGACCCTTCAGCCCAACTTACCCACGTCGACCAACATGCCCCATCTTCACTGATCCCTCCTGCCTGCATTTGGCCCATATCCTTCTAAACCTTTCCCATCCATGCACCAGTCAATGTGTTTTCTAAACATTGTGATAGTACCTGCATTTAGTACCACCTCGTGCCATCTACCAACCACCCTTAGTGCAAGTAGAAAATAAAAAGTTTCCTTCGGGTTCCTATTAAATCTTTCTCCTCTCGCCTTGAACCTGTGTCCTCTGCTTCTAAATTCCTCTACTCTGGGTACAAGACTCTGCATTTCCCCAATCGTTTCGTCTCATGATCTTGACAACCTTTATAAAATTACCCCTAATCCTCCTGCACTTCAAAGGTGTGAATCTGGCATTTACTCTCAATGGTATTTTGAGAGGGAAAGCTAAAATTATGATTTGGATTTGTTCTGAAATGACAGTACTATGAATGAGCTCTCTCTGGGCGAGGCATCCTCTCACCTGCACCTTCTGCTCCAGTGAGTATTTGCTCTCCAGGTCCCTCTGACTAGAAGATGAATGTACACCTGCACACTTCTGTTTCAGCTCCGCAGTGTTGCTCCTCAGTCAAACTTCATGCTGTCATTTGGTGGTTTATGTAAATAGAATCACCTTATTGTCTTGTACTTGGGGCTAGCTAAGGCTTGGGGCACATCAGCTCCTGCAAGCAAGGTGCAGAGCTTTTGGGAATTCTCAATTTTCCAAGCGACCTGACTTTCCAACTTTACTGCTTTATATGTTAACATTCAGTAATCTAACATAGTTGGTTTCTCCATCACATTTAAACCCTTGCAGCTCTGAGGACCCAGGGTGCTAGGCGGCTATATGCGGGAGAAATAGGTAGGTTAATCATGGCGAACTTTTTCCTCCAAGGTGGAAATATCAAGGTGAGAAGTTTTGTTACAGGATGGCGAATGCTGAGAATGTGCTGCTGAGTGTGGTGGTGGTGGCAGATATGATAGTTGTATTTATAAACACATGGATATGGATTATGTGCAACCAGTTAAGAGTTGGTCTTGGCATCATGTTGAGCACAGGCAATATGGATCAAAAAAGGCTTGTTCCTGTGGTGTACTCTTCTATGCGATGGGGTAATGTGGTCTACAGGTACAATGGTTTTAATTAACATTTTTGTTTTCCAGGCCGCAGTTTATGTAGCGCCGTACAAAGCGGATTTTCTGAAAGCGCTGTCAAAGGGCAGAGACGTTAAAGAAGAAGAATGTATAGAAAAAATCAGGCAGTTTTTAGTCAACTTCACAGTGACCATTGATGCTATCTATGAGATGTACACAAAATCGAATGCAGAGTTGGATTACAAAGTTTAACACATGCACTGACTATCTTTCTCTCCTCTTTCCTGTTCCACTCTTTCCCTCGGCAATGTAATCACTGAGATTGATAACTTAAGTTGCTGTTTGTCGGGTGGTGATCATTAACCAGCAGTAATTAATGTGGAAGGAACACTAACCACGTGGAGCTGATCCATGTGGAAGTTGCTTTGTGCTCCTGTTGATTCATGCTATTATAACATTGAATTAAAGCAAATGTGTGGGAAGGAACTGCAGATGCTGGTTTACACAGGAGATGGACACAAAATGCTGGAGTAACTCGGCAGAACAGACAGAAGAAGGGCCTCGACACCGAAAGACACCCATTCCTTCTCTCCAGCGATGCTGCCTGTCCTGCTGATTTACTCTGGCGTTTGAGTCTATCTTTGAATTAATATAACATAGATCAGTTTTGTCCCATTAGTCCTTTGAGCTATTTGATGGAGTAGTGCAGAGTATATAATTTTCTAAATTTATACTGCTAGTTAATACAAGCAAAATAGTCTTTATAGGGTTAGCCCAATTACATTTGATATTTTACCATTTAGCACAAGCTTTGCACATTTACTAGAACATTTTATAAATGGTCAGACGTAATTTATTAATCTTTTGAATCTTGGGTTGATAGTGCGTTCTTTGTAACCTTTTACACACACCCTTTCTACTGCATGACATAATTACATCTGCATCCTTGATCTGTTTTCTCTTCTTTTCCTCCCGTTTCCCCTCTATCGGGCCAACATCCTCTTGAATAGGCCTGTGCTGGGCTGACCGTCGCCATTCTTGGCACAGATGGATTCTTGACTTTGAATCCTTGCATTCAGTACAAGTTGCTGAAATGGTCTAGCTCCGTTCTTGCTAACTGTCCCCGACTCTCCCAAGTCATGGATGCAGATGCCTGCTGTAGTAAGAGACAATGGTCTATCAAACTTAAACTAAATTGGCACAGATGGAACGGTGTCCATTTAACAAGGGAAATCTAAAAAGGGACTGTCATATGTAAAATGTTAAATTTGCTTGAAATCCTAATGCAAAGCATTTCTTTGGCTTTTTGGTAATGGATTTGATCTTGAGGGATTATGTTATAGACTTTTCTAATTCTTATTCGAGAATTAATTTTTATAATTTATTGAGCCTATTTTTGTGAAACACAGCCTAGGTCACCCAAAAGCTACCACTGATTTGCACTTAAACATGATGGGAGGTGGTTGAGAGCACCATAGGAAAAGGTCTTGTTGCCTACAGGATCAGAAAAATCCTCATCTGAAGAGATTAACTTCTTGGGGAACTCAGGAAAACAGACAGACTAATCCAAATGTGCTTTTGCTTAAAAAAATAATGCATTTTGAATCGTAACACAATTAGCAAATACCCTGATGGATGTTTGATTGTAAGCAGTAATATTGTGTTGCTCTTCCCCTCTGCAGAGCTCCTTTTTCTCTTGGTAAAACACTTTTTATATTTTACTACCAGGTTTTGCATCCTCTGGCAGCTGGTATTTTTGAAAACTTGAAATGTGTGATTCTGAAGTGTTTGGGTAACCGGGGAAGTCGGCTTGAAAGCAAACTGAAGTATATTGTTTGTAAAGGCATTGCCAGTTTATTCTTCCATCTGGTGACCTCGGAATAAGTGCCAGGAACATGACCTTTGAATGAGTTTTCAACCCATGCCAGCACAGAGCTACACGTGTGTCCAGTCATAAATCCTGGACCTTTTCTACAAAAGGTCGTTCCGTGCCCCTCTTGGGCAAAATCAGTTTTTTTGACTTAATTTTGTTTTCAACCTAGCACACGGCTAGTTGTGAATCCACGATTGTGTGGGAGTCTGAACAAATCAGTTGTATATTCATTCTTTGGTTCCTCGGCAGCACTAATTTAATCCCAAATGCGACTGATGTTTGGGGGAATGGCATACTGTTCTATCGGAAAGTTAGGAAGTAGATTATTGGAACTAACTAGAGAGAGGTTTGTCTGCAACAGTGCACTCTTTCAACACTTGGCGCCAGAAATTCAAACTTCAGCAATAATATTCCTGATGAAGCTTCGCAAGATTATTTTAGATCCTAGAAATAATATTGACCTCGTTGTCAGGTTACAAAATGTTGTGATTAAATTATGTTTGTTCTGATTCAGTTTGCATGTCAACCACCTTTTACTTGTATCATTTGATGGATGAATATCGTTGACGGGCGGGAAGCATCTTAGTGGTCCCATCACAGCAGAGATCAACACTTTATAGTGCCTTCTCAATGCTGCTTGTTGTAAGTTTTGTAAACCTGGGTTAGACCAAGTCTACTTGTCGCAATCGGATACCATGTTTTAAATTCTACTGAAACCTGTTAATTATACTGCAGTTTGGAGATGATGTATTCAAGAAATGAAGCTTTTTGATTTATGTTGGAAGAGAGGATTTTATATAATTTAAAAATGCATCAGGGTTTAAGTGTTCCTGCTCACTGATACTGGTAATTGAGACCAAGTCAGTCAAATATCCTGGATGTTAGTTTGTTTAAGGTGCTATGTTGCAATCTCCATTGGCCTTTCCTTTTTCTGTAGGCTTGTTGGCTATTGCAATTCACTTACCTAGTTGTAATCTTTTATAACATCTTTGTTTAATTAAGTTTCTATCTTTTGATTCAAGGGAATAATTGAATGAAATAACATTCAGAAAAACCTCTGATGCCATTGGATTGTTTTTGAACCATGGCTTTTCTTAAACCATGGAGCTTAACACTTTTAATCCAAAAAGAATTGCAACCATTAAGATTTAACAAGTTATGAAGGTTTTTTTTCGCTATTACTACCTCACTTGGGCTAGCTTGAATGAAAGTAGAGCCTGCATGGAGGGCAACACTGGTGTAAACTTGTACCTAAAGCTTTTTTCATTCACTGTCTCTTTTCAATGTTCAGGAAATGAGATTCATTCAACAGTAAGGGGCTAGGAGCAAATTTGGGTTTTGAGATAATAATGCAGGACTGGTGAGGCAGTGTTGATGGTTACACTGTAAATTAATATTAGGTATTCCATTAAATGGAAAGCTGCAATATTGTTTTTGCTGCACGCAATGATTTTTTTTTTTTTAAGCATAAAATTGATCAGGATGCCAGTAGATTGTGTGTATAAAGTCCACTGGCGTTTTTTTATGAACTGTAAAGTATAAGCAGCGGTAGAGTTGCTGCCTTACAACGCTAACAGAGCTGGAGACCTGGGTTCCATCCCGACTATGGGTGCTGTTTATTTGTCCATTCTCCCTGTGATCGTGTGGGCTTTCTCCGAGATCTTTGGTTTCCTCCCACACTCCAAAGATGTACAGGTTTGTAGGTTAATGTAAATTGTCCCTAGTGTGTGTAGGATAGTGTTAGTGTGCGGGGATTGCTGATCGGCGCGGACTCGGTGGGCCGAAGGGTCTGTTTCCGCACTGGATCTCTAAACTAAACGATCCGTTTGTTGCCATCTTCCAGGATGTCCGCAACCCATGGAAACTAATGACCGTAAGCAATGTTAAAATTTTACACCTGCACAGCTCCGTACAATTGTACAGTTAATGAACAACACCAACTACAAGATGTGTCAACTTGGCATCCCAGCTTTTGGACATGGCAGGTTGATCAATATCTGAAGGATAGACAATAAGACAGTTCATTCATCAGAATGAGTAAACTGTCAGCAGGCATTCTCTTGGTGAATCAAACTTGAGATTGATCTTTCAATGTAACCTGGGGCAATGCTGAAAGCTGTAAAGGGATTCTGAGGCGTTTTGTCCTTGCCAAAAGAGCAATGGGATGTCGTTTGAATCCGTTCTTTAGTTTGGGATACTTATGATGCTGTACTTGCATAATATTTTCCTTGGAACTTTAAGAATCTGGATCTTTTTTCAATCTAGAAATCCTTTATCGCAGGCGTTTCCTCAACCCCCTTGTGCCTTCTGATGCACTGGCTGTTAACACTCTTGTCCTATGCAAGTACTTGGTCCAAAGGGATTTGGTCCAAGACAAAAAAAAAATTTAAATCCATGGTGGTTATCTTTTTCAGATATTTTAAAACCTTCCCAAACCAGCTGGAATCCTCCATTTTTAAGTAATTGCTTTGTATTATGTATTTGGAATGCCTTTTTGTAAGAGGATGCATGTGCTGAATACGGAGTAATCTTTGTGTTCTGTCAATGTTTTGATTTATTTCCAGCCTAGTCTGGGATGTTACATTTGGAGTGTTTACATTGGGGTGTGATCATGAACGATATAGAGCATGTGGACCATTGGGGGGTGGGTATGGTCTCTGTGTGGTTTGCAGAGTAAAATATATTTAAATCTCTTCACTTTCTGGAGGTCCACAGATGTCTTTCACAAACACAGTCAGCAGATGATTTCAAAGCCTTTAATCTCATTGATGTGATTGTAATTGTAAACTGCTTGAGGTTGAAATTCTTCATGTAAGCCACCTGCATCATCTCTCTCCTCCCTTCTCCCACCTTGTCATATCTTTTATAACACATCCATATCGGCCCCTTATGAAGTAGAAGTGTCACTTTGTTTTACTCTTGTAATTACTATTGGAAAGCCGAAGACTAGCAATAAGATGACCACTGTATTTGATCATGCATTTTGCATTGTAATTGGAACTAAAGCCTTAACTTTTTTTTTTAAGGCAAAGTGCTGGAGTATCTCAGCAGGCCTGACCTTCATGCTGATTTAACCAAACTCTTTATGCGTGTTTGGTTAAATCCGTTCATTTTTTGAACTGAATGCTTGAGTCCCCTTACATTTTAAAAAAATCATTAAATTTAAGTGTCTTTTTACAGCTTTCTATTCCACCTTGTAGACAATATTTATCAATTGCCCAACTTGAATGAAGGAACCTTTTTGGATGGTCACTGCAAAGTTGTATTTCTCCACAGTGGGATCCCAAAGTGGAATGATGGTGACTTTGTAATATTTCTCCCCATTTGATGCCAGGCGATGTGTTTAAACACCCCCTCAGGTTTTCAGTCACGTTCAGTCGCATACCAAAGGGACCCCAGTTTCCCCTGGGATAGCTGCCAGTCCATTCAGCTAGGAAGGGAAGTGTAGTCTAACCTGATCCTGTTCTCGCTGGTCATTTGCACACATAATTTTTCCAGCAGGATCTGCTAGTGAGAGCCTGGAGCACATCTTTCCCAGCTCCCAGGGAAGGAAAGTCCTGCTGTTGTGGCAGGTGTAACCAAGGAATAACTCTGGTTCCACTCCCATCTTATTCCTTATTGCTGTATGTGTAGACAAGTTAGGAATCGGAACGCGCTGTTTGAAATGTCTGTTTATGGTTTGAGATGCCTTTTTGTTTTAAATTGGACTATAATTATTCTTTCTGAAGAAATACTGATGGAGGGACCTCCTCAGCTTGAATTCTTAAATGTAAAATTTCTATTTTAAATAACTATCTCCAGTCAGTTTGGTACAAATGTTTTAACTGCAATAAAACTTTGAAACTATTTTGTCACAGCATTGTGCACTGTCATGATTTGAGAGCCTTGCGATTTCAACACTATATAACCTGGGGCTTTTATTTCCTTTTCACATTTTGATTTTCCACTCTGGGAACTGCTGTGAGGGGTGGGGGCCCATGCTCTACACCTCCGTCCCCCACCAGGAATGTCTTAAAGCCCTCCGTTTCTTCCTCGACCGCAGTTATTTTAAAACCTAGCAAACAGATAGCAATGCTATTTCCTTTATCATTGTTACTTTTTTGCATATTTTTAATTTGTTCTCTATCTCCCTGCATCACTTTCTATATCTCTAGTTTCCCTCTCCCTGAGCACGCAGCCTTGAGGTGCTCCCGTACTAATTGTTACTGAGGATGAAGTGGTTCCTCCAATTCGAACAGACTGGTCTGTGGATGAGGGTCGAGGATCCAATTGCAGAGGGATGCGCAGAGGCCCAGTTCCGTGAGCTTGGTAACCAGCTTGGAAGGGAGGATGGTATTAACCGCCAAGCTGTAGTCTATAAACAACAGCCTGATGTAGGTGTTTTTATTCTCCCAGTGGTCCAGTGCGGAGTGGAGAGCCAGTGAAATTGCATCTACCGTTGACCTGTTGTGGCGGTATGCGAACTGTAATTGGTCGCGGTAGGAGTTGATGTGCACTATAACCAACCTCTCAAAGCACTTCATCACAAACGTTAGTGCCACTGGTCGATAGTCATTGAGGCACGTCACCTTACTCTTCTTGGGCACCAGTATTATTGATGCCCCCTTAAAGCAGGTGTCTATAAGCAGGTATCCGGAGGCTCGGCTGCGGGCCCGGTGGACGACATCGTCGGGAGCTCGCAGGTCACAGGTGGGTGACCTGTTTTTCTGGAGCTCCCGCAACTACAGCTGCGTCCGCTGGACTGGAGGGCGGCAGCTTCGGCCACCCCCGGGCCGCGGAGTTTGAACCGGCCCGTCGCGGAGCACGGATTCAGCTGCGGGATTGACTTACCATCACCCGGCGGGGTCACAACATCAGAAGCCTGGATCGCCTCAGCGCAGAGGAAGAACAAAGCGGGAAGAGACAGAGACTTTAAGATTTTTGCCTCCATCACAGTGAGGAGGTGCCTGGTGAACTCACTGTGGTGGATGTTAATTTGTGTTTATTGTGTGTTTTGTTATTTATTATTATATGTATGACTGCAGGCAACGAAATTCCGTTCAGACCGAAAGGTCTGAATGACAAATAAAGGAATCTCTAATCTCTAATCTCTAATCTCTAATAATGTAGTCAAAGTGATACAGCGTGAAAACAGGCCCTTCGGCCCAACTTGCCCACACCCCCCAACATGTCCCAGCTACACTACCTGCTTTTGGTCCATATCCCTCCAAACCTGTCCTACCCATGTATCAGTCTAACTGTTTCTTAAATATTGGGATAGTCCCAGCCTCAACTACCTCCTCTGGCAGCTTGTTCCATACACCTACCACCCTTTGTGTTGAAAAAGTGACCTCTCAGATTCCTATGAAATCTTTTCCCCTTCACCTTAAATCTGTCTTCTGGTCCTCGATTCACCTACTCTGGGCAAGAGACTGAGTGCATCGAAATGTATATTTCTAATGCATTTTAGATTTCTCGAAAGTCTTACTTTAAAAAAAGTAACGTTTCCGCAAACTTATACCCCCTTTATTAATGTCATGGTTTGATGATTCTAAATTCAAATCAAAATGAAATGTACATCAAAAGCAGAACACATACTTTCAAAATACTTCTTGTCCCTTTTTCCAACTACGAACACAAAAAAAAAAATAGCACTTGAAATTATAGACAAGACGAGTATTTTATTGTCATATGTCCCGGATGGGACAATGAAATTCTTACTTGCTGCAGCACAACAGAATATGTGAATATGTAAACATTGTATATAACGGGGGAAAAAAGAAAAAGTCCAATAAATAACAAATATAGTGCAAATAACAAATAATAATAGTCTTTTGCAGTTCAGAGCTCATAGCTTATTCGTTACATTTAAAACATTTTTTTGTCAAATTTTCGGTACTGTGGAAGGCACTGGCGTCGATCAGTAGGGGGGGGGGGGGAAAGTGGGGGATATATCCCCCCCCCCACTTTTTGAGGTGGGGGATATATCCCCTCACTTTTTGAGGTGGGGGATATATCCCCCCCCACACACTTTTTGAGGTGGGGGATGGCCTGTATTATTATTCCCCCAGTTTTTGGAGGTCGTGCAATAACAAAAATAATAATCACCTGCTCCTATCTCTCATGTAGGCCCTACATGATCTTTAAAATACTTCAAACAAAAATTATAGTAATCATACTTCCGCAATGCACTAAAACATAATTTTAATACATCAATTTTCAAAAAGTCCCTCCCTCGTCCCCTCCTCCACTCGGTCGCTCCACTCAGTCACCTGGTCCCCCCTAAGGCCAAAGATCAGTGATCGCTCAGCCCCCCCACTTTCAAAAACGCTCCGCGGCCCCTGCTTTCCCTTGGCTTTCAGTCTGAAGAAGGGTCTCGACTTAAAACGACACCCATTCCTTCTCTCCGGTGATGCTGCCTGTCTCGCTGAGTTACTCCAGCATTTTGTGTCTATCTTCAGCTGGTTGGTGTGTATGGTTTCTTGTTGTATTTGGGCAGTAGAGGGCACCAGACGCCACTGAAAAGAGAAAAGAAGGCTGTGCTGGAGTAACTCAGTGGATCAGGTGGAATCTCTGGAGAACATGTATTTTGAAGGTAGACAAAAATGCTGGAGTAACTCAGCGGGTGAGGCAGCATCTGTGGAGCGAAGGAAATAGGCAACGTTTCGGGCAGAAACGTTGCCTGTTTCCTTCGCTCCATAGATGCTGCCTCACCCGCTGAGTTTCTCCAGCATTTTTGTCTACCTTCGATTTTCCAGCATCTGCAGTTCCTTCTGAAACGTGTATTTTGACGTTTTGTGTCGGCACTTTAGAGATACGGCATGGAAACTGGCACTGATTCCGCACCGACCAGTGATCCCCGTACACTAGCACTATCTCACACTCACTCTCACTCTCACTCTCTCTTTACGATTTTATTTACAGAAGCCAATTAACCTTAAAACCTCTACGTCTTTGGAGTGTGGGAGGAAAAGAGCACCCAGAGGAAACCTACGCGGTCACAATCAAAGATACTAGAGGAGCCTCTAGTATCTTTGGTCACAATGAGAACATACAAACTCCGTACAGTCAGCACCCTGTAGTCAGGATCTAACCCGGGTCTGTGGCGCTGTAAGGCAGCAACTTTACCACTGTTCAGCCTGTATCCATCCATCTATCACTCGCTAGACTTTCTCCCCCCCCCCCCCCCCCCCCCCCCCCACCTCTCCTTCCAGCTTTCTCCTCCCCAGGACTCCCTCAACCACAATCAGTCTGAGGAAAGGTCCCAACCCAAGACGTCACCTGGTCCTGTTCACCAGAGATCTTACCTGACCCGCTGACTTACTCCAGCACTTTGTGAATGTTTTTTTGTGTGATGAAGCTAGAGCTGCAAGGATAACGCAGCGGTCGAGTTGCCGCCTCACAGCGCCAGAGACCCGGGTTCGATCCTGGCTACGGGTCCTTTTCCGTTTTGAGTTTGTACATTCTCCCCGTGGGTTTTCTCTGAGAACTTTGGTTTCCTCCCACACTCCAAAGACGTACAGGTTTGTAGGTTAATTGGATTGGTATAAATGTAAAAAAAAATTGTCCCTAGTGTAGGATAGTGTGTTACTATGCGGGGATCGCTGGTCGGTGCCGACTCGGTGGGCCGAAGGGCCTGTTTCCACGCTGTATCTCTAAACTAAACTAAAGCTTGCTGTCGTTCTGCAGGACCTCCATTTGAACTAGACAATAGACAATAGGTGCAGGAGTAGGCCATTCGGCCCTTTGAGCCAGCACCGCCATTCGATGTGATCATGGCTGATCATCCCCAATCAGTACCCCGTTCCTGCCTTCTCCCCATATCCCCTGACTCCGCTATTTTTTAAGAGCCCTATCTAGCTCTCTCTTGAAAGCATCCAGAATGCAAGTCCAGAGCCTTTGGCAAAAACAGTTCAAATCAATGTGCACATTAATGGATCAACTGTATCAATCACTTACAATTTCATCAGCCTCTTAATTTATTGAGTAAATATTTGAACTCTGCATATCTGAGATTTAATTAGCAAGAACAGGACTGGCATGTGGAATTTCTCACACTCAGCTCATTTAATTCCCTGTCTCCAACTAATCCTCTCTGCTACACTAAACTACATTTTTTTTTCCTGTAACGTTCCTTTGAAAACCAAATAATTTCAAATCACTACAGTCGAATGTCAGTTACTTTGGGTTTATTCCTGTCAAACTCAAATTTGTAATTCACCCAATTCGTACCTAATGGTGTATTGAGTCAAGACAGTACAAGCAAAGCAGATGTGATATCAAACCATGAAGTAATATGGGGAGAGATATAGAGAAAGGCTTTCAGGATTATTATAAAGGAGGAAGGGAGTTGGAGTCTCTGAATTTCAGGCCATTGACCTGAAACATTAACTCTGACCTGCTGAGTATTTCCAGCACTTGCTATTTTGTTTTCAGATCATCAGCATCTGATGTTAATGCTCAAGACAAATGCTGGGGATGGAGTCATGTTGCAGAAGTCAAACTGCTCAGGTCATAGCCTCAGATTTAAAGGACTTTCTTTTAGGAAGGAGATGAGGAGGAATTTCTTTAATCTGTGGAATTCTTTGCCACAGAAGGCTGTGGAGACAAAGTCAGTGGATATATTTAAGGCAGAGACAGATAGATTCTTGATTAGCACAGGAGTCAGAGGTAATGGGGAGAAGGCAGGAGAATGGGGTTAGGAGGGAGAGATGAGCCACGATTGAATGGCGGAGTAGACTTGATGGGCCGAATGGCCTAACTACTCCTATCTCTTATGATCTCATGAACATGTGGGTTATTGGTTAATTATTTTCCATCCTATTCTGGATCACAAGAACCGTGATGCTGATTGTGAATAAGGCATTAACTCAAGTGCTCCTGTTCATTACTTTATGAAACATTTGAATCCATTGGGGAATCGATACGTATTCTATGCCCAGCAACTCTGCATTGGCAATCAAGCACTATTTGTGTTTATTCCATTTTCTTTTTATTCCGCACCCCTTGCTCCCTGGTCTCCAGGATTCCAACCTTTCCTCCCACGATTAAGAATAAGGAGTAAGCCATTTAGAACGGAGACGAGGAAACACATTTTCTCACAGAGAGTGGTGAGTCTGTGGAATTCTCTGCCTCAGGGGGCGGTGGAGGTAGGTTCTCTGGATGCTTTCAAGAGAGAGCTGGGGGTGGAAGATTGCAACCTTCACGTGGTCCGCCCTCTTTCGACTAATGCAATCAACACGACGTGCACAAACGGAAGATCAAATAGAACAAGTTGTCCAACAACTTTAGGCTGTGCACGCCACATGAAAGAAGAAGAAGAGAGAGCTGGATAGGGCTCTTAAAGATAGCGGAGTCAGGGGATATGGGGAAAAGGCAGGAACGGGGTACTGATTGGGGATGATCAGCCATGATCACATTGAATGGCAATGCTGGCTCGAAGGGCCGAATGACCTACTCCTGCACCTATTGTCTATTGCCTATTGTCTATTGATCCTGGACTATAAGGAGGCTTCTCTCTGTAGCTTCTATCACCAAGGTCGCGTTCATTTTCTCGGAGGTCGGTGCTCCCATCCTAAACCTGGTCTGAAGAAGGGTCCCGACCCGAAACTTCACTTATTCCTTTTCTCCAGAGATGCTGTCAGACCCGCTGAGTTACTCCAGCACTTTGTGTCTATCTTTGGTGTAAACCAGCATCTGCAGTTACTTCCTACACATCAAATTCCATTGGTTGGTCTATAATGTTCAATAGAGCAGGATGTAAATGTTCTACTATTGTTTAACAACATATTAATGTTCCCTCAAAACTCTCTGAACCCCTGAGTTAGTTAGTTATTCCTCATGAAACTATTCAGCATACCACTTGTCAAGTCAACAAATAGGATCATTGCTGGTGGATAACTCTGCCTTATTCATAAGATCATAAGTACGATCATGTGAGGGAGTAGAATTAGGCCATTCGGCCCATCAAGTTAGACACAAAAAGCTCGAGTAACTCACTGGGACAGGCAGCATCTCTGGAGAGAAGGAAAGGGTGATGTTTTGGGTCGAGATCCTTCTTCAGACTAGTGTAGATAAGTCTATTGTTGAACAATCCCTGTTCCAGGCATACGCTGGCCCTATCCCCGAACTCTATCTCCATTACATTGACGACTGCATCGGTGCTGCCTCCTGCATCCATGCAGAACTCATGGACTTCATCAACTTCACCACTAATTTTCATCCTGCACTCAAATTTACTTGGACCATCTCCGACACCTCCCTCCCCTTTCTTGATCTCACAGTCTCCATCACAAGAAATAGACTATTGACTGACGTCTATTACAAACCCACTGACTCCCACAACTATCTCGACTACACTTCTTCCCACCCTACTTCCTGCAAAGACTATCGCCTACTTCCAATTCCTCCATCTACGCCGCATCTGCACTCAAGATAAGGTGTTCCATAGCAGGACATCCGAGATGGCCTCATTCTCTGGGGAATGGGGGTTCTCCCCTCTCCCATCATAGATGAGGCCCTCACTCATGTCTCCTCGGTACCCCGCAGCTCTGCCCTTGCTCCCTCTCCCCCAGTCGCAACAGAGACAGAGTCCCCCCTAATCCTTACCTTCCATCCCATCAGCCGCCGCATACAATGCATAATCTTCCGAAATTTTCGCCACCTCCAACAGGATCCCACCACTAGCCACAATTTCCCCATCTCCACCCCTTTCCTCCTTCCGTAGAGACCGTTCCCTCCACAAGTCCCTTCCCACCCAAACCATCTCCTCCCCAGGTACCTTCCCCTGAAACCACAGAAGATGCAACACCTGTCACTATAGGTGTCCAGGGACCCCGACAGTCCTTTCAGGTCAGGCAGAGGTTCACTTGCACCTCCTCCAACCTCATCTACTGTATCCGTTGTTCAAGACGTGGACTCTTATACATCGGCGAGACCAAACGCAGACTAGGTGATTGTTTCGCGGAACACCTTCGCTCAGCCTGCCTGATCCAACCTGATCTCCCGGTTGCCGAACACTCTAATTCTCCTTCCCATTCCTACACAGACTTTCTGTCCTCAGTCTCCTCCATTGTCAGAGTGAGGCTAAATGCAAATTGGTGGAACAGCATCTAATATTTCGCTTGGGCAGCTTACAGCCAAGTGGAATGAATATTGATTTCACTCACTTCAGGTAGCCCCGGCATTCCTTCTCTCTCTCTATCCCTCCACCACCCAAGTCGCACCAGCTTCTCGTTCTCACCCAACAAACAGCCAACAATGGCCTGTTTCCTTTATCATCATTACTTTTTTTGCATATCTTTCATTCATTGTTCTTTATCTCTCCACATCACCGTCTATATTTCCCGTTTCCCTTATTCCTAACCAATTCCTGAAGAAGGGTCTCGACCCGAAACGTCACCCATTCCTTCTCTCCCGAGATGCTGCCTGTCTCGCTGAGTTACTCCAGCTTTTTGTGCCTATCTTAGATAAGTCTTATCAAGTCAGTATTTTTTAAGATCCAAAAATGACAGATTGTGGAGACTTCATCTCGAGTCACGGACCCTGGATAAGCCATAGATTTGACTTTGCCCATCCTAAGTCTATTTTCTAAAGGCGCTGCAAGCTTAAAGTAAGACCCATGTTCATAACTGACAGGAGCAGAATTAGGCCATTCGGCCCATCAATTCAATCGTGGCTGATCTATCTTTCTCTCTCTCAACCCCATTCTCTTGCATTCTCCCCATAACCCCTGACACCCGTACTAATCAAGGATCTATCTCTGCCTTAAAAATATCCATTGACTTGGCCTCCACCGCCTTCTGTGTAAACCATCACAAAAAATAAAATCGACCCATTGAGTTCCTCCAGCTGATTCTTTGTTGATCTTACAAGTTAAATTAATTTTGGATCAAATATTTGATGTTCTATCAAACTCAGTTGGAGGGTCGGTTGAGTATTTTGTTTTTTTTAGATTACAGAGTAAGGATGTAGCTCAAGGGTTTATACAGTATATATCAGTGATTACATGTGTTCTCTTTAAAGATAAATTCCACTCATCAAAGCTAATTACCCTGAGGCCAGTTGTTCGTTTGGGCTGAAAGAGAGTGATTGAGTTGGTGAATTAGCAATCTTCTCCTTTAGTCAGGAAGACTGGCCTCTGGGTTAATAACAGATCAGATGGACAGAATCTCAACTACTGCATTTTCTCAATCAGTCTATCCAAAGAAACTAGGCTGGTTCAGTGGTGTAACTGGTAGAGCTGCTGCCTCACGGCATCAGAGACCTGGGTTTGATCCTGACCTCAGGTGATGTC
The DNA here is from genome assembly GCA_038087875.1 of Malacoraja senta. Classification (NCBI taxonomy): domain Eukaryota; kingdom Metazoa; phylum Chordata; class Chondrichthyes; order Rajiformes; family Rajidae; genus Malacoraja; species Malacoraja senta. The sequence goes on along the minus strand of CM075980.1, from coordinate 4,030,953 downwards.
AGGGGTCATGGGTTATGTGGATAAGGCAGGAGAATGCGGTTAAGAGGGAAAGGTAGACCAGCCATGATTGAATGGCGAAGTAGACTTAAAGGGCCGAATGGCCTAATTCTGCTCTTATCACTTATGTACTTATGTCTGCATGGAGTTTGCTCGTTCTTCCTGTGACTGCGTTGGTCTTCTCCGGGTGCTCTGGTTTACTCCCACATACCAAAGACGTGTGGGTTTGTAGGTTAATTGGCCTCTGTAAATTGCCCCTAATGTTTTAAGGGGTGGATCTTCTTATCGAGTCCACATCACAAGATTAGAAGTTGTTCAGCCAGAGCTGAACACACTTCTCGACATCTGCATACAATGGTGCCTTTGTCGCTTCTTGTGCTTCTTGTGCGTGGTGGTGGAAAGATTGGTGGAAACAGGACCGCGACGTGACCCCAGGGGGTGGATGAGAAAGTGGAACAATATAGAACCAGTGTGAGCAGGTGATCGATGGTTGCCATGATCACATTGAATGGCGGTGCTGGCTCGAAGGGCCAAATGGCCTACTCTTGCACCTATTGTCTATTGTCTAATTATGTGGGCCGAGAGGCCTATATAACCAATCAATCAATCAAAATGTATTGGTGGTAGACAAAAATGCTGGAGAAACTCAGCGGGTGAGGCAGCATCTATGGAGCGAAGGAAATAGGCGACGTTTCGGGTCGAGATCTTCTTCTTCCTTCGCTCCATAGATGCTGCCTCACCCGCTGAGTTTCTCCAGCATTTTTGTCTACCTTCGATTTTCCAGCATCTGCAGTTCCTTCTTAATCAAAATGTATTGGTCCCTGTGCAAAAAACAAAGTGCTGGAGGAACTCAGTGAGTCAGGCAGCATTCGTGGAGGGAATGTGCAGATGACATTTCATGTTGGGACCCTTTTTCAGACTCATTCGCTGTACTATTTATCACTGTACTATTTTATTTTACGAAACTCACCAATGGATTGATAGAAAGAGAATAAACGACACACTTGTGCTAATGATGTTAATTTGTGTTGGTGGTTCCATCAAATAGATACATAGAAAATAGGTGCAGGAGTAGGCCATTCGGCCCTTCGAGCCTGCACCGCCATTCAATATGATCATGGCTGATCATCCAACTCAGTATCCCGTACCTGCCTTCTCTCCATACCCCCTGATCCCTTTAGCCACAAGGGCCACATCTAACTCCCTCTTAAATATAGCCAATGAACTGGCCTCAACTACCCTCTGTGGCAGAGAGTTCCAGAGATTCACCACTCTCTGTGTGAAAAAGTTTTTCCTCATCTCGGTCTTAAAGGATTTCCCCCTTATCCTTAAGCTGTGACCCCTTGTCCTGGACTTCCCCAACATCGGGAACAATCTTCTTGCATCTAGCCTGTCCAACCCCATAAGAATTTTGTACGTTTCTATAAGATCCCCTCTCAATCTCCAGTCTTTCTTCATATGAAAGTCCTGACATCCCAGGAATCAGTCTGGTGAACCTTCTCTGTACTCCCTCTATGGCTATAATGTCCTTCCTCAGATTTGGAGACCAAAACTGTACGCAATACTCCAGGTGTGGTCTCACCAAGACCCCGTACAACTGCAGTAGAACCTCCCTGCTCCTATACTCAAATCCTCTTGCTATGAGTATATGGGGTAACTCAACGGGTCAGACAGCATCTGTGGAGGGACCCTTCTTCAGATTCATTTTCACCTCAGTCTGAAGAAGGGTCCCAACCTGAAATGTCACCTGTCCATTCTCTCCACAGATGCTGCCTGACACACTGAGTTACTCCAGCACTTTGTGTTTTGTCCACGATTCCAGCAACTGCAGTTTCTTGTGTTATTTGAGTCAAAGGATATGGAAGCCAATGCAGAAGTAATATACGAGTAAGAAATGCAAAGATATTTAACGATAAAAACAATTAGTTCTATGGAGTTGTGTGAGAATGGAAGTAATTGGATAGCAGCAAAAAAGGGCTAGAATTTGCACTGTGGGCCAAGTGGGCTTCTGCTCTGCTGTATCATTCATTTATTCTATCATTATCCTCGATTCCAATCATTAATCTCAGACCATGTATTAGGAATGAAAATTAAAGACTGCAGAAAGATAATGATTTGGATGGACAGTAATTTAAGACATCTACAAGCGCAGATTAATGAAAGCTTTAAAACCAGAGAGCGTGGTAGAATGGTTATCCTTCCTGATTTCCTGCCATGGCACTTATATTTAGCACATGAGAAAAGCCTGCAAGAGACATTACAGATCATAACATTTACTTCGCTTGGTTTAATTTTCAGAACAAATCAAGAAAGAATTCCTGAGCCAGTGAAGTAGTTAATGACTCCGAGAAGTAATGAATCACTTAATGCATCTCGACACTTCTCAATATCTATTTTCTAATATTACCCACACCAGGGCAATCATTGATATTGGTATCAGTTTCTTAATGTCGTGTATAATGCAATACGGTGCAAACGTTTGTTGCCTAGTCAGATCATTCCATACATGAGTACAATCGCACCATTAACAATTAGGAATCACCCTGCCTGAGGTCATCTGTTGCCAGCCTCGATTTGCCCTCATTTCTTTTTCGCTTCCATTTTTTTCCCTGGCTCTTCCCTCCTGCAACCAGTCTGAAGAAGGGTCCCGACCTGAAACATCACTTATCCATTTTCCCCAGAGATGCTGCCTGACCCGCCGAGTTACTCCAGTATTTTGTGTCTATCTTTGGTATAAATCAGCATCCGCACTTCCTTTTTTATTACATTATATCACAATTGCAACAGGTAGTGCCAAGAGAAAGACAAACAGAGTGCAGAATATAGTGTTGTTGCATTAGTTACAGAGAAAAAAATGCAATGCCCACAATGAGGTAGGTTGGAAGATTTGAAGTGGGGCAGCACGGCGGGGGAGTGGTAGAGTTGCTGCCTCTCAGCGCCAGAGACCCGGGTTCGATCCTGACTACGGACGCTGTCCATACGGAATTTGTACATTTTCCCCATAACTGTGTGGGTTTTCCCTGGGTGCTCTGGTTTCCTCCCACACTCCAAAGACGCACAGGTTTGTAAGTTAATTGGCTTTGGAAAATTATTGTAAGTTGTCCCTAGTGTGTGGGATAGTGCTAGTGTATGGGGATCGTTAATCGGCTCAGACTCGGTGGGCCATAGGGCCTGTTTCCGTGCAGTATCTCTAAACTACACAAAACTACACTCTAGCTCCTGGGAGGACCATTCAGTAGTCTGATAATAGCAGGAACGAAGCTATTCCTGAATCTGGTGGTACAAATGTTTGAAGCTTCTGCCTGACAGGGGCGAGAACAGAGAAAATGATCAGGGTGAAAACCATCCTTGATTATGTTGGCTGCTTTCCCAAGGCAGCTCTCGCATTCCAAGTTCAGACCTGACCTTCTGTGCTATCTGGGTGGAATTTGCACTTACGATCTTTGACCATTTTTTAAACTTCAAAAATTAACTTTATTCAGAATAAAAAGATAATACAAAAGAAAAACTGTGGGGAAACCCTTCATACATTCTCAGTGCCCAGGCATTCAATAATGTCAGACTTAGTAATATTCGCCCCACTCTTTACAGAAAACTAAAAAGTAGATGAGGTTGGAGGAGGTGCAAGTTTCTTCAACGGATTGAATCCAGTTTGCCAAAGAGTCTCGAACAGTAGGCAGACACGAGAGGTCGCAGATGCTGGAATCTGGAGCAAGAAACAAGCTGTACTCAGTGGGTCAAGCAGTTTCTGTGGATGCAGAATAATAGTCCACGTTGAGAGTCCCTGATTTGAAGGATTTACGGTGGCTCAGTGGTAGAGTTGCTGCCTTACAGCGCTTGCAGAGCCTGGGACTTGGATTTGATCCCAACTACGGATGCTGTCTGGATGGAGTTTGTACGTTCACCCCGCGACCTGCTTAGGTTTCTCCGAGATCTTCGGTTACCTCCCACACTCCAAAGACGTATGTAGGTAAATTAGCTTGAATAAATGTAAACATTGTCCCTGGTGTGTGTAGGGTAGTGTTAACGTGCGGGGGTCCCTGGTCGGTGTGGACTGGGTGGGCCGAAGGGCCTGTTTCCGCACTGTATCTCGAAACTAAACTAAACTAAACACCCCTGCCACTCATGTCTGGGTTTTGTTCGAGACTCTTTGTGCACCTCCTCCAACCTCATCTGCTTTGTAGATTAGATTGTAGACACAAAAAGCTGGAGTAACTCAGCGGGACAGGCAGCATCTCTGGAGAGAAGGAATGGGTGGCGTTACGGATTGAGACCCTAATTTTAACCTAGTTTTATTTAACCCAGCATCTGTAGTTCCTTCCTATACTTTTTACTATAATCTAGAGATATAGCATGGCAGCAGGCCCTTCAGCCTAAACAGGCCGACCAGCGATCCCCGCACACTAACATTATCCTACACATAATTTACAATCTTTACTGATGCCAATTAGCCTACAAACCCGCACATCTTTGGAGTGTGTGTGGAAACCAGAGAAATCCCATTCAGGTCATAGGGAGAATGTACAAACTCCATGCAGACAGCACCCGCAGTCAGGATCGAACCCGGGTCTCCGACGCTGGAAGGCAGCAATGCTACCACTGCGACACAGTGCCGTCCTAAACTGTATCTGTTGTTGTCGGTGTGGGCTACTATGCATCAGCGAGACCAAGCGCAAACCGGGCGATCGTTTCGCTGAACACCTCCGCTCAGTCCGCCTGGGCCTACGCGATCTCCCGGTTGCCAAACACTTTAACCCCCCCTTCCCATTCCCACACTGACCTTTCTGCCCTGGGCCTCCTCCACTGCCAGAGTGAGCCCACACGCAAATTGGAGGACCAGCACCTCATATTTTGCTTGGGCAGCTTACAACCCAGCGGTATGAACTTGGATTTCTCTAACATGAAGAAATGTGTTTCCTCTTCCCCCCACCATAGCGACCTACTAGTTCTGCTATTCGCAACCATGTATCCCTTTATTGTCACCTCTTCCCCAGCCAACAATGGGCCATTATGGGCTCCACCCTTCCTTGGTCATCTGTCGCCGGCCATGAATTGTTCTGGCCTTCTCCTACCTCCAGTTCCCTCCCCTCCTCTACTCTAAGTCTGAAGAGGGGTCTCTATCCTCTACATGGATGGGACAAGTTTGGAGGGATTTGGACCAAACGCGGGCAGGTGGGACTAGTGTAGCTGGCTGGGCTGGGCAAGTTGGGCCGAAGGGCCTGTTTCCACACTGTATCACTCTATGACCCGAAACGTCACCCATCCTTTTCCTCCAGAGATGCTGCTTGTCCTGCTGAGTTACTCCAGTGCGTTGTGTGCCTGTCTTCGGTATAGAGTCATAGAGCGATACAGTGTGGAAACAGGCCCTTCGGCCCAACTCACCCACACCGGCCAACAATGTCCCAGCTACTCTAGTCCCACTTCCCTGCGCTTGGACCATAACCCTCCAAACCTGTCCTATCCATGTACATAGATACATAGAAAATAGGTGCAGGAGTAGACCATTCGGCCCTTCGAGCCTGCACCGCCATTCAATATGATCATGGCTGATCATCCAACTCAGTATCCCGTACCTGCCTTCTCTCCATACCCCCTGATCCCTTTAGCCACAAGGGCCACATCTAACTCCCTCTTAAATATAGCTAATGAACTGGCCTCAACTACCCTCTGTGGCAGAGAGTTCCAGAGATTCACCACTCTGTGTGAAAAAGATTTTTCTCATCTTAAAGGATTTCCCCCTTATCCTTAAGTTGTGACCCCTTGTCCTGGACTTCCCCAACATCGGGAACAATCTTCCTGCATCTAGCCTGTCCAACCCCATAAGAATTTTGTACGTTTCTATAAGATCCCCTCTCAATCTCCTAAATTCTAGTGAGTTCTATGTACCTGTCCAACTGTGTCTTAAACGATGGGATAGTCCCAGCCTCAACTACCTCCTCTGGCAGCTTGTTCCAGCAACCCATCTGTGTGAAAAAGTTACCCCTCGGATTCCTATTAAATCTTTTCCCCTTCGCCTTGAACCTATGTCCTCTGGCCCTCGATTCCCCTACTCTGGGTAAAAGACTCTGTGCCTCTAGGTTAATTGGCTTCGGTCAAAATTGTAAATTGTCCCTAGTGTGTAGGATAATATTAGTGATGGGGTGATCACTGGTTGGCGTGGACCCGGTGGGTCGAAGGGCCGGTCTCCATACTGTATCACTAAGGGTCTCGACCTGGGTCTGAAGAATGCTCTCGATCTGAAACGTCACCTATCCATGTTCTCCAGAGATGCTGCCTGACCTACTGAGTTATTCCATCTTGTTGGGTCTATTTGGTTAGATGATCTCGTGTAGCATATCAAATATTTGTTGAAAAACCTCTTAAACTACACCATTTATAATATCTAATCATCCAATATATTTCTCTAGGTGGTTTTGACTGAATTTAGCAGAGAAGCAAGGCAGGTGTGTGGAGCTGTAGGAAGGAACTGTGGATGCTGGTTTAAACCAAAGATAGATTAAAAAATGCTGGAGTAACTCAGCGGGACAGGCAGCATCTCTGGATAGAAGGAATGGGTGACATTTGGGGGTCGAGACTGGGGAAAAGACTCTGTGCCTCTACCCGATCTGTTCCTCTCGTGATTTTGTATTCATAAACTAAGCAGCATTTGCAGTTCCTTCCTGAACGCACTAAAACTTCAGTGGGGAAGGGGAGGGGAGGGGAGGAGAGGGCACAGGCGAGACGGAGCCAGCAAATCAGGCTCTACCCTTGCAAACGTCTCGCTGGCTGTGACGCTCGGCAGATTAATGTACAGGGCAGTAAATCGCGCTTTGTAACTAACTGCAGGAGGTGCGATCGGAAAAGTCTGCAAAGAAGCCAAAACAACAAAATTACAACAAAAAAAGGGTGGATTTGAATCAGCTTTTGGAAGCGAGCGGCGCACGGTGGGGACAACTTGCCCACAATTAAGGAGGACAAAGAAAATCCTCGGAGATGTTTTGAATTGAAATCCAATGGGTCTTCAAGCCGGTGGATTCTATCGTCTGGATCTGTCGTGAGCGAGAGGGAGTCCAGAGAGTTTCAAGTCAAGTCCCCCTCCGGCTCCAGGGAGACCACTGTGTCTACACCGCTCTCAGGTTGGTTTGGAGCTCAACAATCTCCTCCACTTTTTTTATATCGACTCTACTCCGAAAATACCCTCCAAGTGCGTTACTGCTCCTGAGATGCTATCTCTACATCATCTCCCGTTTCCCTTTCCCTTCAGACTCTCAGTCTGAAGAACGGTCTCGACCTGAAACTCCTTTTCTCCAGAGATGCTGCCTGACCCGCTGATGTTACTCCAGCTTTTTGTGTCTATGTTGCCTTACTCGCCGAGTTAATCCAGAGCGTTGTCTTTTGAAAAAGCATTTGTAGTTCCGTGTATCTCCACTTTTTTAAAATATGGTTATCCTTGTATCTCTATCGTTCCTCTCACTAGTTGCTTCTCCCTGTTCCTCGTCTCTCTTCCTTCATCATACCGTATTTCAAGACCGTTCGGCCCATCCTATCCATGTCTTCCAACATTAAGATCTATCCCTCTTTTGTTTTTTTTGGAAAGGTTGTATGTATCTGAAGATGGGTCCAGACCCGAAATGTCACTTGGTCCATTCCCTCCACAGATGCTGCCTGACCCGCTGAGTTACTCCAACACTGTGTTTGGCTCAAGATGCCAGCATTATACCTTGTCCCTTCTTCTGTCGCCTGCTCAAAAGGTTTCTCCATGAAACTTTTTGTTCCAACTGTCCCAAGATTTCTCTGCACCCCTTGCTCCCTGGTGTTTGAGATTCCCGCCTTCCCTCCCACGTCCCTCATCTCTCTGGAGGCTTCTCTCTGTAGCTTCTATCGTCAAGGCAATGTTCATATTGTAGGAGACACAAGTCTAGTTTGAAGCTGGTCCCGAAACTTCACCAACTCGTGTCTGCCGGAGATGCTGTCTGACCCGCTGAGTTACTCCTGCACTTTGTGGGGGGGGGGGGGGGGGGGTTCGAACCAGATCTGCAGTTCCTTGTGTCTACCAACTTAACATTTGTTGAGGAGACACAAGAGACTGCAGGTGCTGGAATCTTGAGAGAAATACAAAGTGCTGGAGGAACTCAACGGGTCAGTCAGCGTCCGGGGAGGGAATGGGCAGGTGACGTTTCATGTTGGGACCATTCTTCAATCTGTGTGTCTCAAAAATAACATATGTACAGGGCCTCTGATGAGGCTAAGTCTTAGAGTCATAGTGACCAGAACTAGTGCTTGGTTCTACTGTGTCCACCATCAGGTACCTGTCTATTTTAATCCCAATTACAAAATTTGATCTGTAGACATCTGTTACAAGAGTCACGAGTGTTTAATTGTCATAGGTGCCAGCAACCTAACTGAAATTCTTACTCTAATACCATAACATTTAAACGACAATTGGACAGGTACATGGATATGATGGGCTTGGGATATGGGCAGGTGGGACTAGTATAGATGGGGTTGGTCTGAGGAAGTTGGGCCGAAGGACCTGTTTCCATACTGTATGACTCCACTAGCTGCAGCCTTATTGGCCCATTAAGGTAACGACACGACAAATAAATATGCAATAGTCAATAAAACAATAAATTGATAATCGGTAATACGAGAAAACCTAACCATAATAGTGCAGAACCAACGTTGGTAGTGCAAAGTCCAAAGTGGATCATGGACACAAAGCGCTGGAGTAGCTCAGCAGGTCTGACAATATCATGGTTAGGTTGGATGGAACATGAGGGGTGGCTCAGTGGCGCAGCGGTAGAGTTGCTGCCTTAGAACGCCAGTGACCCGGGTTCGATCCTGACTACGGGTGCTGTCTGTACGGAGTTTGTACGTTCTCCCTGTGCCTGTGTGGGTTTTCTCCGCGTGCTCTGGTTTCCTCCCACATTCCAAAGATGTACAGGTTTGTAGGTTAATTGGCTTTGGTAAAAATTGTAAATTGTCCCTGGTGTGTAGGATAACATTAGTGATGGGGTGATCACTGGTCGGCGTGGATCCGGTGGGTCGAAGGGCCGGTCTCCATACTGTATCACTAAGGGTCTCGACCTGGGTCTGAAGAATGCTCTCGATCTGAAACGTCACCTATCCATGTTCTCCAGAGATGCTGCCTGACCTACTGAATTATTCCATCTTGTTGGGTCTATTTGGTTAGATGATCTCGTGTAGCATATCAAATATTTGTTCAAAAACCTCTTAAACCACACAATTTATAATATCTAATCATCCAATATATTTCTCTAGGTGGTTTTGACTGAATTTAGCAGAGAAGCAAGGCAGGTGTATGGAGCTGTAGGAAGGAACTGCGGATGCTGATTTAAACCAAAGATAGATACAAAATGCTGGAGTAACTCAGCGGGACAGGCAGCATCTCTGGAGAGAAGGAATGGGTGACATTTGGGGTCGAGACCATTCTTCAATCGGGAGAGGGAGATACAGAGATAAGGAAATGAGTTTCCTTACGGATAAGGAAATGATAAGGAAAGGAAATGTCATTGTTAAATTGCTGGCACCTATGACAATTAAACAGAGATAAAGGTGTGAAAACGAGACAAAGGGGATGGTGATCAAGGAACTGTAGATCATTGTTAGCTAGGAGCATTGTCAGCAGGTATATGGAGCTGTTGTACGATCTAATTGCAGAACAGGTTTGAGGGGCAGAATGGCCTGGTTTTGTCGTCATGCCCTGCAACTCTCAAGTATAAAGTATTAAGCCAAGGAGGCCATTGTTTGAAACTAAGGGGCAGGCTTCTTCTTCTTGCGTATGGCGTGCACAGCCTAAAGTTGTAGGACAAATTGTTCTATTTGATCTTATTTGATTGTGCACGCCAGGTTGATTGCATTCGTCGAAACAGGGCGGACCACGTGAAGGTTGCAATCTCCCACCAGGGGCAGGCTGATTGAGTTAAGGAGAGATTTCTTCTCTTGGAGGGGGGTAAATCTTTGGCATTTTTAACCCTGGAGGGCTATGGATGCTCAGTCATTATGTTCACTCAAAACTGAGCTTGATTGTTTCGTTTAGTTGAGTTTATTGTCACGTGTAACGAGGTACAGTGAAAAGCTGTTGTTGCGCGCTAACCAGTCAGCGGAAAGACAATACATGATTACAATGGAGCCGTCGACAGTGTACAGATATAGGATGAAGTGAGTAACGTTTCAGGGTATTAAGGGGATTCAGGGTTATGGGCATAATGTTGCAAAATGGCGGCAAGCTAAAAAAGCACCCATGATCTTAATGAACCCATGATTGCGATCAAAAGCCTTTTCCTCTCACTTAGAACATGGAACATAGAACAGTGCAGCACAGGAACAGGTCCATCAGCCCATGTTGTCTATGATGCCAAGATAAACTAATCATATCTGTATCCCTCTATTCTCTGCCTGTTCATGTGTTGTCAAAATGCCACTTCAACATTGCTACAGTCTCTGCTTCGACCACCAGCCCGAGCAGCACATTCCAGGCACCCGCCATCCTCTGTGTGAAAAAAAAACTTGCCTTGCAAATCTCCTTTAAATTTCCCTCCTCTCATCTTCAATGTATGCTCTCTTGTATTTGACACTTCCACTCTTGGAAAAAGACTATCTACCCTCTCTATGTCTCTCGAAAATGTATATACAGTACTTGCCTTGCAAATCTTTACATTTTCCTCGTCTCACCTTAAAGCTGCACTCTCCAGTGTATAATATTTCCACCCCAGCCTTTGATTCTCTAACATAAACAATCCAAGTTGTATAACCTCTCGTTTTATACTCAGTCTCTTGACTAATGTCTACTTGAGACCCCAAGTTCCCTTTGCCCATTAATGTTCCTCAGGATTGTGCCATTTATATAGAAACGTAGAAAATAGGTGCAGGAGGAGGCCATTTGGCCCTTCGAGCCTGCACCACCATTCAATGTGATCATGGCTGATCATCCAGAATCAGTACCCCATTCCTGCCTTCTCCCCATAGCCCTTGAATCCGTTTGCCATAAGATCTCTATCTACCAGTATACAGTATTTACAGTACACTCTTGCTCTTGACCTTTCAAAATGCATCACCTCACATTTGTCCAGATTAAACTCCATCTGCCATGTCTCTGCCCAATTTCTAACTGACCTATATCCTGCTGGATCCTTTGACAACCTTCCTCACTATCCACCAATTTCCATGTCGTCTACTAATAAGACCACCGACATTTTCGTCCAATTCAATGACAAAGGTCTCTGTACTGATCCCTATGGAACACCTCCAGAGACGCTGCCCGTCCCGCTGAGTTATTCCAGCATTTTGTATCTCTCTTCGGTGTAAACTAGCATCTACAGTTCTTTCCTGTACACTGGTCATAGACCTCCAGTCAAAAAAATATAAGATATAGGTATAGAATTAAGGGCCTCTCCCACTTTCACGACTTAATTCACGACCTCTGCCAAGTTTGCCCTTGACTCATACTCGCAGCATGGTCGTCACGAGGTCGTAGGAGGTCGTAGGAGGTCGCAGGTAGGTCGTGATGCTAGTCGTAGGTACTCGTGGCATCAAGTAGGTCGGGGCGATTTTCTAGCCTGATGAAAAATGTCCACGAGTAAAAAAGGTCATGAATTAGGTCGTGAAAGTGGGACAGGCCCTTTAGGCTGTTCGACACAATGAAATAGCTCCACCATTCGATCATGGCTGATCTATTTTTCCCTCTCCATTTGACGCCCTTAATAATCAAGAACCTCTCAATCTTGGCTTTAAAAATACCCAAGGTTTTGGGTTCCACAGCAGTCTGTGGCAATGAATTCCTCAGATTCACCACCCTCTGGCTAAAGAAATCCCTCCGCAAACTACATTCTTTATCAATGCTCACAAGGTTTAAGCATAAATATTGACTTTCCGCTGAATGGTTAGCACGCATCAAAAACCTTTCACTGTACCTCGGTACACGTGGCAATAAACTGAAACTGAAACTGAATTGATACAAGATCATGGATCCATCCATCGGCCTTTGCTACAAATAGGAGCCAGGTTGTAGAGGCCCCATCTATAAGAAGGTCAGTCACTGCGATGAGATTCACGGGGGAAGTAAGCTGTGTTTGTACGAGAGAGCATCAAAGGATTAGTGGTGAAGCCTGAGAAGCACAGTGGCTTCAGCTGTATGTACCCTTTACAGGGTTGGCCCAAAGTGGATGTGTAGAGTCTGCATGATAGGTCTCACACTGTGGTGCCTTTGTCAAGGAAAACACACACTTTTATCCCGATGAGCATCTCTGAGAGTGTGCTCGTACATAACTGGGTCAATGCTTGTGAATACATCCAAGGTCCTTTCAACTTCCTTAGGAGACGTTTCGGGTCGGAACCCTTCTTCAGATTCTTCAGAAGTCATAAGGTCATAAGGAATAGGAGTAGAATTATGTCATTCGGTCCATAAAGTCTACTCCGCCATTCAATCATGGCTGATCTATCTCTTCCTCCTATCCCCATTCTCAGACGGAGACTAAGACTTTGCCTCCATCACAGTGAGGGTGTGCTTGGTGAACTCACTGTGGTGGATGTTTAATTTGTGTTTATTGTATGTTTTGCTATTATTGGTTCTGTGTATGACTGCAGGCATCACAATTTCGTTCAGACCGAAAGGTCTGAATGACAATAAAGGAAACTTGATTCTTGATACTTGATTCTTGATTCTGTCTTCTCCCCATAACTTTTGACACCTGTCTTCAGATTCAGAGTCTGAAACGTCACCTTTTTTTTCCCCTCCAGAGATGCTGCCTGACCCGCTGAGTTACTCCAGCATTTTGTGTCTTATCTTTGGTGTAAATTAACAGCTGCAGTTTCTTTTATTTATTATTATTATTATTTTTTTAATATATATTTTTATTAGAAGCAGTGTACAAAAGTATAAACCGCGGCATATGACGTAATACATTTATTGTACAGCTTCCATTTTAATTTTAACAAAGATGAAATAGAAAAAGAGAGAAAGAGCAAGAAAGAAAGAAAGTGAAAGAGAAAGTGAATGTGTAAGAATAGAACCCCTAAACTACCAGATGAGTGTAACAAAGAGTGAGGAAGTAAAAACTTTAAAAAATAAAAAGACAAAAACGAAAAAAAGGAAAAAAATACCCCAAAAGTGTTGATATACCTGCTTCATTTCTCACCACACCCATCACACAGTCCGTAAATCGGTTTAATTCCGAAGTTGTGTTGCACCATACTATCCTTGTAATGAATCAGTGAAAGGAATCCATATCTTTGAAAATTGTTCTGATTTTCCTGCTAAGACAAGTCTCATATCTTCATGATGTAGCCTCAGACTTGTTTGTAATCCACATTTTAAGAGTTGGGGGAGATGTATTTTTCCAAAATTTAAGTATAAGTTTTTTCGCCATTATCAGGCCATAATATAGGAAACGTCTTTGAAATATTGATAGCTCAGAGCAGGCTTCCGCTGTTCCGAAAATAATCAGTTCTGTATGGGGGTCCAGTTTTATTTTTTAATAATTTTGAGAAAATTTCAAAAGATTCCTTTCCAAAAGTTATGGAGTTTTATGCGAGGCTAAGGAATGTGTTATAGTTGCTTCTTGAGAGAGACATTTGTCGCAAATAGGAGATACATTTGAAAAAATCGTATTCAGTTTAGTCTTTGAGTAGTAGAGTCTGTGGAGTATTTTGAATTGGATTAAAATGTGTCTAACATTAATCGAACAATTATGTATATATAAGAGATATTTTTCCCATCTGTCTTTGGAGATTTTTGGGCCAACTTCCTCTTCCCATTCTCTTCTAATTAGTCTGACGATGGAATTTCTATATTTAGAAGGATATTGTACAAGTATGATATTAGATTGTTTGACTCTCAGTTTCTATTCATACCATCGTCTAATATATCTGGCAGCAGAGTTTGATAATCGTGGGTATATGTTTTCAAATAATCTCGAATTTGAAGATATCTAAAATATTGATTGCCTTTCAGACTGTAATTTCTGAAATGATAGGAGGTTTCCCATCTCGTACAAATCTCCAACCTTTTTTAATTCCTAGTCTTTCCCAATGCAGCTGCTGTGTCTTCCTACACCTTTCAACTTCCTTCTCCTATACTGAAGGTGCCGAATACAATATATTTTGCAATTAATTGTTCTTTGGCTACTTACCTTGATGTTGTCACACCAGCAGTTCAACAGCCATTGTACAAAGAAGGTCTCTATATATTAGGATAGAACGAGCCTTAATGTAGTTTAGAGACACAGTGTGGAAACAGGACCTTGGGCCCACCGAGTCTGCGGAAACAGTGATCATCCGTACATTAACACTGTCCGACACTAGGAACATCTTTTTTTACAGAAACTAATTAACCTACAAAACTGTTTAAGAAGGAACTGCAGATGCTGGAAAATCGAAGGTAGACAAAAATACTGGAGAAACTCAGCGGGTGAGGCAACATCTTTGGAGCAAAGGAAATAGGCAACGTTTCGGGTCGAAACCCTTCAGACTGAAGAAGGGTTTTCGACCCGAAACGTTGCCTATTTCCTTCGCTCCATGGATGCTGCCTCACCCGCTGAGTTTCGCCTGCATTTTTGTCTACCTACAAACCTGCATGTCTTTGGAATGTGGGTGGGAACTGGAGAACTCGGGGAAAACCCACGCGGTCACAGGGAGAACGCACAAATTCCGTAAAGACAGCACCCCTCGTCAGGTTCGAATCCGGGTCTCTGGCGCTGCAAGGCAGCAACTCTACCGCTGCGCCACCATGCCGCGCCATCCTTATGAATTTATAAAATGACATTTAGTGGATATTTGTCACCACTAGGCATTCAGCTGCAGCCTCTGAATTCACCTCTCCAAGCTCATTTCTCTGTGGGGAAAACAGAAGCCATTCCCAAATAATATGAAGGCTGAGGGATAGCTAAAATGGTTTCTTGGGAAAACACTGCTTCTCGTGTCTTCCCGTCCCACCAACACGCACTTCTCGCACAGTACCACAAACCTTCAGGTGCGTGCCTCCTTTGCTGCAGAACAACTTAACTTTGCTCAGACCTGGTGGGCTGGGATGAACAACATGGAAAATTGTGTAGGAAGGAACTGCAGATGGTGGTTGAAACCGAAGATAGACGCCAAACACTGGACAGGCAGCATCTCTGGAGAGAAGGAACGGGTGACGTTTCGGGACGAGACCCTTCTTCAGAATGTGACTGCAGTGGAGTAGACGCAGAGGAGGTTCACCAGGGTGGAACGTTTCATTCATGAGGAAAGACGAGGATATTGCCTGGAATCAAGGGACTGAGTTCTAGGGAAAGGTTGGCCAGGCTAGGTTTTTAATCTGCGGAACACTGGAGACTGTGGGGTGATCTTGTAGAGGTGTAGAAAATCATGAGGGGAGTAGAAAAGGGTGAATGCACAGTTTAGTTTAGTTTAAAGATACAGCGATGAAACAGGCCCTTCGGCCCAACGGGTCCACACCGACCAGCGATCCCCGCACATTAACACTATCCTACACCCACGAGGGGCAATTTTTACATCTACCGAAGCCAAGTCACCTACAAACCTGCACGTCTTTGGAATGCGGGAGGTGACTGAAGATCTCGGAGAAAACCCACGCAGGTCACGGGGAGAACGTACAAACTCCGTACAGACAGCACCCGTAGTCGGGATCGAACCCGGGTCTCCGGCGCTGCATTCGCTGTAAGGCAGCGACTCTACCGCTGCGCCACCGTGACCTCCCTTCACCAGGAGTCTTTCACCAGGGTAGGGGAATCAAGATGTGGAGTACATAGATTTATGTTGAGAGGGAAAATATGTAATAGGAACGAGAAGGACAACTTTTCTGATGCAGAGTGTGGTACATCGCATAGAATAGCACAGGAACAGGCCTTTGGCTCACAATGTCTGTGCCGAACATGATGCCAAGTTAAATTAAACTCCTCAGCCTGCATGTGATCCGTATCCCTGCATATCCCATTCCCTGCATATCCTATAACTCCATGTCTCTAAGACACCCGCTGATTGAAAAGAAAACCTTCCTCAGATCACCTCTGAATCTACCACCCTTTACCTTAAACTTGTGTGGGGTTTGCACGTTCTCCCTGTGACCACGTGGGTTTCCTCCGGGTGCTCCGGTTTCCTCCCACATCCCAAAGATGTACGGGTTTGTCGGTTAATTGGCTGCTTTAAATTGCCCCTTAGTGTGCAGGGAGTGGATGCAAGAATGGCATAACATAGAACTAGTGTGAACGGGTGATCAATGGACTCGTGGGCCGAAGGGCCTGTTTCCGTGCTGTATCTTTCAATCAATTAATATGTCCTCTGGTTTTATGCAGCCCTGCTATGGCAAATGATTCTCACTATCTAGTCTATCTATGCTCTTTATAATTTTGTTTACCGATGTCTTCAGATGTGAGGTTATTTGTGAACTTATAGTTATGTTATAATTGAAAGATCTGAGATCATCTTTTAGTTTCTTGTATGGGTGTGAGCGCCACTGGTTTAAGCCGAAGGAACAATTTGACCCCACACCCCTTCCTACATAAAACGCATGTCTCCCTTGAAATA
>CM075980.1:3999681-4014232 GCA_038087875.1 Malacoraja senta | reverse complement strand
TTATGAATATGTTGACAATGAAGGAATGAGTATGTACAATAAGCCGTCGTTTTCATGGACCTCTTTATAATGGATGTCGGTTATAGTGGACATACCTACTGACCTTCACCGCCAAGCTGGGCTGCCGAACCACCGCCACCACTTCCCAGCACTCCGGCCGCCCGCAGGCCGCGGCCATCGACTCCAACGATCCTCGCCTCTCCCCCGGCTGCCAGTAGGCCGGGGCCGTCAACTCACCGGGATTCCAGGCCCAGTTCCAGACCGAGAAGGATGAGAGGCGATCTTATTGAAACGTATAAGATTATTAAGGGTTTGGACACGCTAGAGGCAGGAAACATGTTCCCGGTGTTGGGGGAGTCCAGAACCAGGGGTTAAGAATAAGGGGTAAGCCATTTAGAACGGAGATGAGGAAAAACTTTTTCACCCAGAGAGTTGTGAGTCTGTGGAATTCTCTGCCTCAGAGGGCGGTGGAGGCTGGTTCTCTGGATACTTTCAACAGAGAGCTAGATAGGGCTCTTGTAGATAGCGGAGTCAGGAGATATGGGGAGAAGGCAGGAACGGGGGTACCGATTGTGGATGATCAGCCATGATCGGATTGAATGGCGGTGCTGGGTTGAAGGGCTGAATGGCCTACTCCTGCACCTATTGTCTATTGTCTATTGAGAGTCTGAAGAAACGTCACCGATCCATGATCTCCAGAGATGCTACCTGACCCGCTGAGTTGCTCCAGCACTTTGTGTCCTTGTGCGTATTAACCAGCGACTGCAGCTGTTTGTTTCTTCCACTTATACACATTTTGGTATAAACCAGCATCCGCAGTTCCTTCCTACAGATAGTAATGCCTTACTCGGTTAAAGCAGAAGATCAGCAATAACGGACAGCTTTTCCCCCCGCTGTGGTCCGTTATAATGAGGGGTTTACTGTATTTCCAAGTCAGGGTGGAGTACGGCGTGGAGGGGAACCTGCAGGTGGTGGTGTTTGCCTGAGCGTTCGTTCTTTCTGCTGGTCATGGTTTTGTAGGATGTGAAGCGACTCATTTCTACACAGCCGGGTTCACTGGTCACTGACCAGCAGTGAGATTATGACCAGGTTCTGGTCTCATAGAGCTATTAAGGGGTATATTTTGGATAGGGTAATGGCTTCCATTTCCATGCTCTTCTTCAAAACAGGACCGTGGATTAGCATTCATCTCATGGGCGATAGTTTTGACGGAATCTCTTGATGTGAAATTTATTGTCCAACTGGCACTTATGTTGAAGTACAGACCCCACCACTGATTTTCCGGCACCCTTGGTTCCAGACCCTTTGGTTCCAGAGGTCACGGCCTTGAGGGGGAGGGGGTCGAGATACCAGCCCACAAAGTCGGCCTCAGAAGTCGGCTATGGGTACGGATCTGCCAGCTCCAGCCGGGCTGGAGTTCCGGAGTCCTGGCCGCAGGGGACAAATTTGACCCGCCGATGGGCTGTGGAAGTCCCGATGAGGTTGAGATCGGCTGCCTCACCCGTCTAGGCTCCACACTTTTGGTGGGGGGGGGGTGGGTGGGGGGGAATTTTGTCCGGTTTAAAGGAGCGGCCAGACTCCCGGGCGTACAGCATTGGTGGTGGACCTGTATTGGCTTCCAGTTTGAGCTCCCATCTCTGGTATATCATAGCCAATGACTTTATGCCTAGTGTATAGGATAGTGCTAGTGTACGGGGATCGATGGTCGGCACGGACTCGGTGGGTCGAAGGGCCTGTTTCCATATTGTATCTCTAAACAAAAAGATAATTTTATATACTTCTATCAGGTCGCTCCTCAGCCTCTGAGGCTCCAGAGAAAATAATGCAAGTCTGTCCAACTTCTCCTTAGAGCTAATGTCCTCTGATCCAGGTAGCATTCTGATAAACGCCTTCTGTAGCCTTTCTAACATCCGCATCCTTCCTGCAATGGGGGGACCAGAACCGCAAACAATACTCAAAATATACAGATAAACTCCCTCATAGGAAAGATGTTGTCAAGCTGGAAAGGGTGCAGAGAAGATTTACAAGGATGTTGCCAGGACTCGGGGGCCTGAGCTATGGGGTTGAGCAGGCTAAGACTCCATTCCTTGGAGCGCAGGAGGATGAGGGTGTGATCTTATAGAGGTGTACAAAATTGTGAGGCAAAGATCGGGTAAACGTACAGTCTCTTTCCCAGAGTACGGGAATTGAGAACCAGAGGACATGGGTTTAAGGTGAAGGGGGAAAGATTTAATAGGAATCTGACAGGTAACTTTTTTACACAGAGGGTGGTGGGTGTATGGAACAAGCTGCTGGAGGAAGTAGTTGAGGCTGGTACTATTGCGATGTTTAAGTAACATTTAGACAGGTAAATGGATCAGGCAGGTTTAGAGGGATATGGGCCAAAAGCAGGCAGGTGGGACTAATGTAGATGGGACAACGTTGGCCGGTGTGGGCAAGTTGGGCCGACGGGGCCTGTTTCCACACGATGACTCTATGATTCGCCTCAAGAGCATGGCTTCAATGATTGACTTTAACCTTGACTTACATCAGGCCAGCCGTACATAAGAAAGAAACCTTGGACCAGAGTATTGTTCTGGTGGGAATTGTGTGCTGCTGATAGACTCACTGGAGTCATTTCAAGCTTCTGGTGAGTTTACAGGCAACAACATAACAAATAAACAAATCACGTTAGAATTGGATTACATTTCAGCTAGTGTAGAAGCTCTTGTTCAATGTACTCCTGCAACGCCTGTAAAGAACACATTTACCTTATTGGGAATTTACATAGTTGAATTTTTTACAGCAGTCAACAAATTTACTTTTGACCTTAGAGATACTTCGGCCCACCGAGTCCGTGCCGACCAGTACGCCGATCACCCGATCACACCTAACACTATCCTACACACGCTAAGGACGATTTACAATTTTACCGAAGCCAATTAACCTACAAACCTGTACGTCTTTGGAGTGTGGGAGGAAGCCGGAGCACCTGGCGACAACCCACGCAGGTCACAGGTAGAACGTACAAAAACTCCGTAGAGACAAGGACCCGTAGTCAGGATCGAACCCGGGTCTCTGGCGGTGTTGAGGCAGCGACTCTACCCGCTGTGCCACCGTGCCGCTATGAAACTTGTTCTAAATTATGGAAAACATTTTGTCTATCTTTTCTCTCTTGCCTCAGGCCAGACCGCACTGCACATTGCCATCGAGCGACGCTGCAAGCATTATGTGGAGCTGCTGGTTGAAAAGGGAGGGGATGTCCATGCACAGGCTCGTGGGAAGTTCTTCCAGCCTAAGGATGAGGGCGGATATTTCTACTTTGGTGAGAAGATACTACAATTTCACAATTTCTAATCTGGGTGTACTTTCATTCCAGCTTCTTCCACTGAGATATTGTGAGATGTTTCCACTAGTGGTAGGGTCTAGGACCAGAGGGCACAGCCTCAGACGTTTTTTGAAACATATAAGATTGTTAAGGGCTTGGACGCGCTAGAGGCAGGAAACATGTTCCCGATGTTCGGGGAGTCCAGAACCAGGGGTTACAGTTTAAGAATAAGGAGTAAGCCATTTAGAACGGAGACGAGGAAACACTTTTTCTCACAGAGAGTGGTGAGTCTGTGGAATTCTCTGCCTCAGAGGGCGGTGGAGGCAGGTTCTCTGGATGCTTTCAAGAGAGAGGTAGATAGGGCTCTTAAAAATAGCGGAGACAGGGGATATGGGGAGAAGGCAGGAACGGGGTACTGATTGGGGATGATCAGCCATGATCACATTGAATGGCGGTGCTGGCTCGAAGGGCCAAATGACCTACTCCTGCACCTATTGTCTATTGTCTATTGTACCTTTACAAAGGAGATGAGGAGGAATTTATTTAGCCAGAGGGTGGTGAATCTGTAGAATTCATTGCCATAGATGGGTATTTTTGTCGTTGGGTATTTTTAAAGTGGAGATTGAAAGATTCTTGATTAGTAAGGGTTTACTTAACTTCACTATCCTACACACTAGGGACAATTTACAATTTACAGAAGCCAATTAACCTATAAACCTGCACGTCTTTGGAGTGTGGGAGGCAACCGGAGCACCCGGAGAAAATTCAAGCGGTCGGGGGGAGAACGTGCAAACTCCGTATAGACAGCACCGGTGATCAGGATCGAACCTGGGTCTCTGGCGCTGTAAGGCAGCAATTCTATCGTTACGCCACCGTGCCGCTCCAAAGGGTGTCAAATGTTACAGGGAAAAGGCAAGAGAATGGAGTTGAGAGGGAAAGATGGATCGTCCATGATTGAAAGGGGGCGAATGTTCTAATTCTGTTCCTATGAACTTATGAACATATTAGAGTGATAAAGGCCTTGTAATTAGGCATACCTAAACACTGCCTTGTTGTCTGGAAACCATGACCCTCTTGCCAACCCTTAAGATGAAACTGGAGATTATCCTTAACAGAAGATAGACATAAAATGGTGGAATAACTCAGCGGGCAGGCAGCATCCCTGGATAGACAGAATGGGTGACGTTTCAGCCTTGACCCAAAACGTCACCCATTCCTATTCTCCAGGGATGCTGCCTGTCCCTCTGAGTTACTCCAACATTTTGTTTCTATCCTCGGTGTAAACCAACATCTGCAGTTCAATAGACAATAGGTGCAGGAGTAGGAAATTCGGCCCTTCGAGCCAGCACCGCCATTCAATGTGATCATGGCTGATCAACCACAATCAGTACCCCCGTTCCTGCCTTCTCCCCATATCCCCAGACTCTGCTATCTTTAAGAGCCGTATCTAACTCTCTCTTGAAAGCATCCAGAGAATCGGCCTCCATCGCCCTCTGAGGCAGAGAATTCCACGGACTTCCTGCACACTTGAGGTTATCCGTGACAGGCGCTTCAAGGTGATGATATTTAGTTTGCCGTCTCAGTAAACGCTGCCCGCATCGATCCTGAATTTTCCTCCAATCTAACGGACCTGTCGACAGCAGCTGCAATGTTGTTTTTCACCAGGACGACATCCAGTATCCAAATGCGGCCATCCTCGTCAACCACTTGAGATATTCCACACACATAGAGAGATGCTGCAAGGAAATAGGACCTTCAACTCATTGAGTCATCACTGACCATCAACCACCCATTTACATGGGGTGGGAGATCGCAACCTTCACCTGATCCGCCCTGTTTCGACAAATGCAATCAACCCGGCGTGGACAATCAAATAAGATCAAACAGAACAAGTTGTCCTACAACCTTAGGCTGTGCACGCCATAGGCAAAAAGAAGAAGACCCATTTGCACTAGTCCCAATATTTTAATTTAGTTTAGAGATACAGCATGGAAACAGGCCCTTCGGCCCACTGAGTTCGTGCCGACCCATTCACACTAGATCTACATTGTCCCACTTTCTCATCCACTCCCTACACACTAGGAATGATTTGCAGAAGCCATTAACCTGCAAACCGGATCACCCGGAGAAAACCCACGCTGTCACAGGGAGAAGGTACAAACTCCATTCAGACAGCACCCAAGGTCAGGATTGAACCTGGGTCTCTGGCGCTGTGAGGCAGCAGCTCTACCAGCTGCGCCACCGTGCTGCCCACATTCTTGTCAACCACCCACAGATTCTACCATCCACCTCCACACTGCGGGCAATTTCCAGCACCCAACTAACCCGCCAACTAACAAATCTTTGGGATGTGGGTGGAAACCGGATTAGGCGTTAGATAATCCACAGCAGCTTTGGAAATATATTGTGAAGTAAAGTGAGGCCTGTTACCAAGGGGGTGAGAGAAGAACGGGGAGAATAGTTCACAACTTCATTCTGCAAGTCGTAGTGTGATACAGCATGGAAACAGGCCCCTCAGCCAACTTGCCCAAGCCAACCAAGATGCTCCATCTACACTAATCCCACCTGCCTGCGTTTGGCCCATATCCCTCTAAACCTTGGATAGACACAAAAAGCTGGCGCAACTCAGCGGGACAGGCAGCATTTCTGGATTGAAGGAATGGGCGACACTTTGGGTTGAGACCCTTCTCCAGACTGGCCAGGGGAAAGGGAAACGAGAGATATAGACGATGATGTAGAGAGATAAAGAACAATGAATGAAGGATATGCAAAAAAGTAACAATGATACAAGGAACAGCTGGTGCAACGTGGGTGGGGGAGGGATAGAGAGAGAGGGAATGCCGGGGTTACTTGAAGTTAGAGAAATCAATATTCAAACCACTGGGCTCTAAGCTGCCCAAGCGAAATATGAGATGCTGTTCCTCCAATTTGCATTTAGCCTCACATTGACAATGGAGGAGACCTAGGACAGTGTGGGAATTGGAGGAATTAAAGTGTTTAGCAACTGGGAGATGAGGTAGGTTCAGGCAGGCTGTGTGAAAGTGTTCAGGAATGAAGGTGTTCTCCTTCCTTGAAACATTTCCTATCCTGTCCAAATGTCATTTACACGTTGTTATGGTACCAGCCTCAACTGCCTCTTCTGGCAGCTCATTCCATACACCCACCACCCTTTATGTGAAAAAGTTGCTCCTCAGGTTCCTATTAAATCTTTCCCCTCTCACCTTAAACCTATGTCCTCTGGTTCTTGATTCCCCTACTCTGGGTAAAAGACTCTGTGCATTTACTGAAGATGGGTCTCAACCCGAAACATCACCCATTCCTTCCCTCCAGAGATGCTGCCTGTCCCGCTGAGTTACTCCAGCATCTTCTGTCTATCTTTGGTGTAAACCAGCATCTGTAGTTCCTTCCTACACACTGTGCCTTTGTCCTATCTGTTCCCTTCACTATCTTATACGCCTCTATACGACCACCTCACCACCCCCTGTGCTCCAAGGAATAAGTACCAGGATATTAGCACCAGAATATTAATCAGCCGTCTCTGCTGTTTTCTATGTGTGAGTGTTACAAAACAAAAGGTTTGGCAATATTTCAACGTATATCCAACAAAGCAATTAAAGGAAATGACGGCAATGTCATGGGATGCTTTTATTGTGAACAGTCAGCAGCCAGAATGTGAGCATTTCCTGACAGATTTCACCAAAAGCACGAAGAATATTGGCACAAGAGACTCAGACCATGAGGACCTTCCCCCATTGTACTGATCGCCATGTTGTCAGAGGCCTGATGGATTGAAGCTTGCATCTATCCAACCAGCTGTGGAAGAATATATTTAACAAGCAGGGCATCCAGGCAGAGTAGATGGTCGGAGTAGACCCGATGGGCCGAATGGCCTAATTCTGCTCCTCTGTCTCTGGGGCCTGTTTCCACGCTGTATCTCCAGAGTCTAAAGTAAAGTCAATCTGAATCAATCAGGGAGAATGAAGATTCTCCCTGATTGATTCATACGTGCAAACTCCGTACAGACAGCATCCATAGTTAGAATGAAGATATATGGAGATCTGGCAACTAACTCCTAACGGCCATATGATCTTGGAAAAGATCAAAGTAGTTGATGGTGAAACCATCACAGTATACCATTTCACCAAGGAACCCAGTGATGACGTGTAAAGAATACAAGATTGTTCTATGCAAAGAGCAATTAGAAAGTCAGGATATTTGAGGCTGTTTGCAGCTGACTTTCACCAGAGTAAATGAGCACTTGGGAAAGTTTAGGCTGAAGAGACGGAGGTGGATTTTAGTATGCTTGATATGGCGAGTCTATTAAGTATTTTGTAAGAGCTGAAATGGTAGATAAAGTGGTTGGTTTAGTTTTGAGATACAGCATGAATCAGGCCCTTTGGCCCACGGAGTCTGTGCCGACCAGCAATATCAATCACCCTTACACTAGTTCAAACCTACACACTGGAGACAATTTACAGAAGCCAATTAACCCAGCAAACCTGTACGTCTTTGGAGTGTGGGAGGAAACCGGAGCACCCGGAGAAAACCCACGCGGGTCATGGGGAGAACGTGCAAACTCCGTACAGACAGCATCCATAGTTAGAATTGAACCCAGGTCCCTGGCGCTGTGAGGCAGCAACTCTACCGCTGCACCACCGTGCTGACCTAGAAGTGGAATTATTGGGCATTAATGTGTTGAATTCCTGACGATATTTTTTTTATCACGAGAGATTATGTTAAAATGAAAGTGGGTAGAGTTTAATGGTGATTGATTCTAACGCCACAGTCTCCCAATTCAATCTCTGCCTGCCCGCAAATCATGATCTATTTCTCTGCCTCCCAAAGATGCCAGAGAAATTCTCAGACTCTTCAGTGATTCCAACTCCTCCCAGTTCCTTTGCTCCTGACTCATTCCGATTAGAAGCAAACATTTCTGAAGGTAAGAAGCATGCAGGCCAAAACATACATTTGCCTTCCTACCATTCAAATAGTGTGGGCTGGTCCATTGCCACGATAATTCAACCAGATCTCGTGGTAAACACATCGCATACACGCTGAGCATTAAAGGTCATCGGTGTCAAAGGAAGCCATACCTTAGACAGGATGCTTAATGTAGTATTGATGTATATGGAAGTAATTTGCAATGTTTGCTATCAATATAGGGAGTGGTGTGCTATGAAGTTGTGCCTTACAAAGATCTGTACGTTGCAGATGGATTGCTTGTTTGTTTTATCGGTACGATGTTTATATGCAGCATGCCCCGAATTAGAAGTTGTGGTAATATAATAGGATGGTACAGTGCCTCAGCGGTAGAGTTGCTGCCTCACAGCGCCAGAGACCCGGGTTCTATCCTGGCTACGGGTGCTCTCTGTACGGAGTTTGCACCTTGTGACCGTGTGGGTTTTCACCGGGTGCTCCGGTTCCTTCCCAAATCCCAAAGACGCGTAGGTTTGTTGGTCAATTGGCTTCGGTAAATTGTCCCCAGTGAGTAGGTTATGGGCGATCGCTGGTCGGCACGGACTCCGTGGGCCGAAGGGACTGCTTCTGCGCTGTATCTCTTAAACTAAGAAAAGTCACTTTGAATCTCTTTCAGCAGATTTCTGTGTTCTTCTTCCACAGCAGTCTTTGAGATGTTTGATATTGAATTCTGCTGGTTTAGAAGTGACACAGTCGAGTAACTCAGTGGGTCAGGTAGCATCTGTGGAGAACGTGGATAGGTGACATTTTGGGTCGAGACCCTTCATCAGACCCCCTAGAAGTGATGTCCATCCACTTTCACAGAGCAGCTTTGTATCAGAAATTAGATAATTTCTCAACAATTATAGTTCTAATGCATTAATTGATTAACATCAGATAGTTTAGGATGACTGTGTACTGTTCTAGCTTAACTGTTCTAGTTTCCCGTCTCCATTCTGAATTGTATGAAAATCTTGAAAATGAGTTTAACAAACATCCCATAATTGGGTAGTAAATTGTTTCCAGACCAGAGGGAGGAACAGTTGCCCAAGAAATGTTTAGCTTGATGTAAAAGAGTCAAAGTGAACAGACTATTCATAGCAATGGCACAGGCTGGGTTGACGTGTCTCAGGGTATGAAAGGAGTAGTGTCTGTGAAGCAAGGCTTCATTATTTAACTCCTTGCCTGAGTACTGAGGTGAATACATGTTCTGTGAGGGCCTGCCCCAGGGTGTGGTTTTCTGGCTGATCTGCTCCCTCTTCAAGCTGCTGGTTTTGGTTACAGTCCATGGCTTGTGCTTGCTGTTTACACTCCCCTTCCGCTGGGCTGCTGAGATAGACACTTAGGCAGAGCTTGGACCCATTTGGAAAGCCTTGCTAGACTTTGCCCATCAGTGCGTAACATCTTAAATTGTTTTCCTTTCATTTAGCCATTTACCTTATCTAACTTTACCTGCTCTAACTTCACCTGGTCCATAATATCTGGTCTAACTTTACCTCGTCTAACCTGACCTGGTTTAACTTTACTCGGTCTAACTTGACCTGATCTAACTCTACCTGATCTAGCTCTACCTGGTCTAACTTTACCTGGTCTAACCTTACCTTTATCTAGTTTATCTTTAATTGGTCTAACTTTACCTGTCCAACCTTACCTGGTCTAACTTCACCTGGTCAAATTTCACCTGATCTAACTCTAGCTGGTCTAACTCTACCTGGTTTAACTTTACCTGGTTGAACTTTACCTGGTTGAACTTTACCTGGTTGAACTTTACCTGGTGTAACTTCACCTGTCTAACTTCACCTGTCTAACTTCACCTGTCTAACTTCACCTGTCTAACTCTACCTGATCTAACTTCACCTGGTCTAACTCTACCTGGTCTAACTCTACCTGGTCTAACTCTACCTGGTCTAACTCTACCTGGTCTAACTCTACCTGGTCTAACTCTACCTGGTCTAACTCTACCTGGTCTAACTCTACCTGGTCTAACTCTACCTGGTCTAACCTTACCTGGTCTAACTTTACCTGGTTGAACTTTACCTGGTGTAACTTCACCTGATCTAACTTTACCTGGCGTAACAAGGGACAAAGTGGTGGAATCACTCCGCGGGTCAGGCAGCATCCATGGAGCGGATGGGACAGGTGACGGTTTGGGACGGGACGTTTCTTCAGAATCCAAGTGTCAAAGACCTGTAATATCGCCTATCCACTGCCTCCACAGATGCTGCCTGACTTGGTGAGTGACTCCAGCACGTTGTGCCCTGTATATAGGTGTATTTTGTCGAGGGTACACTGTGAAACCCCTGTACAGTATTGGCCTATGGAGTTAAATTTGGAGATGGTGGACAGGAGGCCACTCGCTGTTTAATCCTGGATGCTGCCAGACTGCCTTGAATTGCTGGTGTTCGGGAGTGGACTGTTATTCAAGGTTTTTAAAAGACCTCCCTGATATTCTGCGATATTCTGAGGGGGAATTCAGTGTGATCACTATGGTGAGCAACATATTGTGTTTGCTGCTCGGAACATCTACTTTAAAGACCTGTCTCTTAGCAACTGCTTCCCGTGCCATTAACTTAATCAGGGTTGAGAATTGTAGTATTAGCTTAATGAGGTAAATAATGGATTCTTAATTTAATTCCTGGCACAGATCGGAGTGGAGTGAAGTCAACGAGTTTCTATAATTCACTCTAAATAATGAACACACTTCTCTCAGCCATCCTCACATCTGGTGCAGGGCAGGTCGATATGTTCACTGGCCATTGAGTAAACCATCATACGACGAGCATGTCTGTTGAGGTGTCCTTGCACATCGAACGACAAACAGTACAGCGTAGAAAAAGGCCCTTCGGCCCACAATGTCCGTGCTGAACAAGGTGCCAAGTTATACCAATCTCCTCTGCTTGTACATGATCCATGTCCCTACGTACCCTGCGCATGGACGTGCCTATCTAAAAGCTTCTTAAATGCTCCTGTTGTGTCTGTCTTCACCACCACCCCCAGCAGTGTGTTCCAGGCACCCACCACCCTCTGTGGAAAAAAACATGCCCTGCGTATCTCCTTTAAACTTTGCCCCTCTCACCTTAAAGCTGCGCCCTCTAGTCTTTGACATTTCCACCCTGGGGAAAAAAAGGTTCTGCCTGTCTACCCTATCTATGCCTCGCATCGTTTGATACACTTCTATCATGTCTTCCCTCAACCTTCAAAGACCACCCTCCAAACGGAGGCATTGAGGATGCCAGCGGGAGAGTCCAGGCCCACAAAGTGGCCAACACGGCACCTCCCAAATAAACCTCATTAAACCCCGTCCATAAACCATCAAAACCCAACATGCAATCTCCAATATATTCATTCAATCACTCCATGAAATCATCAGGGCCTTCACCTCCCAATCCCACCGAGACCATTCTATACCCGGCAAAAACAACAGACATTCTCTGCTTAAAATCATTGGTTCAAATTCAATAAATTATTGGACATCTTCATAAAATCATGAAATTCCCTTATAGAGGCATGGTGACGCAGAGGCAGAGTTGCTGCCTCACAGCGCCAGAGACCCGGGTTCGATCCTGACTGCGGGTGCTGTCTGTACGGTATTTGTATGTTCTCCCCTTGACCTGCATGGGTTTTCTCCGAGATCCCCGGTTTCCTCCCACACTCCAAGCTTTGTAGGTTAATTGGCTTGGTGTAAATGTAAAATTGTCCCCAGTGCGTGTAGGGTAGTGCTAATGTGCGGGGCTCGCTGGTCGGCGCGGACTTGGTGGGCCGAAGGGCCTGTTTCTAAACTAAACTAAACTAAACTACAATTCTTTGGTCTCTGTCTTTCGGGATGGGACGCTAACTGTCTTTTTCTGTATCTCCTCAGGCGAATTACCTCTGTCTCTGGCTGCTTGCACCAACCAGCCTGACATCGTCAACTACCTCACTGAAAACCCAGTCAAGGTCGCAGATTTACGGAGGCAGGACTCCCGAGGAAATACCGTGCTCCATGCACTGGTCGCCATTGCCGACAACACCAGGGAGAACACCAAGTTCCTGACGAAAATGTACGACTTGTTCCTCATCAAATGTGCCAAGACCTACCCAGAGAGCAGCTTGGAGGCGATTTTAAACAACGATGGCTTATCGCCCCTCAAGATGGCAGCAAAGCTCGGAAAGATTGGGGTAAATTGGTTCTTTCTTAAGGCACTTGGCTGAAGATTATTGCTCCACTAAATGCTTTGTGATGGTGGGATCTGTGATGGTGGGAAGGGGTGGCCATCAGGCCAGCTTTGCAATGTGGAACAGACTATAGAGAGAAGGGTGGAGATGTCAGAGACTAGAAGGCGTAGCTTTAAGGTGAGAGGGGCAAAGTTTGGAGCACAGAGGGGGGGGAGGGGGTGCCTGGAACGTGTTGTGTCCTGGGGTCACCACTCGAGGGCTCTGTCTCGAAATGAATGTATCCTCAGGGAGGGTCCCTGGGGGGATCTGCAGGGCTTTAGCGGCAGCCATTTTTGGCTTGTAATAAATACACTTTGGGTTCCGCACACCAAGTGTAGTTTGTGAATTATTTAGCCCTCGAACACAACAGAACGCACTGCCAAGAGTGGTGGTGGAAGCAGGTGTGATAGTGGAGTTTTAGAGAGTTACATCCCACATTCCAAAGATGTTTTAAGGTGAGAGAGGCAATGTCTGATGGACGAAGCCTGGAACGAGCTGCCAGGAATGGTGGCTGCCTGGAACAAGCTGCCAGGAATGGTGGTGGAAGCTTTTAGTTTAGTTTAGATGAGTTTAGTTTAGTTTTGTTTATTGTCACGTTTATTGAGATACAGTGACAAGCTTTTGTTGCATACTAACCAGTCAGCTGAAAGACAGTACATGATTGCAATGGAGCCATCCACAGTGTACAGATACATGATGAGGGAATATCGTGAATAACGTTTAGTGCAAGATAAAGTCCGATCAAAGATACTCCAATGAGGTAGATAGTAGTTCAGCACTGCTCTCTAGTTGTTGGTGGGAAGGTTCAGTTGCCTGATAACAGCTGGGAAGAAACTGTCCCTGAATATGGAGGTGTGAGTTTTCATACTTCTGTACTTTTTGCATAGAAACATAGACAATAGGTGCAGAGTAGGCTATTCTAGGCTAGTAGATTTACTAGAATGTTGCCTGGGTTTCAGCAACTAAGTTACAGAGAAAGGTTGAACAAGTTAGGGCTTTATTCTTTGGAGCGCAGAAGGTTAAGGGGGGACTTGATAGAGGTCTTTAAAATGATGAGAGGGTTAGACAGAGTTGACGTGGATAAGCTTTTCCCACTGAGAGTAGGGAAGATTCAAACAAGAGGACATGACTTGAGAATTAAGGGACAGAAGTTTAGGGGTAACATGAGGGGGAACTTCTTTACTCAGAGAGTGGTGGCTGTGTGGAATGAGCTTCCAGTGAAGGTGGTGGAGGCAGGTTCGTTTTTATCATTTAAAAATAAATTGGATAGTTATATGGACGGGAAAGGAATGGAGGGTTATGGTCTGAGCGCAGGTATATGGGACTAGGGGAGAATACGTGTTCGGCACGGACTAGAAGGGTCGAGATGGCCTGTTTCCGTGCTGTAATTGTTATATGGTTATATGGTTATTCGTCCTTTCGAGCCATTCTATATAATCACTGCTGATCATCCTAAATCAGTACCCCCGGGGGTTCCTGCTTTCTCCCCGTATCCCTTGATTCCGTTAGCCCTAAGAGCTAAATCTAACTCTCTCTTGAGTTGGCCTCCACTGCCATCTGTGGCAGAGAATTCCACAGACTCACAACTCTCTGGGTGAAATTTTTTTTTCTCTCATCTCAGTCCTAAATGGCTCACCCACTTATTCTTAAACTGTGATCCCCTGGTTCTGAACACCCCCCCAACACCGGGAACATTTTTCCTGCAAACATTTTGCCCGTTGGGTGATGGGAAGAAGAGGCAGTGGCCGGGGGGTGCGACTTGTCCTTGATTATGCTGCTGGCCTTGCCGGGGCAGAGTTCTGAACAGGCTTGATATGAAATCCACACCACGTCACGACTCGGCCTCTTATCTCCGGCAGGTTTTCCAGCACATCATCCGAAGGGAGATAAAGGACGAGAGTGCTCGGCACCTCTCCCGCAAATTCCGAGACTGGGTGTACGGGCCAGTGTACTCTTCGCTATACGATCTCTCAGCGATAGACACGTGCGGAGAAGAGGTCTCGCTCCTGGAGATCCTGGTCTACAACGGGAAGATGGAGGTAATGGAGTCTCTCAAAAGAGGAATAAAAGTGACATTTGGCATCTTCAGAAGAT
>CM075980.1:3747181-3994681 GCA_038087875.1 Malacoraja senta | reverse complement strand
GTTTCTTGACTGGGAATCTTGGTCTGAACCAGGAGAGCTGCGGCCATTTTGACTAAGGTTATCTAACGTGGCAACCTGGTTTTGAAGATTTCCTCCGTTAACTCAGGAAAAACAGAGCAATTTCCTCTCAACAGAAGGAAGTGAAATATTTGTACAGCTTTGCAAATATACATCAATAAATATACTGGACCTTTTGTCAAATGCCTTATTGTAAACACCTAACACTGAATATCATGAAGTTGGTTAGAAACTAGAAGGAACCACAGGACATTTTTTCACAATATTTATTGAAACAATTTTTAATTTGATTTAAAATAAATGTGTCTGATTATTTGTTTTGGTGGAGTGCAGTGAGACCTTCTGATTTAAGAGGCTACCCAAAGATTTAAAGAGGGTGTGGGGAATAGTGACTTGGTCTGCCCAGTTTCCTGTATGTTGCTGACTTCTACTGGCCCAGAACCTGTCCACCTTCAGGTACCTGGTCCATAGACATTTTCCACGTGTGGGCTGATCCATACCCGCAGAAAGGTCCTGACCCAAAACGTCATCTGTCCATTTCCCTCTGCAGACTCTGCCTGACCCGCTGAGTTTCTCCAGCACCTTGTTTAGTTTAGTTTACAGACACAAGCGTGTAAACAGGCCCTTCGGCCCGCCGAGTCCGCACCGACCAGCGATCCCCACACACTAACGCTATCCTACACACACTAGGGATAATTTAGATTTTCCCAAGCCAATTAGCCGACAAACCCGTACGCCTTTGGAATGTTGGAGGAAGCCGAAGATCTCGGAGAAAACCCACGCAGGTCATGGGGAGTACGTACAAACTCCGTACGGACAGCACCCGTAGTCGAGATCGAACCTGGGTCTCTGGCGCTGTGCCACCGTGCCGCACTTGTGTCGCCATTTTACTGCTGGCGAAAGTCAACAGCCAAATGGGTCGAGCAGCATCTGTGGAGGGAAACAAACAGGTGACGTTTCGGGTGGGGATCCTTCTTCAAGGTCAGGAAGGCGTGAAGCAAAATAATTCCTAGATTCGGGATGGTTGAGATTAAGGTGTGAGGAGTGCATACAGTGACCTGCAGAGAAGAGATGACTTGCAGGAAGATGTCTCTCCACACCTGACATATTGCATTGTTAGCGGGAGTCCTGAGTGAAAAAGCCCAGGGCTGGGGAATTGGAGGGGAAATTATCCTCTGGGATTATCCCAAATACTTACTGGTGACTGGCTGCCATTGACGTAGTTTTGGGAGGAGGCTGCCAGTAATTTGGTTTAGTTTTGCTTTTGAGATTACAGCGTGGAAACAGGCCCTTCGGCCCACCGAGTCCACAGATGCTGCCTGACCCGCTCTGTTCCTCCAGCAATAGACAATAGGTGCAGGAGTAGGCCATTTGGCCCTTCGAGCCAGCACCGCCATTCAATGTGATCATGGCTGATCATCCCCAATCAGTACCCCGTTCCTGCCTTCTCCCCATATCCCCTGACTCCGCTATTTTTAAGAGCCCTATCTAGCTCTCTCTTGAAAGCATTCAGAGAACCGGCCTCCACCGCCCTCTGAGGCAGAGAATTCCACAGACTCACCACTCTCTGTGAGAAAAAGTGTTTCCTCGTCTCCGTTCTAAATGGCTTACTCCTTATTCTTAAACTGTGGCCCCTGGTTCTGGACTCCCCCAACATCGGGAACATGTTTCCTGCCTCTAGCGTGTCCAAGCCCTTAACAATCTTATATGTTTCAATGAGATACCCTCTCATCCTTCTAAACTCCAGAGTGTAGAAGCCCAGCTGCTCCATTCTCTCAGCATAATTGTTTTGCACTCTGAACACAGGCTGATCCTTTCGGTATCGAAGGCTGAAGGGTTTTGTTGATCTGGTCATTAATTCCTTAAAAACAACCACAACTCCAGAGCACCCGGGAGGAAACGCAGGCAGTCACAGGGAGAACGTGCAAACTCCACACAGATCTGATAAAGTACGGTAAAGGGGAACACGTGTTGAAAACGTGATGGTGATGTAAAAGAAAACAAATTGATCCCTTTTCTTTTCTTCCAAAGGTCAAGGATCTATTCCTGAGGAAATGTCCAGGAATGAATTCCATGTTCATCGATGGATCATTCCAGTTACTTTAGTAAGAACCTCTCTGTGTCCTTAAAGATGACCTAAAATTCAGATTAGAACATGTTCGCTTTGTCAGAAGACTGCTAATTGTATGATTAATTGTACAAAGAAGTAAGATAATGTTTTGCGCATAGAGCGACGATGACCATTAGGCAGCTATTTACCGAACCCTCCATTATAGACTTGTGTTTGTATTAGCTGGCATGGACATGATGGGCCAAATGGTCACTTACTTTCCCATAAGTTTCCGTGATTCGCCTGAGCTGTAAGTCGTCGCCTGCTGGAGAGAATTGTGGAATGTTTGCATTGGGCGAGCTGTCTGTATTCATTCCCTCTCAGTCAGTCAGAAATACCACTCAAATCCTGCCCATAGAAATTACAGATTCATGTGCATCACATTGAAACAAATGCAAGGTTGAAATTGAGAAGCAGAAAGGCTCTTTAAAGAAAT
Source organism: Malacoraja senta (assembly GCA_038087875.1). Classification (NCBI taxonomy): domain Eukaryota; kingdom Metazoa; phylum Chordata; class Chondrichthyes; order Rajiformes; family Rajidae; genus Malacoraja; species Malacoraja senta. The sequence continues at coordinate 3,992,117 of CM075980.1, read as the reverse complement.
GTGTTTAATGCTGCCTGCTACATGCAACACAATTCATTAATCACCAAGTGTTGGGAAATAATGACGGGCACCAAGTGTTGGAGTAACTCAGCGGGTCAGGCAGCATCTCTGGAGAAAAAGTCTGAAGAAGGGGTGGCACGGTGTCGCAGTGGTAGTTGCTGCCTTACAACGCCAGAGACCCGGGTTCGATCCTGACCACGGGTGCTGTCCGTATGGAGTTTGTACGTTCTCCCCGTGGCCTGCGTGGGTTTTCTCCGACATCATCAGTTTCCTCCCACACTCCAAAGAAGTACAGTTTTGTAGGTTAATTGGCTTGGTTATAAATGTATAATTGTCCCTAGTGTGTGTAGGATAGTGTTAATGTGCCGGGATCGCTGGTCAGTGCAGACTCTGGGGGCCAAAGGGCCTGTTTCCGCGCTGCATCTCTAAACTAAACTAAAAAGGTTCGGACTCGACAGGTCACCCCTGCCTTTTTCTCCAGTGATGCTGCCTGACCCGCTGAGTTACTCCAGCACTTTGTGACTATCTTCAGTATAAACCAGCATCTGCAGTTCCTTCCTACTTATTAATATTCGTGTTAATTTGTGTATGTCTAACGCCAGTGATGATGAGAGATCAGTAAATTGACACCGAGCGGTTGAAGGGAACTGGCCAAGCAGCTGGCAAGGCAATTAATGGCAGTAGATATGTCTGGGTTGTCAGGGTCAGAGGTCGGAGGGCAAACACTGAAGTATTACAGTGGTGAACTGGGAGAGATAACCGGGCGGCATGGTGGCGCAGCGGTAGAGCTGCCATCTCACGGCGCTTACAGCTTGCGCCGGGTTCGATCCTGATCATTGTTTGTACCTTCTCCCCGTGACCGCGTGGGTTTTCTCCGAGATCTTCGGTTTCCTCCCACGTTCCAAAGATGTCCAGGTATGTAGGTAAATTAACTTGGTTATAAATGTAAAAATTACCCCTAGTGTGTGTGTGTGTGTGTGTGTGTGTAGGATAGTGTTAATATGTGGGGATCGTTGGTCGGCGTGGGCCTGCCGAGCCAAAGGGCCTGTTTCCACGCTGTATCTCTAAAACCAAACTTAACTAAAAGTTGCTGAAGTCGCACCTCACTCATCAAAGACTGAACTGTTGGGAGAAAGTGGGTCAGAGCTGGGTGTAGCTAGAGAGTCGCGTTTATCCTGTCACCGTCTCCTGACCAAGGCCTGTGGTGCTCCTGTGTTGCAGTTTTATTTATTCCATCCTGGTGTTGGTGTCGGCAGGACTGTACGTGGCTGGTGAGGAGTCCTATCTTGCTGTAATGGTGTTTGCTCTGGTCTTAGGCTGGATAAACACACTCTACTTCACCAGGGGTCTGAAGCTTACCGGGACCTACAGCATTATGATACAGAAGGTGGGTGTAGTCATCGGCAGTAAAACACATTCATAATGGATCTCAGTTGTAGCGGACGGATCTACCACCGCCCCCCGGCTCGCCCCGCTTCCAGGCCAGACCTGCCTCTGTCACCACAGGCCCACATCACCACACCATCACCACAGGCCCACACCATCACCACACCATCACCACAGGCCCACACCGTCTTCCCGGCCGCGCCTGCCACCGTCACCGCCGACCCTCACCTGCACTCCGCCCGACCGTGGGCCTCGACCATCGACTCCACCGATCCTCGCCTCTCCCCCAGCTGCCAGCAGGCCGGGGCCGTCAACTCGCCTGGATTCCAGGCCCAGTTCTGGACCGAGAGTCGGAAGAAGGGTGCCGACTGAAACGTCACCTATCCATGACTCCAGAGATACTGCCTGATCCGCTGAGTTACTCCAGCACTTTGAGTCCTTCTGTGTCTTAACCAGCAACTGCAGTTGTTTGTTTCTACTAGGTACAATGATAATCCCTTAATCGGTTAGAGCGGACAATCGGCAATAACAAACACCATTCCCCTAACCCTATGGTTCGTTGTAACAAGGGTTTACTGTACTGAACTGTGGAACATGTACACTTCCAGGGACAAGATCACCAGAGTCATCAATCTTTTTTTTGTGGTTCAATAGAATCTGTCTTCACAAAGACACCCAGTTCCCTCCTGAATGCACCTCCTCATTGTCTCCTTAATCCATCACCCTCTGCCCCCTCTTCCATCTTACTCCCTGATTATTGTCTCATTGCTCAAACCTTCCATTTCATCACCTGAAAGAATCTTTCAAGGAGGAAACCCACGCGGTCACAAGGAGAGCGTGCAAACTCCACACAGACCGCCAGCCGTGGTCAGGATCGAACCGGGGTCTCTGGCGCTGGGGAGCAGCAGCTCTACCGTTGTGCCACTGTGCTGCCCTGATTATAGACAATAGACAATAGGTGCAGGAGTAGGCCATTCGGCCCTTCGAGCCAGCACCGCCATTCAATGTGATCATGGCTGATCATCCCCAATCAGTACCCCGTTCCTGCCTTTTCCCCATATCCCCTGACTCCGCTATCTTTAAGAGCTCTATCTAACTCTCTCTTGAAAGCATCCAGAGAGCCGGCCTCCACCGCCCTCTGGGGCAGAGAATTCCACAGACTCACAACACTCTGTGAGAAAAAGTTTTTCCTCATCTCTGTTCTAAATGGCTTACCCTTTATTCTTAAACTGTGGCCCCTGGTTCTGGACTCCCCCAACATCAGGAGCATGTATCCTGCCTCTAGCGTGTCCAAACACTTAATAATCTTATATGTTATTAACACCGCTGTGGTAGAGCTGCTGCCTTATTGCACCAGAGACCCGGGTTCGATCCTGCACCATGGGTGCTGTCTGTATATAGTTTGTACATTCTCTCTGTGACCCTCGTGGGTTTTCTCCGGGTGCTCCGGTTTCCTCCCACACTCCAAGGACGTACAGGTGTATGGGTTAATTGGCTTTGGTAAAATTGTAAATTGTGCCCAGGTGTGTGGGATAGTGTTAGTGCACAGGGTGATCGCTGGTTGGCGCGGACTCAGTGGGCTGAAGGGCTTGTTTCCGCGCAGATACATCCACACATTAACACACCAAGATCCATCCTCATTCCCCTCCGTGCAATTTCAATGTGATCTCCACACTTCTGTTGCAGCTTTCTATTTCCTGACAAGTCGCCTTATCATTTCAGATTCTGGTGAAAGATCTTTTCCGGTTTCTTCTCGTCTATGTGCTATTCATGATTGGTTTCACGTCAGGTATGTATTAATAAAACACTATTGTCTTGCTGTGGGTATTGAGCAAGGAATATTGGGGCAGTGGGGGCTGGAGTGAAGATGCAAGTCGGTGTGAAGGGATATGACCAGAAGACCATAAGATAATAAGACCTATGAGCAGAATTAGGCCATTCAGCCCATCGAGTCTACTCCGCCATTCAATCATGGCTGATCTAATTTTCCCTCTCAACCCCATTCTCCTGCCTTCTCCCCATAACCTCCGACACACGTATTAATCAAGAATCTGTCAATCACCACTTTAAAAATATCCAATGTCTTGGCCTCCACAGCCGTCTGTGGCAATGAATTCCACAGATTCACCACCCTCTGGCTAAAGAAATTCCTCCTCATCTTCTTTCATAAGGTACGTCCTTTTATTCTGAAATTGTGGCCTCTGGTTCTGAACTGTCCCATTAATGGAAACATCCTTTCCATGTCCACTCTATCCTTATCCGGTAGGTTTCAATGGGATCACCCCTCGTCCTTCTAGACTCCAATGGCTACAGACCCAGAAGGTAGACAAAATGCTGGACAAATTCAGCGGGTGAGGCAGCATCTATGGAGCGAAGGAATGGGTGATGTTTTGGGTCGAGACCCTTCTTCAGACTAATTTTGTCTACCTTTGATTTTTCCAGCATCTGCAGTTCTTTCTTAAACATTTCGGCACATCATACGTTAACCCAATCAACTCCATGATTATACTCGTAATTTTCTTTAGTTTAGTTTAGAGATACAGCGCGGAAACAGGCCCTTCGGCCCACCGGGTCTGTGCCGACCAGCGATCTCCGCACATTAACACTATCCTACACACACTAGCGACAATTTTTTTCATTTACCAAGCCAATTTACCTATATACCTGCACGTCTTTGGAGTGTGGGAGGAAACCGAAGATCTCGGAGAAAACACACGCAGGTCACGGGGAGAACGTGCAGACTCCGTACAGACAGCACCCATAGTCAGGATCGGACCCGGATCTTCAGCGCTGTAAGACGGCAACTCTACCGCTGCGCCACCGTATAACATATATAATGAGGTGTTACACTAGAAATTCATCACTTGTTGGGGCATAAAATGGAATTTGTCTCTAAGATATGATGATTGATTCTACTGAACGAATACGCCACAGTCGTTCCAGACTTCATTAAGAAGTGTGTGGAGGACTGCATCCCCACCAAAACCTTCCGAGCGTTTCCCAATCAGAAACCTTGGATGAACTTTGAGATCCGCACTCTTCTGAAGTCCAGACACCGGGCATTCATGTCTGATGATACAGTGGCCTACAAGAAGTCCAGATATGACCTTGGTAAGGCCATCAAAAAGGCCAAAAAGGTCATAGACTTCTGCTCCAAACTGGAGGAAGAGACAGATGTTCGGCGGCTGTGGCAGGGCCTGAATGCAATCACCTCTTACAAGGCGAAATCACGAGGCAGCTCGAATGTCGGCGAAACATCACTCCCTGATGAGCTCAATGCGTTCTACGCACGCTTTGATAGGGAGAACACCGATGTGCCTTCCCGAGCCCCCATTCGCTGTGATGGTATTTCAGTCTCAGTCACAGAGGCCGAAGTCAGGAAATCCTTCAGAGGGATGAACCCTCGAAAAGCGCCTGGACCTGATGGTATACCTGGTCGCGTTCTAAAAACCTGTGCGGACCAACTGGCTGGAGTTTTTACGGACATTTTCAACCTCTCACTTCTGAGTTCTGAGGTTCCCACCTGCTTCAAAAGGGCATCAATTATACCAGTGCCCAAGAAGAGTAAGGTGATGTGCCTCAATGACTATCGACCTGTGGCACTAACGCCTGTGGTGATGAAGTGCTTTGAGAGGTTGATCATGACGCAGATCAACTCCTACCTCGACAAAAACCTGGACCCACTGCAGTTCGCTTACCGCCACAACAGATCAACGGTGGATGCTATCTCGCTGGCCCTCCACTCCGCTCTGGACCACTTGGACAATAAAAACTCATATGTCAGGCTGTTATTCAGCGATTACAGCTCGGCATTTAATACAATCATCCCCTCCAAGCTGGTTACCAAACTCGCAAAACTGGGTCTCTGCGCATCCCTCTGCAATTGGATCCTCAACTTCCTCACTCACAGACCACAGTCTGTTCGTATTGGTGGAAATGTGTCAGACTCGATAACAATTAGCACGGGAGCACCTCAAGGCTGCGTGCTCAGCCCCCTGCTGTACTCACTCTATACTCATGACTGCGTAGCCGGACATAGTGCGAACTCCATCATCAAGTTCACTGACGACACCACTGTTGTGGGACGTATCACTGATGGGGATGAGTCAGAGTATAGAAGAGAGATCGAGCAACTGTCCATATGGTGCCAGCACAATAACCTGGCCCTCAACACCAGCAAAACCAAGGATCTGATTGTGGACTTTGGAAGGAGTAGGATAGGGACCCACAGTCCCATTTATATCAATGGGTCGATGGTTGAAAGGGTCAAGAGCTTCAAATTCCTGGGCGTGCACATCTCTGAAGATCTTTCCTGGTCCGAGAACACTGATGCCATTATTAAGAAAGCACATCAGCGCCTCTACTTCCTGAGAAGATTACGGAGAGTCGGTTTGTCAAGGAGGACTCTCTCTAACTTCTACAGGTGCACAGAAGAGAGCATGCTGACCGGTTGCATCGTGGCTTGGTTCGGCAACTTGAGCGCCCTGGAGAGGAAAAGACTACAAAAAGTAGTAAACACTGCCCAGTCCATCATCGGCCCTGACCTCCCTTCCATCGAGGGGATCTATCACAGTCGCTGCCTCAAAAAGGCTGGCAGTATCATCAAGGACCCACACCATCCTGGCCACACACTCATCTCCCTACTACCTTCAGGTAGAAGGTACAGGAGCCTGAAGACTGCAACGACCAGGTTCAGGAATAGCTACTTCCCCACAGCCATCAGGCTATTAAACCTGGCTCGGACATAACACTGAACTTTATTAGCCAATTAACTGTTATTTGCACTTTATCAGTATATTGATTCATGTGTGTATATATTTATAGAATGCCTTGTAGTCAATGCCTACTATGTTCTGTTGTGCTGAAGCAAAGCAAGAATTTCATTGTCCTATCAGGGACACATGACAATAAACTCACTTGAACTTGAACTGTCAATTAGTATATGAAATGTGTTGAACACACCTGATTGGGGGTTCGATCCTGACTGCGGGTGCTGTAGGTATAGAGTTTGCACGTTCTCCCGGTGACCTGCGTGGGTTTTCTCCGGGTGCTCCGAGTTCCTCCCACATTCCAAAGACGTGCAGAGTTTTAGGTTAATTGGCTTCTGCAAATTGTAAATTGTCCCTTGTGTGTAAGATGTATGCTAGTGTATGGGGTGATTGCTGGTTGGCGTGGACTCGGTGGGCCGAAGGGCCTGCGCCCGCGCTGAATCTCTATAAAGTCTAACGTATCATCTGGCTGATGGATCATCCACTATTCTTGTATATTGAATCTCAGATTAGTGTGGGATTTTGTTGGTGGTTTGAGAGTAATGGTGTACCAACTCTACGTTCTATTTCAGCCCTGGTCTCCCTGTTGATGACTTGTCCCAGCGACGACAGCACCTTTCAGACTTGTGACATAACGTCAGATTCACCGAACTGCACGAGATCGACCTACCCCATCTGTCGGGACAACCTATCGTTCAGCAAGTTCCTGCTGGAGCTCTTCCGACTCACCATTGGCATGGGCGACCTGGACGTCATCAACAGCGCCAAGTTTCCCATTGTCTTTGTCATCCTCCTCGTCTCCTACATTATCCTGACATTCGTGCTGCTGCTCAACATGTTGATTGCTTTGATGGGTGAAACTGTGGGCCAGGTCTCTAAGAAGAGCAAGCAAATCTGGAGGCTTCAGGTGGGTTGCATTGATAAATGGGCCCATTTGGATGTCCAGGTCAGAATATGTACTGGTGGCACAGTGACGCAGCTGGTAGAGCTGCTGCCTCACAGCGCCAGAGACCCGGGTTGCATCCTAACCTTGGGTGAAGCGCGTGTGTGTGTGTGCGGACATTCTCCCTGCGACCACCTGGGTTTCCTCCGGGTGCTCCGGTTTCCTCCCAAATCCCAATGGTGTGCGCGATGATTTGTTAGTTGGCCTCAGTAAATTGCCCCTAGTGTGGAAGGCAGGCAGAAAAAGCTGGAGTAACTCAGCGGGTCAGACAGCATCTCTGAAGAAGGGTCTCGACCCGGAACGTCACCTATTTTTCTCCAGAGATGCTGTCGGACCCGCTGAGTTACTCCAGCTTTTTGTATCTGTCTTCAGCTTAAACCAGCATCTGCGGTTCCTTTCTAAACACCTGGTGTGGAGGGAGTGGGTGTGAAAGTGGGATAACGTAGACTCAGAAGGATCGGGTGATCGATGGCCAGCATGGACTCGGTGGGCCGAAGGGCCTGTTTCCCTGCTTTATGTTTAAAATGTATTCAAATGGCAATATGTAGAATTTCTAACATACATTGAGGTTCGAACAATCTCTGCTTTTGAGAGAGATAGTTTTGCACTCATTCTCTCTACTCTCGGGGCAATTCTGCTTGCACAGGGGAAAGTTTACCAAGTCACATTTGATTTCCAATTTCCCACATCACTTCATCCTCATTGATGTGGAATGTTGACATGGTTTCTGCCTCTACCATGAACCCTGGAGGTGATTGCCACGGCCTAATAACTCTGTGAAGAATTATGTTGTATTTATTATTGTGTTGTATTTCATCCTCAAGCCCACTTGGTTTTGTTCAGTTTAGAGATACAGCGCGGAAACAGGCCCTTCGGCCCTCTGAGACCGCGCCGACCAGCGATCACCTCGTACACTAGCACTATCCTGTACACACTGGGGACAATTTACAATTTTTACCAAAGACGAGAATTGCACGTCTCGGGAATGTGGGAGGAAACGGGAGATCCCGGAGAAAACCCACAACTGGAAGAACGTACAAACTCCGTACAGACAGTGCCCGTGGTCAGGATCGAACCTGAATCTCTGGCACTAGGAGGCTGCAACTCTACCGCTGCACCTCTAAGGAGGAAGAGAGAGTGATGGGACTTCCACTTCTTCTCCTTACGTATGGCGTGCACAGCCTAACAAAACAATACATCTATTTGTTTGTGCGCGTCGGGTTGGTTGCGTTAGTCGAAACAGGGAGGACCACGTGGTTGCAATCTCCCACCCCCACGATGGGAGTGAAGCAGAGGGAGAGAGTGTGAAGGAGGGTGGGGGTAAAGAAAAGATGAGGGTCTGCGGAGAATGAAGGAAGGAGGACAAACAGCGTAACTGTGTACGGTCGTTTATCTGTTGGGAAATAGGAAGCTGAACATCAGATGATTGTTAAAATAAAACGTTATTTATTCTCGACAGTGGGCTACAACAATCCTGGACATTGAGAGATCATTCCCTGTGTTCCTGAGGAAAGCATTCCGCTCAGGAGAGATGGTCACCGTGGGGATCAATTCCGATGGCACTCCAGACCGCAGATGGTGCTTCAGGTGGGGAAGAAATAAGAGGGTGGTCATGCTTTTACTGCTTCATTCTTACGCTGGTGCTGTGTGCAACCCTGACCCCCAGCTGCTGTCTCTGCGGAGTTTGCATGTAATCCCTGTAACCATGTGGGTCCACCCCCCTCCCTTCCCCCTCCCCCACCCCCCTCCTCCAAGACCCTCCCCCAAGTGATTTTGTTTCCTTCCACATCCCAAAGGTGTGAGGGTGGATTAACTGGCCCTGGTGTGTGTGGGTGGCAGGAGGAACGGGGAGTGTTTTAGTTTAGAGATACAGCGTGTTGGAAAACAGGCCTTCAGCTCACCAAGTCCACGCCGACCAGCGATCATCCTGCACACTAAACGCTATCCTACACAAACACGGGACAACTTACAATTATGCCAAGCCGATTAACCTACAAACACTGCACGTCTTTGGAGTGCGGGAGGAAACTGGTGCACCCGGAGAAAACCCACGCAGGTCACAGGGAGAACGGTAACTGCATACAGGCAGCACCCGTACACAGGATCAAACCTGGGTCTCTAGCGCTGTGAGGCAGCAACTCTATTGCTGTGCCGACCCAAATTGATGGCCATGTGTGCGAGAATAGGTTACTGGGAATAAGTGGTGAATGGGATTTTTCTGAGAGCTGGCATAATATTATTATTGTGTCAGGAGACCAAAACGAAATAAGCCTCACTGCATCTTTTTGAAGTGAGACCGTTTTAGCTGCACTGCACCCTAATTCATGCTGTGGCAATGGGAATCAGTTTATGACTGATTATGTTCAGGTCATAAATGCTAGGACTAGAATTAGGCCATTCGGCCCATCACGTCTACTCCACCATTCAATCTTGGTGATCTATCTCTCCCTCCTAATCCCATTCTCCTGCCTTCTCCCCAAAACCCCTGACACCCGCACTATAGAATCTATATCCAGAGATAGATAGAATCTATCTATCTCTGCCTTAAAAATATCCATTGATTTGGCCTCAGCCTTCTGTGGCAAATAATTCCACAGGTTCACCACCCTCTGACTAAAATTCTTCCTCAATTCCTTCCTAAAGGAACGTACTTTAATTCTGAGGTTATGACCTCTAGTCTCGACTTTCACTAGTGGAAACATCATCTCCACATCCACTCTATCAAAGCCTCGATTATGGTGGGGAAAGCTAGAAGATGAATATTGATTTCTCTAATTTCAAGCAACCCTTGCATTCCCTCTCTCTCTCTCTCCGTCCCTCCCCCACCCTCGTCATCTTGCTAGTTCCACTGTTCGCATCAAAATGATCACCTCTTTCACAGCCAACAATGGACCATTGTGGGCTCCACCTTTCCCTTGTCATCTGTGGCGGCTCTGGTTTGTTCTGAACCGTTTCATACCTCCAGTGCCCCTCTCCCCTGACTCTCAGTCTGAAGAAGGGTCTCGACCCGAAACGTCAGCACCTTGTATCCTTTTGTGCGGCAGTGGCAAACTGCACGGCTCAGGGTCCGATGAGAAAAGGCACAGATTTGAGATGTTAGACACGTTAAGGACAATGTTCGTGCACTCTCTGCTCCTTCACTTTATGGTAATCACCATGCCTCTTTCTCCCTGTATTTGTTCATCCAGGGTGGATGAGGTTAACTGGTCTCACTGGAACCAAAACGTTGGAATTATTAACGAAGATCCGGGCAGGAATGATACCTACCAGTACGAAAGTGGCATTCCACAAACCATGGGCCGCCTACGTCGAGGTGCGAGGCACTTGTTCATACGTTCTCGGAGCAGAGTTAGGCCATTCGGCCCATCAAGTCTTTTGCTCAATATTGTGGGACATTTTGGGCACTGAGGAGGGATGTGCTGGCTCTGGAGAGGGGTCGAGAGGAGGTTTACAAGAATGGTCCCAGGAATGAGTAGATTAGCCTATGAAGAGTGTTTGACGGCACTGGGCCTGTACTCGCTGGAGTATAGGAGTATGAGGGGGAGGGGGGGACTGAATAGTGAAAGGCTTGGTTAGAGTGGATGTGGAGAGGATGTTTCCACTAGTGGGAGGAGAGTCCAGGACTAGAATTAAAGGACGTTCTTTTTGGAAGGAGATGAGGAGGAATTTCTTTCTGAGGAAATCTGAGGAAAGACATTCTTGCCATAGAGGGAGTACAGAGAAGGTTCACCAGATTGATTCCTGGGATGTCAGGACTTTCATATGAAGAAAGACTGGATAGACTCGGCTTGTACTCGCTAGAATTTAGAAGATTGAGAGGGGATCTTATAGAAACTTACAAAATTCTTAAGGGGTTGGACAGGCTAGATGCAGGAAGATTGTTCCCGATGTTGGGGAAGTCCAGGACAAGGGGTCACAGTTTAAGGATTAAGGGGAAATCCTTTAGGACCGAGATGAGAAAAACATTTTTCACACAGAGAGTGGTGAATCTCTGGAACTCTCTGCCACAGAAGGTAGTTGAGGCCAGTTCATTGGCTATATTTAAGAGGGAGTTAGATGTGGCCCTTGTGGCTAAAGGGATCAGGGGGTATGGAGAGAAGGCAGGTACAGGATACTGAGTTGGATGATCAGCCATGATCATTTTGAATGGCGGTGCAGGCTCGAAGGGCCGAATGGCCTACTCCTGCACCTATTTTCTATGTTTCTATGATTAGTCGGAGAGTGGTGAATCTGTGGAATTCTTTGTCACAGAAGGCTGTGGAGGCAAAGTCATTGGATATATTTAAGGCAGTGATAGATAGATTCTTGATTAGTACGGGTGTCAGAGGTTACGGGGAGAAGGCAGGAGAATGGGGTTAGGAGGGAGAGATAGATCAGGCATGATTGAATGGTGGAGTAGACTTGCTGGGCCGAATGGCCTAATTCTACTATCACTTATGATCTTATGAAGTCTACTCTGCCATTCAATCATGGCTGATCTATCTCTCCCTCTCAACCCCATTCTTCAGCCTTCTCCCCATAACCCCTGCCACCCTACCTTAAGCTCAATAATGATGAGGCATTCCTTAAATCTGCTCTTGCCTGTAAAGATTGTGATTTTGCTGGGGTCTGATCATTGACTGATCGCGATTAATAATCGCTCGTTTTTTTTTCTTTCCCTTCACTCAGACCGCTGGTCAACTGTGGTCCCGCGAGTTGTGGAGCTAAATAAAAGTTCCCGACCTGACGATTACGTGGTGGGGATGGAGCATCTCTCGATGGAGAGGAAGTATGGATACAGCAGTTTACACCAGAACAAACGGTGGCCAAAGGGCGAGACACACATTTAAAACGATGGCCAGAGCCTGTACTCTATGTACTGACGGATGCTGGGAGTGAATTCTTTCACAAAGCCAGAATCAAATTCAAACTTAGAAGGAAGGGGCCCTCGCGTTTACTATTGATTACTACGAAATGCACGCTGTCCTTTTTTTGTGATCTGTATACATTTTGTGACTGTACAGAGTATCTTGGAGGTATTCACTGTCCACTCCAGGCTGTTGTGCAGCCATTTCTCATTCTGCTGAAACCTCGCTGGACCAGGGTCAGGATGAAGGATGAATGCTTCCACCTCTCTGGGTTCTTGATAGAGTGTAATACGGCCACAGGTATTGTAATAATAACACCAGAAACAAAAGTAAGTCCCTCGTGTAGGTTTCAATAAGTTGGTGGCTGATTAGTCTGAATGGTCTCGACCTGAAGCGTCACCTATTCCTTCGCTCCATAGATGCTGCCTCACCCGCTGAGTTTCTCCAGCATTTTTGTCTACAGCTGATTAGTGGCACTTTTCCGCACCATATCTCTTGATTCCCTCTATATCTAAAACATACCTTTAAAAATATTCCCAGTAGCTGCACTTTGGGCGAAGAACCTTCTCCTTGTCTTTGTCTTACGAGTTGGATATTGTATAAGGCCCCCTAGTTTCATCACTTGTGCCAAAGTTTATTGGAAACTGGAGCCATTTTGGTCACAGACATTTTGGCCATTTTTCCAGAATAATTGGTCAAAATTGCTAAACAAATGTTTTCATAATGCTGAGTGCAGTTTTAAATTGGTCTTCTAGTGGGACACTTTTGCCTGTGATTTTGATTCGTACAATGCATTCCACAGATCACTTAAAAATATGGACTATAATTTATTATATCTGAGTGAAAAGAGAATCTCGGTTCAGAACAAGTTCATTTTTTTTTCTGTGCGAAAACCCGGTATTTAAATAAGTGTTGATTCTTTTAATTTTTCCTCAATAGTTTGGTTCAAAGGACTATATATTTCACTTACTATACCTGGCACTTGTAGGGTGCATTAGTGTTATTGAGTGTTTTAGGGACGCTTGCTGTCAGCAGCAAATACTGTGTCTGAAGAAGGGACTCGACCCGAAAACTCACCCATTCCTTCTCTCCAGAGGTGCTGCCCGTCCCGCTGAGTCACTCCAGCACTTTGTGTTTATCTTCTGGTTTAAAGCAGCATCTGCAGTTACTACCTACGCAAATACTTGGGATCAGGTGCAGCTCTTAGGGCGAAAGGAATCAAGGGATATGGGGAAAAGACAGGAACGGGGTACCGATTTTAGATGATCAGCCATGATATTGAATGGCGGTGCTGGCTCGAAGGGCCGATTGGCCTGCTCCTGCACCTATTTTCTATGTTTCGGAAGGATTTTACCATGTCTCAGATCTTCCACACTCCAGGACAATTTGAGGTATCTGTTTGAATGTCTCATGAGATCAAAAGTTTTAGGAGCAGAATTAGGTCATTCATCCCAGCAAGTCTACTCCGCCATTCAATCATGGCTGATCTATCTTTCCCTCTCAACCCCATTCTCCTGCAGGATGCCAAGTTAAATTGATCTCATCTGCCTGTACATGATTCATATCCCTGTATCCCTGCACTTTTATGTGCCTATTTAAAAGCTTCTTCAACGTCACTATCGTATCTGCCTCTACCACCCCCAGCAGCGTGTGCCAGGCCCACACCACTGCCCCACACATCTCCATTAAATGTTCCCCTTCTCATCTTATAGCTACGCCCCCTAGTGTTGGATATATCCACCCTAGGAAAAAGGTTCTTCCCTATCTATGCCTCTCAAAATTTAATATACTGTTATAAAGTCTCCCCTTAAGCTTATGAGTCCTTAGCTTCAGATTAAATTAGTGTGAGGTTTTGATTGGTTTGACCTCTAACTTTAAGGATTTTAATCCTGTTCTGGTCCAATTTAATTGTACGTTCAGCCTGTGAACGGTATTATTGTTAATGAATATTATATTTTCAATATTAGCAAAGAAATAGAGTTATTTGAAAACAGAAATATTCTGTCAACCCATACCAGAATTGCAGCAAGACCTGTCCGGGGACATATAATGTTTGATCTAAATCAATACTGGGGTTACTCTGAAGATAGACACAAAACGCTGGAGTAACTCAGCGGGACAGGCAGCATCTCTGGAGAGAAGGACTGGGTGACGTTTGGGGTCGAGACCCTTCTTCAGGCTGAGAGTCAGGGTCTATCTCTATCCCTTTCTCCTTTCTCCCCTCTAGGGTTATCCAGCAGCTGCTTAGATGCAGGGTTGTTTGAATTTCCAGAGCTTTTGCCAAGGTCTGGGTCTCTGGGAAAGGACGCAGTGACATAAGTGGCTTCAAGGTGCAGGAGAGAGAAAGCATTATTTATTTCACAACCATTCAACCCTAGACAGGCCACAGCACTGATAACGTTTGTGGCTTTATCAGTATTACTAGCTACTTAGTAATACCTCGGCTTAGGTGCCATTTGTTTTCTCTGGAGGGAAAGTGTAACTAAAATTAGAACTATTATTAAAATAATGAGGTGGCACGGCGGTAGAGTTGCTGCCTTATATCGCCAAAGACCCGAGTTCGACCCTGACTGCGGGTGCTGTCTGCACGAAGTTTGCACGTTCTCCCTGTGACCGCGTGGGTTTCCTCCCACACCCCAAAGGCATGAAGGTTTGTAGGTTAATTGGCTTCGGTAAAAATTGTAAATTGTCCATAATTTATAGGATAGTACTAAGTGTACGGGTTGATCGCTGGTCGGTGCGGACTTGGTGGGCCGAAGGGCCAGTTTCTGCGCTGTATCTCTAAACTAAACTATGTTATTCATGAATGTACTTGCACAAGTGGTTGTAGAAATCAGGCACTTCACAAGGGGGTGGACGATGGATCAATTAACATTTTCAACATGATTGTGAAAATAAGGATTGAGATTAATGTGGCAGTACAGTTGAGGTGCAGGTCATAGGTGATTTATCAGAATATTGAAAGAGGCATTAATAGTTTCCTCCAGTTAACTTGGTGTGCAACGTATTATGTGATTATGTATGTTATTACTGCAGCAGAATTGGGTTGAATGATTTACAAAGTTGAAATAGAAACATGGAAATAGGTGCAGGAGGAGGCCATTCGGCCCTTCGAGCCAGCACCGCCATTCATTGTGATCATGGCTGATCGTCCCCAATCAATAACCCGTGCCTGCCTTCTCCCCATATCCCTTGACTCCACTAGCCCCTAGAGCTCCATCTAACTCTCTCTTAAATCCATCCAGTGATTTGGCCTCCACTGCCCTCTGTGGCAGGGAATTCCACAAATTCTCAACTCTCTGGGTGGAAAAGGGTTTTTCTCACCTCAGTCTTAAATGGCCTCCCCTTTATTCTAAGACTGTGACCCCTGGTTCTGGACTCGCCTAACATTGGGAACCTTTTTCCTGCATCTAGCTTGTCCAGTCCTTTTAATGATCATGAATTTCTATTTCATCAAATGTTATTGAAGTTTTGGAGAAAATTGGGCTGGCACTTCGAATTTAAGTTAAGTCACGTCAATATATAACTAAATTTACAGAGGAGTTATTATCACGTGGGGCATTAGCTGGAGATTGTTAACCCAATTAAAATATAGGTCCTCATGGTCAAATCCAGATGAACATGTCTAAAGCCCTGACCTTCAAACATTCCCTGCTTAATGACCAATTTATATGTTGAATCTATTTTATTGTTCTTATGTATTGAAAAAATTATAAACATGTTGTTATCTAGATATAAACCTATAATATAAAACATCAAGATGTGTTGCACTGCAGAGTAAATGTATATTGAGTCAAATGTAATATTTATGTATCTACAGAATTGCACATTTCATTCATCAGTGCCAAAGATTGTTGTTCTGTACGTAGACTTTACAGCTCAGAAAATGCATCCGATATTTATAATAGAGATTTTAACCATTTTTTAAAAACTACCATCTTCCGTGTGGACTCCCTTATATTGCCAAGTGTAAACAAGATCTAGCCTACTTCAAGTAGCCCTTGCATCCCCTCTCTCTCCGTCCCTCCCACTCTAGTCATTGTACTAGTTTCACTGTCATCTGCTGTTCATTGTTTGTATTACTCATTATCACCTTCCCCACAGCCAACAATGGACCATTGTGGACCTTTCCTTGATCATTGTTGCTGGCTTTGATCTGCCTTTTTTTCATATCTTTTATTAATTTGTTCAATGTACCTTTTCATATCTCTCAGTTCCTTCTTCCCTGATTCTCAGTCCGAAGAAGGGTCTCGACCCGAAACGTTTTGTTTCTGAGAAAACGTATTTGTTTTCTCCAGAGATGCAGCCTGAGCCGCTGAGTTCTTCCAGCTTTTTGTGCCTGTCTTCCTTAGATTCAATCCCTTGTTCACAATGAGCCATCTGCACATTTACAAAGATTCTCAGCAGTGTGAGTGGGAGAGGGAGAGGGAGAGGGTGCAGGAGAAATTGGACTCCTGCTCCAAACACAAAGAGCATGTGTGGATGTGAATGAGTGGTCAGTTCAAACTTGTCTCTGAAGATGGGCAGAGTCTATAATTTGGTTAAATTTTTCACATTTCCATGCATTGTGTCCTTAAGAATCTTCAGCCCTATTGTATATCAATACAGTTCAATTATATTATTTGAAAATAATGTGCCAATTGAATTTAGTAGTCAGTCGGAAGAAGGCTCCCGACACAAAACATCGCCTATCCATGTTCTGCAGGGATACTGTCTGACCCGCTGAGTTACTCCAGCATTTTGTCCTTCCTTGGTAAACCAGCATCTGCAGTTCCTTGTTTCTACTCTAATTTAATATCAAGCAGTGTTATTCTACTGCAAGGACATTGCTGAAAATGGGACTTACAGTATTTGAACAGCAAAGCCATTGAGATTGTTAATGGGAAGAATGGATTTCTGCTTCGAAGAGGATAAACTTATCGAAAAGACTGGCCAAAAAAAAATCTAGTAGTCATAAATTATGTCATAATGGCTTGGTTCAATTGTTCAAGTCAAAGAATTAGGGAGTGTCGTTACATGATCTTGGTTAATTAGGACTTTTTAAAATGTATATTGAGGAGTTAATTGTACTCACTGCACGAAAATCACATCTTTGAGGGAAGTGAGGGGGAGTGATCTGTACATTAGTATGAAGTTGGTTAAAACCTATAAGGTCAGAATTATAAAATGCATTTTGCTGATCCAAAGTATGACATGCATTGTGATCAGTGTCCATTGTTGAAACATGTTGGTTGGAAACCCTCCATGTGAAGTTCAGGGACTCGCTGCTCATTTTGTTGAAGTGAGCACACTTTGTAATCAAGTTTTCAATCCAGCATTTCTAATAAAATATTTTTTTCATGACTGCTTTCATGTTGCATGTATCTGTGGATTATAACGTGTGAAAATTACTTGGGAAATTAAACATGATATTGCATTAGCGATGATTAGAGAAGATTTATGACCGAGTACTCTACATTCTTCAGTTGACGGGATGAAGCTGCAAGCAATGGTTGGTTCTCTGCCCTTGGAACTGGGCACACTACTGCAAGACTGAGACCTTAAGCTTCATAGATACATAGATACATAGATACATAGAAAATAGGTGCAGGAGTAGGCCATTCGGCCCTTCGAGCCTGCACCGCCATTCAATATGATCATGGCTGATCATCCAACTCAGTATCCCGTACCTGCCTTCTCTCCATACCCCCTGATCCCTTTAGCCACAAGGGCCACATCTAACTCCCTCTTAAATATAGCCAATGAACTGGCCTCAACTACCCTCTGTGGCAGAGAGTTCCAGAGATTCACCACTCTCTGTGTGAAAAAGTTTTTCCTCATCTCGGTCTTAAAGGATTTCCCCCTTATCCTTAAGCTGTGACCCCTTGTCCTGGACTTCCCCAACATCGGGAACAATCTTCCTGCATCTAGCCTGTCCAACCCCATAAGAATTTTGTACGTTTCTATAAGATCCCCTCTCAATCTCCTAAATTCTAGCGAGTATAAGCCAAGTCTATCCAGTCTTTCTTCATATGAAAGTCCTGACATCCCAGGAATCAGTCTGGTGAACCTTCTCTGCACTCCCTCTACGGCTATAATGTCCTTCCTCAGATTTGGAGACCAAAACTGTACGCAATACTCCAGGTGTGGTCTCACCAAGACCCTGTACAACTGCAGTAGAAACTCCCTGCTCCTATACTCAAATCCTCTTGCAAATCCTCATGGCTGGGTTTTGTTAATTACTTTGCTTCCTTATATGCAGGAGTGGGAATGTTCACTTGCAATGTTTACATCCATTCACAATTCCTCAGAAAACGAAGCAGTCCTTGCAACATACAAGAAACCCCCCAATGGCATTCAACTGCGGATTGGTAAGTGGCAGGTAACGACCAACTCCAGCAAGACAAAGTTAATCATGTAGAGCGCAGCAGTAGAGTTGCTGCCTTACAGCGCCAGAGACACTGGTTCCATCCTGACTACGGGCGCTGTCTGTATGGAGTTTGTACTTTCTCCCCGTAACCTGCGTGTGTTTTCTCCGGGTGCGCTGGCTTCCTCCCACACTCGAAAGGCGTACAGATTTGTAGGTTAATGTGTGTAGGATAGTGTTAGTGCGCGGGCATCGCAGGTCGGCGTGGACTCAGGGGGCCAAAGGGCCTGTTTCCCGCTGTATCTCCAAACTAAACTAAATCTCAATTCATTGTTCATTGTACATATGACATTTAAACACTATTAGATCAAATGCTGGGCGATCTCATCCAACATCTTTAAAGGCAAGGTACTGGATGAACTCAGCGGGTCAGGCAGCATCCGTGGAGGGAAATGGACAGATAGCGTTTCGGATCAGGATGCTTCCTCAAGCCCATTTGCCTCCCCAGGTGCTGCCTGACCCGCTGAGTTCCTCCAACAGTTTGTTCTTTTGCTCAAGAGTCAAGACTGTTTAATTGTCCGATGAACCAACAACAGAATAATGAAACCTTCAGCAGTATAACCGGCCTGTAAACACAATACACAGTTAAAATATATAATTTAAAATGTACAACCACAATACCAGTGTAAAGACATCAAACAAAAAAATCTTCCAGTATCCGCAATATCTTGTTGCCATCTTTAATGTAATCCAGGGTTATGCAAGAACAGCAGTTGGATCCTGGTAAAATTAGTACTCTTGGTTAATAACTCTTAACATCATCAAAGACCCACACCATCCTGGCCACACACTCATTTCACCATTGCCATCGGGAAGAAGGTACAGGAGCCACAAAACTGTAACAGGAACAGCTTCTTCCCTACAGCCATCAGGCTATTAAACACAACAAATAAACTCAGAACTACAAGACATTATTATTGCACTATAATTGTTTATTTATTGAGTATGTGTGCATGTGTATATATGCACACTGAATTTTTTTTCTCTCCCGTTATGTACTATGTTTAAATATTCTGTTGTGCTGCAGCAAGCAAAAATTTCATTGTCCTATCTGGGACATATGACAATAAAACATTCTTGACTCTTAATCCTTTAAAAAGAATAATTTGAAGAATATGTAGAAAGAAACTGTAGATGCTGGTTTCCACCGAAGATAGACATAAAAAGCTGGAGTAAATCAGCGGGACAGGCAGCATCTCTGGACAAAAGGAATAGGTGTCGCTTTGTGTCGAGCCCCTTCTTTGATGAAACATCACCCGTCCCTTCTCTGCAGAGATGCTGCCTGTCCCACTGTACTGTTGGTTACTGAGTGCTGCTACCCAGGCATGTGGCCACGAGAGGCCACTGTGGTACTACTTGATCAGCAGGAAGCTCCCAGTCCAATCGAATACATTAAACTTGAAGGAAGGAAGGTACAATAAATTGCACGCAGCCCGTCAGTATTTAAACAGTCCTCAAATTAAATGGACAATCCTCTCAGTCAATGTATGCAGTACCATAAAGGGATTGTAAAACTGTTCCAAGGTGAAGAAATGCAAAAGAACCATTTCCAAAAGCTGGCCATTAATTAGCAGACTCAAATTAATTTATCATCAGAAAGAAAAGTGTAGGAGCCTGATAACGGTAACCACCAGATTCAAGGTGGGCTTCTTTCCAGCAACCACCAGGTTTAGTTTAGTTTAGTTTAGTCACAGTGCAGAAACAGACCCTTTCAGCCCACCAACCAGCGATCCCCGCACATTAACACCACCATACACACACAAGGGACAATTTACAATTATACCAAGCCAATTGACCCACAAACCTGCACGTCTTTGGAGTGTGGGAGGAAACCGGAGCGCCCGGAGAAAACCCACCCAGGTCATGTGCAGAACATCCAATTCCGTACAGGCAGCACCCGTAGGCAGGATTGAACCCGGGTCTCTGGCGCTGTAAAGCAGCAACTCTACCGCAGCGCCACCATGGTTCTTGATGACTACACATTAACTTCAGCAACTATGAACTGCATGAACTGTGTCTTTGGATTTAATTATTATATATTATACTAATGTGTTGGGGGGGGGTATATGGGCCTGCTGTAAGGTTTTTGTTGTATAATGTAACATTTTATTCTATATAGTATCAATAATCAAAAGCACATTATTTAGTCATTTTGAGCAGCTAATTGCACCGTACTAATAGTACGTTTGCAAACATTCCCAAGAAAGAATTAAAAATAGAATCTGAACCTCATGTTTCAAGCACTCTTGCGATTTTTCAAACGGTTAAGATTCTCCAAGAGATGTTACTGTGAGCTCTCCGAGATAATCAACCAAATTACAGCGGGCACTTGGAAAGCTAATTGTCCCCTTTGACCCTGGCTGTAAGTAAGCACATCTAGACTTCAGAATCTCCCAGTTCAAGGTCTGCTGGGTCCTTTTCCTGACATCAGCAGAGTGGTAAACAGCTTTGCACGTCTCAGACAAGGATGATAATCCCTCTAGTCAGTTTGTACATCCTCATCTGGTTACACTGCAGAAAGCTATCCTCCAGCATCAAAGAAGAGGCAATCGTAATTATTGGTGACAGATTAAAAGGCAGCAGCCAGGCTGTTTTTCTGTTCGAAGAGCATTTGCACGTCTTTAATATAAAATGATAGATTGGGCAGGTAATTAACCAAGTGATAGGGTTGTTTTTTTTCTCCACAAAATTTACCAAAGCTAAAGCAGATTGAGGAGATTTTAAAACACAATTGCAACATGTGGCAGGACAAACAGATTTGATGATTTTCCAGAGGGTAAAGCCAAGTTAATTGAAAAGACTTGACATCCTATAAGTGGTATCAGCAGGGAGCCAGTGCTAATATGGCCCTACGGTAGGATTTTAACTTTTTCAGCTGGAGCAACTCACACATAAATGACAGCTCCTGCAATAGTCACAAGGCACTTTTGTTCTTACTCTGCATACTTTTTTAAAATCTGTTGGAATAGTATTTCTAGTCTCTCAAATTGTTAAAGCTGTTGCTAAAATTCTGAGCAAATTTTTAACTCATCTGAACCTGAAAAAAATTGCAGAAATTTAAGAATAAGGAGTAAGCCATTTAGAACGGAGACGAGGAAACACTTTTTCTCACAGAGAGTGGTGAGTCTGTGGAATTCTCTTCCTCAGAGGGCGGTGGAGTCGGGTTCTCTGGATGCCTTCAAGAGAGAGCTAGATAGGGCTCTTAAAAAGTAGCAGAGTCAGGGGATATGGGGAGAAGGCAGGAACGGGGTACTGATTTGGGGATGATCAGCCATGATCACATTGAATGGCAGTGCTGGCTCAAAGGGCCGAATGGCCTGCTCCTGCACCTATTGTCTATTGTCTAAATTTGTGCATGAGTCAATATGTGTTCGGTTGCAGTATTTACATCACCTTTAACGCTTCTGCAATCCCTCCCACTTCTGACATTCATCTATATTCCATTGGGCCGTTAATTCGTTTTCTAGTTTCAGTAAATTTTTATTTCTTTAAAGTCCAAAGGCATCTTGCCTGCTTGTTCCTCTGCTGTTGTCTGGATTTAAAAGTCATTGAAAAATAGAATATAGTTTTTTTTTACCAGAATACTGCCTGGATTACTGGGGGTATTAACAGCAAGGAGAGGTCGGTCAAACTTGGATTGTTTTCTCTACACAAACATAGTTGTGGGCAGACCTGATAGAAGTAGAGAGTTAAGAGGCACAGATAGGGTAGACAACCACAACCATTTTCCTAGGGTGGAAATATTGAAGACTATAAGGCATAACTTTAAGGTGAGAGAGAGGGGCAAAGTTTAAAGGAGACTAGACCAAAGTAGAGTTCAAAGCGTTTTTAATAGGCACATGGACGTACAGGGAATGGAGGTAATAGAAAATGAGCAAGCCTATGAGATTAGTATGTCTTGGCATCATGTTCAGCACAAGCATTGTGGGCTGAAGGGCTGTACTATTCCTTGTGCTATTTTCTGTGCTCTCATCAAAACAACATAGATGTTACAACACAGCTTAAAATCATTATTTAAAATGAAAAGTGGGTCGAGGTGAGCCATTTTTCATATAAAGGCGCAAGGTGATGAGTACGGGTGTCAGAGGTCATGGTGAGAAGGCAGGAGAATGGAGTTAGGAGGTAGAGAGAGATCAGCCATGATTGAATGTCGGCGTAGACTTGATGGGCCGAATGGCCTAATTCTACTCCTATTCCTTATGAGCTCTAGGAACTGCAGATGCTGGGCTGCAAAAGACACAAGTGGGTCAGGCAGCATCTCTGGAAGACACGGATAGGCGACGATTTGGGTCGAGACCCTTCAGACTTGAAGACTACAGTACAGGAAAGTAACAAATAAACAATGACAGCAAGGACATTGTGGGCTGAAGGAGATTTGTGCAGTACTGTTCTATGTTCTAAGTATGTCTATAATTATTATATAGTTGTGAGTTTCCCCCCTCACAATTGTCTTCACAAAATGCACTGTAGGTAAATAATACTTCCAATTTTCTTTGTTAGCTTTACATAAAATAATTTTGGAAACTAACGGGAAGAAGGGAAACATACTGAAGGGAAATCCTTGACCTGAAATGTCAGCTGTGGTTTCCCCATTCTCTGGATGATATCTGCCCTGTCATTTCCAGCTTTTCCTGCAGTTTTCAATTAGCTGCACCTTGCACACGTAAATATGCTGGTCACCATATTTCTGGAAGTGACACAGGAGTAGCCGCAACTAATCATCTTGAGAATAAAGTTCTGAAACATGATTTTCTCCATGTATTTTAAATTTACAATAACTTCATAACTACTCATGTAACACGCAAATCTTTTTAAATGAGCCAGAATCAATGTTTCCACCGAAACGCCAACCCTATTGCCAAGGAGAATAAGACTAGCAAATTTGAAAATAAGTCTTTTCCTATGCTTCTCTTTGCACGTTCAGGTCAGTACAAGTATTTCTTACAATACCAGCTCACTTTCATCTTTGCTCCAACTTTTGGAATATTTTTTGGAGACAAAGGAGACTGCAAATGAATATCACGGTATGGTACCCTATTTGTCAGGAATTCTTACTTCTTTTCCCATCTTTAGTTTCTCCCCACTTCTGTTGTCCTGCTTTAGATTGTGTTCATGTCTTTGGCATTGTAGGAGTGCAGGCGTACGAGAATGATTTGGAAATGCTGACAAGTTACAAGGTCAGATGAAACAGGAGTTGCAGTAGACCTTTCACTCCCTTGGCTCTGTTCCACAATTCAATAATGGATGATCTGATTTTGACTTCAATTTGACTTGCCTTTGACTGTTGTCCCCCATAACCATGCCTAATGGTGCTTACCATTTGTAAGCACCCTTTATGGGCGACTATTTGCATACCCTGGCAAGGTATGCAAGCAAAGAATTTCACTGTGACTTGCCACACGTGACAAGAAAGTATTCAATTCTACTTCAATCAAATATCTGTCTAACTCAGCCTTGAATACATTCAATGATTCAGTTCCACAGATGTCTGCGATTGCAAATTCCGAAGATTCATGATATTCTTGCTCATTTGCTCTTTAAAACTGAAGCAATGGTCCTCAATGCTAGATTCCCCCCGAGGGGACACAGCATCTACCATCAAGAACCTTCCAATGAGATCACTCCCTATTCCTCTTGACTCTAATGCACATCGGCCAAACCTGCTATAATGTTTCTCAAGAGACATGCTGATATAATTTTGCTGGGAAAGTGGGAAGATCATTATATTTGCTTGAGCTGGACATCACTGAATTTATCAACTTCACTGTGCTTCCTATTTTCAATTATGACGCCAGCACAGCAAGATGAGCTTTCTCAGCTTATTCATCTATTCCCCAATCATGGGCATGGAGGGCAAAGCTATGAGCGTTACCATATCCCATGCCTCGATCCAAGTATTAATTCCCTTCACCACTCAAGAGGCTACTCTGGCATCACCCCTCAAACCTGTGACCTCCATCACTAAGAACAGCTTCATTTGAATCGGTAGACCAAAACCAGTATGTCCTTCTCCAAGTCGCACATCATATCCTGACTTGGAAATATATCAGCACATCCTAATTTTCACAAAGTCTCTAAAACATTGAACGTTGTTGGGAGTGCTTTCTTGAGAAGGACTGTGGAGGTCAAAGAGATGAGTTCACCGACATCTTCTCAAAGGCAAAAGGAGATCGGTTATAAAGGTTTGCCTTGACAGCAGAGCTCAGATCCAGTTAAAATTAAGAAGTATTTTTTATTGCGATACTGCTCCTGTAGACCTCAACCCCCTCATGAACCAGTTGTTGATGCCCAGTGACTTTGTGAACCCAGTGCCCTTCAGTGGGTCACAGGTCCAATGTTTTGCACCGGATGCACTTCATTTTCTGCACCATTTTAGAAGATGACATCAACAAGTACTGAAATAATTAAACATACTTACTGTACAAATGAAATACAAAACAGCACATTTATGACAAGGTAGCACGCCTGAAGGATCTTGTCCCGAAGTGTCACCCATTCCTTCTTTCCAGAGAGGCTGCCTGTCCCGCTGAGTTGCTCCATCATTTTTTGTGCATCTTCAGTGTAAACCAGCATCTGCTGTTCCTTCCTACACAGCACATTTATAAAATTAGAACTAATTAATCTAATATTTTTTTAAACTACTGAAAAGGTTACTCTAATGACCAAAATACACTAACTACTAATTTTGGTTTTATTCCCTATAAACCACTCAGCTTTTTCTTTGTTTCCATTTAATTGTCGGTCCACACACCAGGTGCGTAAGTGCCCATATGCTTTTGAAAGGCATGGAGTCCATTGAGATTGAAATAATGTGTAATTAAGTTAACATTTTTAGGTTCAGTGACCACAGGAGGACATTTTCACACCTCCCAAAGTCTTCTTGCTTAATTAGCATATTGCCAATGTTTGTAAGCCAGAAAAGAGCCACAGCATTAAAGGGAACCATAGAGGATTATGACAACGTCAGATGGCCTCCCAACTTGGCTTTAGATTTCTGCACAAAATGTACTTATGTTTCATGACTCAGCTTACGACCGCTCCATGCAAAGTGCAAAACTATGGAATTTGACATTGAGAATTTGACAATGTTTACGTTTGTGAATCTAAACATCACTTTAACAGATTTAGTCTAGTTTAGTTTATTGTCACGTGTACCGAGATACAGTGAAAGGCTTTTGTTGCATGCTATTCAGTCAGCAGAAAGACAATACATGATTACAATCGAGCCGTTTACAATGTATAGAGTTTTAAGAGAGTGGAGCGATTGCAATATGCGATTCTAGATTGGTTTCTGTGGCTAGCACGCTAATAGTCTCCTGGGTTGGGCGCCATCTTGGAATTATTAATTATCAGTTATCCAAAAAAATCTGCATAGAAAGTAAAAGTCTTAACAAATCTCTGCAGTGATTAATTACATTTTTGTCTATTGCTTGCAATAATTAGTACTAAGAGTTCGTGCAACAACCCCCCCCACAAATACTTGACTTAAACATAATGAAGTTCATTCTCATATACGTTGCAGAAGAGAGTCAAGAGTCATTATTTCATGTTATTTGCTTTATTCTTTTCATGTCAACCAATAATAAAATAAAGAAACAGAATAAATAAAACATCTACATAAAATAAAGAAGTTTCAGTCCTGAGATCGACAAAAAATAAACACAAAATTCATCAGGGTTGTCTGAATAGCAACACAGGGTTGTGCCCTGTTTAATCTAGGGGTGACAGAAAGCATATGTGTAGGATGAGGGAATCATAGGCACATTCAGAGTAGTTAGTTCCAAGGCCAGAGAAGTTACAGCATTTAGTTACATTTCTTCAAATAAACCAGCTTTCTTCATTCATACATACACAATATTACACCTTATTTTCCTGAGGAAACATTTACAAAATATTTAAAACACAAATATGGAAATACTGCAGGCTTTTAAAAGCAAGGTGCACCTAGATGGTAATTGCGAACTTCTTTCTCTCCCCATTTGTTTCACATATAAAACTCGGGATAGATGGAATGTGTTTCTCTATTCATCCCCACAGTTGGGCAGTACCACTCTATAACTCTCCAAGATACCATGATGTTTCTATTACTTAACGTTGCATACAAGTTTATTTAGCTTCATGGATCAGAAAATTTAAAATGTTTTCTCTAATTTGTGGATTGCAAATTCACTTGAAGGCTGCTTTTAAACTCCTAATTTGTCCCAATTGATTAGATGGCTGGGTCCAGATTTGTCATAATCATAACTATTTCAATTTAAAATGACTAGAATATTCAGAGAACAAAATTAAAAGCTGGAATGGAAAATGAGCGGCCACAGAATGAAAATGTACGTTTTAGAAAAGTATTGAAGGGGTTATGCTGGAGGCTTCATTGGACCAAGATAAAAATCAATAAAGTAATCAATGGGATTTGAACCCATAAATGTCACAATCTGAGGTAACCATTCACAGATATGAAGGTTTTGCCCCCTTCCCTAATGCCTATTTTTGTGACACTAAAATAAATGTAATTAACAATGCATTGTTTGTTTTGCTAGGTTATATCAAATAAATGTTCCATGTTTTTGCAATTGAAAATCTTATTGCACAGTACTTTAAAAATTAATACAATTGCCATTTCTTCCAAAAATGTTTTAAGACATAGCTGTAGAAGCACTTTCCGCTGCATTAGATAATGGATGTCTGGAGATGACTATAAGGCAGGAAATTATTACCGTATAACATCTTAAGGACAGAAAATATTTATTGTAAATGTGATATGCCATCTATTTTGCTTATGGGTGTTCCTTCATGTAATAGTGATAGGTTGCAACACCAATAACTTGACAGCAAGTACTGTGTCATTGTTGTCCAAGAATATTCACTCTGGGAGATAATGTGACAATTTTTGAAAGTAGTAATACATTATATGTATATCATATATAGATATAACATATTACATTATTAGATATGTACATAATTTCCACCTATTAGAAATTACATTAGTAACTACAATTATTAGATTTTCAAGGGGATGACACTGAAATAGCTTCTTCCACACCTAGTATAAACCACCTAATACAAAATGGCAGGGTCTGATTTGACAAAAACTTCTTATAGATGGTATTGACTATGCCAGATCATTGAAAATTCTCGTGTTAGAGAGAATGTAAGCCCTTTTAAATGGCATGGAGCACGGTGACTCATTGCATGCTAGCTTCTGTGGAACTACTTACATCGGCTATTATGCACGATCTGCCTGGATAGCACGCAAAATAGCTTTTCACTGTATCGCAGTACAAGCGGCAATAATAAACCAAAACCCAATAGACCCAAATCCTTTTTTCTCATGCTTAAATGTCAGATTAAAATATTGTTAACAATGCATTAATAATTTGAGTAGTCATAAACGACATGGAAATATTCTGGCTTTGATGAACAGAGATCCTGGTCCTCACCAGTTACCCAGGAAATGCTTGACATGACTAACAAGAGTTAAGTTTGAGCACTTGGATCATTTACCCTGTCTGCTCCAATAATACTTAGTTTTTGTGCACTAACATTGGGTATGTGTATTTTGCAAGCTCTTCACCCCATAGTAGGTGTCTAGATGTCACCATGGTTAGCCTCCAACATGACTGAAGGAAATTGAAGAGTTGTAGACATGGCCTCGGATATCACGCAAGAGTCTTCCCTCCATTGACTCCGTCTACATTTCACCCTGCTTTGGGAATGTAGCTAAGATATCAAGGACTACTCACACCCAGTTATCCCCTCTTCCCTCTCCCATTGAGTAGAAGATACAAAAGCCTGAAAGCGCGTACCATTAGATTAAAGAAAAGCTTCTTCCCTGCTGTTATCAGGACCTCTCATAAACTAAGGATATATTCCCAATCTTCCAATGCACCTCACTGTAGCCCTGGCATTGTTTTTTTTTATCTGCACTTCCTCTGTAGCTCTCATGCTGCATTCTGCACTCAGTTTCATTTCTCTTTTTGTGCAATTTGTTGTACTTGTGTATGGTTTGATTGTCAAACCAATGGATAATTTACTTGGACCTAGCATGCAAATAATGTCTTGCTATTGAGGGAGTGCATTCTTGCTATTGAGGGAGTGCAGCGTAGGTTTACACGGTTAATTCCTGGGATGGCGGGACTGTCATATGCTGTGAGAATGGAGCAGCTGGGCTTGTACACTCTGGAGTTTAGAAGGATGAGAGGGATTCTCATTGAAACATATAAGATTGTTAAGGGTTTGGACTCGCTAGAGGCAGGAAACATGTTCCCGATGTTGGGGGAGTCCAGAACCATGGGCCACAGTTTAAGAATAAGGAGTAAGCCATTTAGAACGGAGACGAGGAAACACTTTTTCTCACAGAGAGTGGTGAGTCTGTGGAATTCTCTGCCTCAGAAGGCGGTGGAGGCAGGTTCTCCGAATGCTTTCAAGAGAGAGCTAGATAGGGTTCTTAAAAATAGTGGAGTCAGGGGATATGGGGAGAAGGCAGGAACGGGGTACTGATTGGGGATGATCAGCCATGATCACATTGAATAGCGGTGCTGGCTCGAAGGGCCGAATTGCCTACTCCTGCACCTATTGTCTATTGTCTCAGTCCACTTCACAATAATAAACTTCAGGGTGTCTGGGGTTATGGGGAGAAGGCAGGAGAATAGAAGAAAGGAGAGATAGAATAGCCATGATTAAATGGCATAGACTTGATGGGCTGAATGGCCTAATTCTGCACCTATCAAATGGACTTGAACCAATACATTTTGCATCTGGATATTATATCCAGTAATATTTTGAAATACAGGGTAAAAGTAACATAACTTGAGAATCACAAAGTCCTTGTTGCCATCAGCTTTAAAGACATTTTTCTGGCACTTACTGGCAGAAGCAAATTTGCACCAAAATGCAGAACTTAATTACTTCACAAATCATTCTAAATGCAGTCTTAGTTGGAAATCATATTCTAGTGTTTCTTTACTCAATTAGCACAACTCAACCACCAATGTTTAAGCTTTAAGATCTGGAATTCTCTTCTTAAACCACTTTGCTTCTCTTAAGATGCAGCTTAACTTTGATCATGCTTTTGGTCACCTGTCCCATGCCTCCCTAAGTGCCATTGTGTCACATTTTGTCAGAGAAGAATTACGCAAGGTAGCTTGGGACTTTTTAAACAATATCAGATGCTATATAGAAGTAATTTGCTGGACAAAAGAAAGTAATTTCATTTCATTAGGTTTTAGCACAACTTTCCAACTATTAACCATAGAGATATAGTAGTTTATATTAAAGTAGCCTTGAGCTAATCATCTTGCCAAAAGATGGACTTATTAAAATAAAAATACCGCTGACAATCAATTCAGAAGCACTTCTTCTAAAGCAAAGTCGCTTTTTGGAACAGTGGCTGATGCTCAGGTCAAATAGATGCAACCTGTAAAATGTATTTTCATAACACATCAATCTGTTGGCATCAGTTTATACAAACAGCTTGATCATCTGTTTCTATTAAAGCAGTTAAGGAACATTAAATCAGAAGAAAATCAGTGTGTAATAGTACTTTGGTGCAATTATTTTTCAAACTATCAAATAACAATTTGGTTATAACATTCTAAAGAGAAAGATGATTTCAGCAGAAATGGAGGTACCCATGAAGGTAAAACTGCATACTTTTTTGTCCACATTCAAAAGTTTTGAGAAATGACCTGTGCAATTTAATTTTTTTGTGAACTAGATAAAATTATTTTGAGAATGATTTAAAATTGATTACTGTGAATGAGGAAGTAGGCATTGTTTTCAAGAGAGAGTTAGATTTGGCTCTTAGGGCTATGGGAATCAAGGGATATGGGGAAAAAGCCGAAACAGGGTAATGATTTTGGATGATCAGCCATGATCATATTGAATGGCGGTGCTGGCTCGAAGATCCGAATGGCCTACTCCTGCACCTATTTTCTATTAAGTGCTGTTCACAAATATTTCAACCAAATGTATTACACTTAACACACCATAAATTTCCGATTTAACTAAAAAACAAAGAAAAGCTGCTCACTTTCTCACTGCCCAATCAGTCTATTCACAGTAGTTGGTTTGTTTATCTGGGTTTAATTTGACTTGCAGTGAAAAAAGTGTAATCACATTTCTTTTAGACTGCAATGAATTTTGTATTAAATTGGAACTGATAACATAAAAGGAATGAATTTCAGATCTTGGGAATGAGAGAGAAGCAAAATAATTTTATAGCGCTAATACAAACAACTTAAGAGTTGGATTTAGCCTGAAAATAAATGCGGGGAATAGCCTCTATTTCAATCGCTCTGTTTTGGTCTACTGCTAATGGGATTCAAAAAGTAATCTACCAAATTCAATTTCAAGTTTTGAATTTCACTATGTAACCCTGTCCACCTTATGTTAAAAGAGGCAATAAAATATGGGTGACTTTTACTGTATCCTTTCCTCACCAGTTATCCTGTTGTGTAAAAGCATCTTCCTTAACAATTAAAAAAGTAATTTGCAATTGTTACAAAACACGCTTGATCTGTGATAAGCACCCAAGAATATTCTCTTCTTAAATTTTTCTACTTATGTTTGAAATTTTCCACGATCAAAAATGTGTGCATTTGCACTATTATTCTAATCTAATAGAAGAAAAAGAATTGAAACATTTGTTACAGATGGGCATTGCTCTCAAGTGATAAAAACAAATTGAACACATTTACCCTGAAGTGCCCGAGGATGCTTCTTTTGTCTGCATGAGTCTCCTACATTGATTGTGAAAACCACCCTTCCTCACTCACCCTTGTTAATTACAAAGGACAAATTCTGTCCACAATGCCATTGAAAAGGTTGACGAAATTCTATGAACATAGCTTGTCCTGAAGCAAATCTCTAGCCAGTGACTTGAATAGTAACTTCATAACAAAAGAGTAAACATGGGTACTTATTTCCTTATTACTTTTCCAATCTATAAAATCTTTGTCAGAAAGGCTGTCAGTTCACCTAACATAAATTCAAGTCTTTAAATTTTATTCTCTTGCCTCTTCTTAGCATGCAAGGAAAAAATATTCGTTTTAGAAGGCAGACTTTTCAATTGCCGAAGCTTTCTAATGACTTGCCATATGTTACTGTGACTTAACAGCTGAGGGAGAAAAGCAGAAAGACTAAGTGCTCTCAGCAAAATCCTATTTTGAATTTAATACCATTACCCTAATGCATGGAGATTATTGTTTGGCCAAGAATATGCTTGCTCCAAAGTTATTAGGGTCACCTGTAATAACTCCAGGATTCTACTTGTATCAGTGAACTATGCAACGATTATCAGATGAAGCTGAACATGGTCTTTCTCTGCACAAAATCTACTCAGAGGCCACTTTGCTATGTCTCACTTTAGCAGCAGTAACAATTTTATTTGACTTTATTGTCTTGATAATTTCAGTTTGCTCTGTCCAATGTGATGATTACGAGGTAATTGGTAACTAGGGCTTTACTAGAATAAGGATTTTTTTCCTATACATGCATTTCAGATTATTTAGGACACTTCCCCAAAACAATTTCAAGGGAGAAATTAGTTGTTGACAATGCTATAGAAAATGGGTTTTGTGTTTTTATGTCTGGTGTAAAGTTCATGTACGCAAAGTTTTACACTTCATTATCATTACAGATCAGATTTGGTTTATTTATGATGCTCAACTCCAGTGCCACAGCTAAGAGGTATATGCTATTAATAACAGAGATGCCAGTAGGCACAGATATCAAAGGACATCAGGAAGGGGTCTCACATAGAGTAATTAAAAAAACATCTTAAAAATATGTTTTTAAATGCAATCGACAGTGCCACAATATATCCACTAGAGGTAGTGGTTGCTTTTAAATAGATTCTCCATTTACATCAATGATAATCAATATGGTTCGAACATCCATCATTATGGTGATTATGGCAGCATAAAAATCTGTTACACTATCACTGAGCTATTTTTTGCATTATAGAGTGGCCTAACCACATGGAAACAAGGCAAGATTGCAGAGTTTATAAATGTCATGTCGTAGCTTTCAGAGGTTTAGTTCTTCTCCCCAACCTGTCCATTAGCCTGCTGAGACTTAACAAAACATTCAAGAAATCATGGATGGTCCAGATCTCAATTCCAGGTATTTTGCTTGTGGAATGTTTAAAAGAATAACCCAATTCTGGAGATATCAGTTCATAAATGAAGGACTTGACAGTTTTTCTCCAATAATATTCTGCGAGAGGATCCAATTGTTTTAGCAGGAAAAAAAATGTAACAAGGAGGGAACAAATGAGGGTGTTTAAAACAGAGCAAGTCCAAATACTTTTGTAAGTAAGATTATAATGCTTCACACTTTGCTACAAAATACTTATTTGGATATTGTGCTTACATTTCACATTACCATCTATATGAAAAGGAATAGAGAGAGGTTTTGTCTATTTATCCTGTACTAATTCTGGGGAAAAGAAAATCAAATTTGCTCAAAGGATCTAAACTCAATAATAATTAAGAATCCAGAGTTTCTAACTCTAGCTTGATTCTAGCCAGATCTCATTTCTTGTACGGAATTACCTATATATTTTATTGTGGTTGATCTCGGAAAATTAGAAAGTAACATGTTGGAAAATGGAACGCGACCTGTACATAAATAAGATTAATATGAAATAGTTCACGTATACTTTGAATCTTTTGGTCAGATCAACAATGGAGGAAAAAGTTTGCTTGCAACCTATATAATTTCTAACTAGATTAAAGATTTATCTTGTAAATTGTGCACACATTAACTTTGACATTAAGTCCAATGAACAGAAGTTTGGAAGAAGCAAAAATATTTTTAGCACTCAACTTGCATATATTTTTTTTATTGAGATGAAGAATGTGATTATTAAAAAGGAAAGATCTTGGACATTCATATTTATCATCAGCATTATCGACTCCCAAGTAGATGCAGAATGAAGCTTAATTTATTGTCCAAATCTGTGGCTTAGTCAAGCACTTCATACTTTTGTTTTCCTCCATCACCAAAATAATAGCAGAATGTTCTGAATCGTGAGCTAACGCCCAGATGAAATTAGATGCTATCGCAAATGGATTTCATATCGGGCCCTCATAGCCAATTGAGTGAGAGGCCTTTGACCTCATAATTTAGTTGAAATCAGACCTACAACCAGAGGTGAAAGGACAGTGTATAATTGATCATTTGATCTAACCTCTTTACAATGAGAAATGAACCCAGTCATCCATTCTAGAACCTATGGAATATGACAAAAAAGTTTACAATGACACATTTATTACAGTTGATCAATCTGTTATAATTGATCTTGATTTTCACTCCCTGGGACCAAAGGATCACTATCTCCATCCCAATCACTATACTTGACTGGTATAAATGTCTAATATATCTGAATATTATTACTGCTCACACAAAAAAAGAAATGATTCAATGCGAAAAAATTCTTATGCACCTCACAATTCCCTCAGTTGTTTTTTTCAAGCTAAATAAACATAAGCGTCTCTCGTATCACATTCTTTTTATACAATTACTCCCATTGTGCAATTTGAGATAAATATATTTTGTTGTTTTTAATTTTCTTCCCTTCCCCATTGAAGGTTAAGTAAACAATTGTGCGCAAAGTAGATAAAATTAAACTAGGGAATAGAAATATTTAAAGCAGTCATAAGATAAAAATAAACATTATATATATAAAAAACTTTTGGCAGTTGGCTTTGAAAGCACAACCTGCAAAACTCCATAACTGAACACATTGGCAATATTGCCTGCATGTGCCTTTTATGAATTGTTCAATAGTTTCATGCAATTCATATAAGCAGAGCCCAGTTGAAGACCTGATATTTTTTTTAAAGATTGCGAGTTCAACAATGTAGTACTCTTAAATTTGGATGGATTTTCGTGGTTTGCAGGAAGATGTTAATGCAGAGCACTAGCTCTCGCCTGGGAGTATTTGAAGGTTATTATGAAGTTTACTGTAACATTTTTTAACCAAAACAACTTTAAAAGAAAAAGTAGTTAAGATTAATGGATAGAAGATCACCGCAGTCCTGTTTTGACAATACACAAAATGATACAACAAAAAGAATCCAAATAAATTAATCACATTATACTATATCCTAGAAGACCTATCTCTGTTGGCATAAATTAAGAACAAATCATTGGTATGAAGTAAATTATGAACCAAGATGAATATTTTAGTTGGTGTTATGCTAATCAAAAATACTAGAAATATGTAGCAGGTACATCTGTAGTAAAGATAAAGAAAAAGTATAATATTCTTGCTGCAGACAGGTATGTCAGAATTCTTAAGTTGTTTCAAATAGTTTTATATCTCTTAGCAGTTTTACTTTCCTTTCAAGAAAACCCAACTGAATCAAACAATCTACATCATCCACAAGAGTTTGGGGTTACAAAATTGAGGAGAAGTGCCTGGCAGAGAGATTGCAAAGGAGAGTTACAACTATCTCAATCTATAATTCATTCTTCCCATCTAGTTAATTATGAGACAGCAAGAAATTTGAGGATAGATTATTACAGGTGGTTCTGCAGTAACATTTTAATTGCATTCCTAAGAAATCTTGTGTAACGGAAAATCATGTTGTAAAAGCAATTGTGTCAACAGAGGAAAGGAATGGAGTGTTTCAGATTTGCAATAACACAATTATTTTTCCCTGCAGGATTTAAAACATAAAGCTCTTCTTAAAAGTTTGTTTTTGTAAAATAATGGTTATATGTTACATTGTTCAATGGAGTAACATTGCACAAGTGTCAATAGAAGCGATTGGTCATCAATTTCAATGGTCTCTTGCGGTGAAAGTAGCAGCTGTGTTCTTAAGAGACAATGGTGTCACATTACTGCGGGGAAACTACATGGAAACATTTTTCTCCAAATCTTTTTTTCTCCTGCGGGTCAATTTCCATAGCAACTTTTAAGTGGTTCTCTAATTCCCAATCGAAGTTGCGATACAGCCAATTAGGTTCGTAGAACACAAATAATGATCCTTCGTTCATCGATCGCTTTATATCCAATTTGTGATGTGGAAACACATGTCAATGCAGAACTACCTGCACTTATTTTCTGGATTATATGATATAGCATAACAGTATGAAATGATGACAGAAAAAAGAAGTAGGTTCTTCTTACAAATATGGTGGCAAGAGGCGGAGTGGGGAGGAAGAAGTGGCAGCGTAAATTAGAGGAGTTTCAAATTTGCAATGTCAACAATGGATTAAAACTGAACCATTAGCAGTCCAAAGTATTAAACAATGCAGTAAAAAAAAAATGTCTGTGCCAATAAATTTCTACAAAAGATGGCATGGTTTAAAGAAAATGTATATATTTGTGGCAATAAATTACATCTGCTTTGATTAGGATACAGCTTATTGCAGTATTTTAACCACTGGCGGAAGTGAATTTGACTAATTTAATCAAACTTGTATTGGTTAAACAGAAACTTGTGAAAAACGCAGCTACTTTCTGAAACCGAAAATCATCAGACTGAAATAACTTTCATTAATGGAATTTGATCATGAAAGCCAAATGACTGAGTTCAAATGCAAAATATCATCTTACAATTTATTTCTGTCTTTATAAGGTAGCAACTGAGCAGTGGCCAGTTGATCTCTATGGAAATAAAGTGTACTTTTAAAAATTATGCCAATAGCCTTGTTAGCTCCCATAAACCCTGGTCATGCAGGGTTTATTGGCCAATTGAGAAATGCTGGCAAAGTCCAAGAACAGCTAATTTTACTTTATATTGGATAGGAAACAACTGGAAGAGGAAAGATGATACACTGTTTAGTGGAATGCCGCTATATTATGGTGCCTACAGTGAAAAATAATTAGACTTGATATGGTAGCTATCTTGGCTACTGACAATCATTCTTGCATGACGCAGTATTATTTTGGAACGGTTTTCAGATATTAGTCTTTGCTATTCACCACAGCAGCACACAATCTCTGAGTGTTCCGCATTACTGAATAGGCATTTATTTCACTTAGAAAGTTAAAACAGTCAGTATATGACAATCAGGTTTTGTAGGAATGTGCTCTTACAACTCATTTTTACACCTAATGGGTTTTCTAGTCCTATAGAGAGAACAGCAATACCATATACAGTATTCTTCTGAGTGCATTTATCAATACCATCAACCCTTGCACCTTCTCACAGCTTGCTTTGCTATTTTAGCACAATTGTGGGCATATATTTCAGTACGAAAAACCTTAAAACTAGCGATTCCCTCGTGAATTAACTTTAACTTTTCCCTAAACGTAAAGAGGAAAAAACATTTTATTTTTAGCAGCCAACACAAAATTAAAAAAATCAAACAAAAATTAGGTTCAAGTTTTCCAAGATATTTTCTTTTATAATAATTTGGGCTGTCCCCACTTTTCTCTTAGTTCCAACACAGTGCAATAACGACTCTCCACTCTGATTTAGGCAGTAGCTCATTTTTTGTAATCATGGCAAAGATGAAGATGACAATGACAAGCGGCAATGGCAAGGATCTCGGGACCACGTTCACAGAATTTAGCGCAGGATTTTAATATTTAAAAAAAATTCTGCATGCAGACCCATCAGCACATATGGCAAAGTTTTCTGCACCTTTCCAATAGCTCCACGCCCTCTGGTGTCCAATGCCAAATCCCAGTCCCCATTTTAGTGTATTTTCTTCTGATATTGCCATCTTTCATTATCAATACCAGCAGATTCCACGTTTTCATCAACCCAAACACATTCCAGAATCTTGTAATACCCAGGGCATTTTAAACACGCCACTTCATTTGCCTTTAACTACAGTTTTGAGGCTGAAGACTTCTGTGTTTCTAACAGATTTAACACCATCATACTATCTTTCTGAACAACAGTTCTCTCTCTATCTGTAAACTGGTAGTCGTATGTGAGCATTTTGGTGGTCCAATAATCGAGGTACTGAAACAGTCTCATATCCTTTACCCAGCATTTGCTCTTTAATGCAGGGTGGGTGAATATCGTTAATCAGATACTCCAGTGACTGCAGACTGCTACTGAGAATAGAGGTATTACATAGCGTTCTACTGGAGACACTGGCGAGTCCATCTGAAGGCTGAACAACAAGATCACGGTGCCCATTCGTGAGGTCCTGTGGATTATAACAGTCACTGTCTGGTGTCACCAATACACTATTCCATGGGGCTGCTAAATACTGCCCTGTTGAAAAATTACAGTGCATGCCCACACAGTTCAAAGGAGATGAAGGAATTTTTTCAATAGTAGGTCCCAAAGTGTATGGTCTTGGGACACCACAAACCTCTGGTGATTTACTTATAACTCCCCCACCTCCACTGCCCGAATACATACGGATCTGTTGTTTCTGTTGCCATAGTAAATAATCCATTCCATCTGGATACGCCCCAGCTTTAGGTCCCGCTGCAGAAGCTAAACTCGAAGCAGTTGCCAACTCTGTACCTCCACGGCATTCGGGTAAAACTGTTCCAGCATATACCACACTTCCATTAACCATGCTGGTAAAACCATTCACTGTATTGCGGCTGGCTGTGGCCGGGCTTGGATTGGTAATGATAGCACCCTGACAAACAGCAGCTGAAACCTGTTGTGATGCCTGAGCCTGGCATTGCTGGTTGATCTGGTAAATAATACTTTGAATGGAAGGGAGATTTGACTGCTGCAGAGACAGGCCTCGTCCTCCTAATGGAATAATAGATTTGGCAACAGTAACATTAGGCGGAACAGGTCCTTCCAAAGATTTCTGGCTACTGTGGTAACTTATTTGCCCAGTACACGATTGACTCTGCGCTAAAGTGCTTGGCACTGGGTAGGCTCCAATGTTGCTATTTCCGACTTGTGCTGGGGACATTCGCGTCCTCTTGCCATCTGTACTTTTCACCACACTTTTGCTGTGTACCTTCACAATAGCTAAAAGACCTTGGTACCCTCCAGAATGTACAGGATATGGACTGTAGCGTTGTCCCGTTGTGTCATAGCCATTCACAGTCCTGTTAAGGTGCTTATGCTGAGGAACCCTGATATTTGTAGGAAAGATCTTGATTGTTAGTGGATTGTTAGCCACCTTCTGGGCATAAGCATCAAGTTCGGCTGGGCTTGGATACCGTGGAGAATGTGTGGATCTGACTGTCTCATCTGAAATAAAGTAAAATACAGAAATTAGAAGCGTACATTGTCCCTCTGGCACAAATAGGAATAGGATTTGAACAACAATGAAAACCAAGTTTAAAAAGGTGCAAGTATCCTTCATAAATGGAGTTTCGGTGAAAGATACCTGCATCACCCTGATACTAGCTCAGCAATGATATAAGGGAAAACTTAGGAGTGTCAGCCAAGGCAGGATACTAAAAAGGCAAAATATCTCATCTCCATGTAAGAATCCAGGATGATGGGATAGGCCAGTTACAAAGTAATATTTTAAGGATTGTTTTAGGCTCCTAGACATATGACGAGGATGTGGGAGGCATAGGGAATGGTAAAACCTCAAAAGATTCAAAATACTTAATGTTCATTATTGCAATATTCGCTACAATTCTAGCCAAATTAGCAATGGGAACTTTATTGCCTAGGATAGAGAATTGGTTGCAAAGTGGCAGCACACTGCCAGAGTGGGCGAGTTAAATTAATTATTATTGCTTTTGTTTTGCAATTTCTTGAGTTGCAGTTCCAAAAAAAATGGATATGCAACTGTTATAACAAAAATCCCACTCACTGAATTAACGTAAAGACCAGTTAATCTACCGCCGAAAACATTTTTTTTTGGTACGTATGGCCTTGAAAATTTGAAAGGATTCCTAGTTTGCTTCTTAACCTTCATGCTCTAAACTTATTTTATTCTATCCATGCCCCATTAATAACATAAATAGCTTCCAGAAAACACTTTCCCCACCATACACAAACTAAATCATTTTCAGAGCTAAGACAAATTTCAAAACTAAAATCAATGAAAATAAATCTTCATCTTATTTCCCAAAGTAATCATAGATGGTTTCTAGTGGCTTGTTTGTATAATTTTCTTACAGAATATATTCCAATTGATATTGCTGTTGATTGCTACCATGGGTTTCTACAATATAGGATTACATTTTTGTCCTACCTTATTGAATGTCAGTCAGATAGCTGTTTATATAGATAAGACAGTCAAACTGAGATTAAAAACAATGTGTAAGAAGGAACTGCAGATGATGGTTTAAACCAAAGATAGACATAAAAAGCTGGAGTAACTCAGCGGGCCAGACAGCATTTCTGGAGAATTGAATAGGTGACGATTCGGGTCGAGACCCTTCTTCAGACTGAAAGTCAGGGGAAAGGGAAACGAGAGATATAGACAGTGAAACAGAGAGATATAGAACAAATGAACAAAAGATATGCAAATCAGGTTAAGTGTTTAATTCAAGTTCCAGGTATTTTCTGGGTTATAGCATATATTTCTTCGGATAAATGCATTAGAAACTTGTATTTCTTCTCCACAATTTTTGCATACATTGTTTTAGTGCACCTCCCTAAAAGTCACACAGAAGCTGAGAATTTAAATACCCCCATCAGAAGGCTCAAGAATTCCTCCGTTTCCACGAGGACACTAGCGAGTTTAACCAGTTAAAATCACACAACTCAGTACCATAAAGCACCAATGTCTTTCTGAAGCTGGCTAGTTTACCATTCGGATATTGATTTGAAAGGTGATGTCACCAAATGGGGGAAAACCCTCACTCCAATGACATCATATTTACAGGTTCCAATAATAAGCCAAATCTGGCTCGACAGTTTTTACATGCCACAGGCCGATATAAATCGGACTAAATTAACTGTTGGATTACTGCAGCACAGTGGCGCAGCGGTAGAGGTGCTGCCTTACAGCACCAGACACCCGGTTCGATCCTGACTACAGTTTTTGTCTGTATAGAGTTTGTATGTTCTCCCTGTGACCACATGGGTTTTCTCTGAGTGTTCCGTTTTCCTCTCACACTCCCTAGACGTACAGGTTGGTAGGTTGCCACAAAATGCTGGAGTAACACAGCATTTCTGGAGAGAAGGAATGGGTGACATTTTGGGTCGAGACCCTTGTTCAGCATCTGCTGTTCATTCCTACACAGGTTTGTAGGTTAATTGGCTTTGGTGAAATTTGAAAAATCAGATTCATAATCAAGTCAATTGGATTTCTGAATAGCAAAAAAAAGCATGGATTTTTGCCATTTTTGAACGGTACTTTGTCGCGCTTTTCAGCAAGGAATATTTTGTGGTCACTAAAGGGCAAGGTTAAAAATAACATAAGAGGAGATTAAAGTCTGGGTTGAGTGTGATATGGAGAATGGTAACATCATCAGATTCAAGTATGGAGGCTTTCTGAAGCCCTGTTGGAGAGAGAATATCAGGGCAATTTCACGGATGCTTAACATTGCTTCTAGACTATGCCACAATGAGAACATGTTCTTAACTCAAACAATAAATCAACAAGAGTCTCAATGAAACAAAAATGTCAGTTTGATGCAATTTTACACATGAACAAAATGCAGCTCAAAAATAAAATTAAAATGGTGCTACAATAACTGTCCTGTCAAGCGAGTATGCTGGTGAAATAAAATAAATAGAAAATCCCAAATAACTGTCATTTGGATATCTGCTTTTTGGTAAAATGCTGTAAAAACACATTTGTTGCATTCATTACTCTCTCATTTTTGGTTCATTCCAAGTATTAAAAGGGCCATTAACTGTGAAAAGTGAATACATTTTCAAAATACATACCACATCAAAAACAAACTATTTGGTTACAACAGGCAGGAAATTAAACAAACAAGAACATGCAAGAGTAGGCCCTAATTCAAGTTAAGGCAAGAACCACAGCATTATTTATATTCTTATAATTTCCCCCTTAGAACAGCATTTAAAACATAACTTTATCTAGTTTAACTTTAAATAATGTAGAGTACATGATTTAAAGTTGGCTGTAGTTTAAACTGGCATTTGGCTTTTCTTTAGTGTAAATGAAAAAGTAAATTGAAGAATATTTTTGAAATACTATTTCTATTATCTGCTGCTTTAACCAAATTTTTAAACAGACATAGCAGGACACTGTTGATCCATGTAATCCATATCCTCTTCTACTCAGTTGGAAAGCTGGGATGCGCCCAGTGTTTTCAACAAGCTCTTGTCCAGAAAGCATCATCAACTGAAGAAAATGTGAGCTGCGGATTTTGGAACAGCTGACTTTATTGTATTTCATCTTTGACGGAGAGTGTATTATGGGATAGCACATTTCAGGATGAGATCAGGGCATGGGTGACTGCTAGAAAGACAAAAGAGCAAAGGAGAAATGTCTGAGGGCACCTTTGTTCACTAACCTTTACTCAGATGTGCACAGATTGGGAGGTGGGGGAGACGGGAATTATCATGATTATTTACTAAAACATAACAAAAACCTTGTCAGAGAAACAACTCAGCAGTGAGATTCATGTATTTGCATCAATTGAAGTTAACAGGATCAATGTAGCAAGCTAAGGAAACGTGTAGGAAGGAACTGCATGTTTACATCAAAGATAGACACAAAATGCTGGAGTAACAGGCAGCATCTCTGGAGAGAAGAAATGGGCAACGTTTCGGATCGAGACCCTTCTTCAGAAAATGCTTCAGTGTTGTTTCCGTGAACTTGCATAGACTACATTAACTAATTCTTTCACTTTGTTTTCTCAATTGAGAGAGCAAGACATTTAATATAAAAAGCAGTGGAATAAAGAGGTGCTTAAAACTGAAGCTTTAAATTAGAAAAAATAAGCTGACAGAGGACGCAGAGAGGCTCAGCATGGTGAATCACCATTTTGACTGAGGCTAGGCATAACATAATCGCTATTTTAAAAAATACGTTAAAAAAAAAAAAAAAATAGAACAAACATTTGTTGGCACATAGAGAAGGTGAATATTTAGCATTTTTGCAAGAGAAAACGTGGTGGGTGCGCAAGCAGCAGGAATCAGACATTGAAATAATCTTCACAGGCCTTATGCTTGCATTGATATACTGTACCCAAATAACCTGCCATATCCTTTACTTACATCCAGAATGAGCTGTCTCTCTAGCCAAGTTCAACATAATACTGAAATCTACCAGACAACGTGGAAATTTGCCCAGGTAGATCCTGGTCACAAATTCCTTGAAGCCAATTCTGTATCCAATAAGCTGGCTCTCCCTGAACCCCATGCAATCTAACATTCCACAGCAGCCTACCATGCAGAACCTTATCAAAGTCCATTTACGGTCTTGTCAATCTTTTTGGTTACTTCTTCAAAAAGAATCAATCAAATTAAATACATAAAAATCTTGATTGATATGGTTTAAGGGCCTGCTTCCATGCTGTATACTTGTGGAGTGAGTAACTCTTCTCTCGGCACCCTAATTGTTTGACTCCTTATCTTCATGCAGGAAGCCTGAAAACCTCCATGTTGTACCACACAGAAACTACAGCTGTAACGTGATTTGGTCTTCCTGCTGCACAGAGAAGTTGCTTAAACACCAATCTACTTTTTAATTAGGTATCAGCGTAAACTTGTAAAAGGTTTAACAATTTCACACTTCGATTGACTGTTTAAATAACTCCCATTGGGTTGTTACTGGAAGCTATCTTCCGCAACAACCAAGAAAATTAATATGGAAACAAGGTGCAGGTGCTTGTAAAGAAAAGGGCCCAAAGTGCTGGAGTAATTTAGCGGGTCTACAATTTATTACCATAGAGTCAGAGTCATAGAGTGATACAGCGTGGAAACAGGCCCTTCGCCCAAACCGGCAAACATGTCCCAGCTGCACGAGCCCCACTTGCCTGCGTTTGGCCCATATCCCTCCAAACCTGTCCTATCCAAGTACCTGTCTAATTGTTTCTTAAACGTTGGGATAGTCCCTGCCTCAACTACCTCCTCTGGCAGCTTGTTCCATACACCCAGTGGCGGACCTACATTTTTGGGGCCCTGAAGCTTGAACTGTTATGGGGGCCCCTTCGCAACCAGCAATGAGGTCTGGGTAGCTGCTGTTATCTTCTTCAATGGGGTTGTTCCACGGCAAATCACCACAAATTTTAATTTCTGTCATAAATGTTAATAGTGTTTTAAATTATTTATAATTATTTTATATTAAATGTATTTAGAATGAAACATCCTTAATTCCTTTACGGCTAGCCTACATGATACCTCAATAACCGTTAAATTTTTATTTTAACTATTATTTTGTATTGAATTAGACTATATTAATTAAAAAAAAAACCTTCTCATACAGTAGACCCAAATTTTTTAACCAATGTGGACTAAGCATGATCTTCACCCCCAGAAAAAAAGTATGAAGTATTAGCAGGGGGTCCAGGAGGCTGGTAAGGCCTTCGACGGGGTCCAGGGGGTTCAACGCCCCCTGAAGCTCCTGCATTTTCAATAAATTGAAAGTGATTCTCAAGCTTTCTGCTGGTAGTTTACAAAATAGAAGCTCAGAATTTTTCTAACACATAAGCAGTAAAATAACCCCCAAAAGATATATATTTCATGAAATAGACAATAGGTGCAGAAGTATGCCATTCAGCCCTTTGAGCCAGCACCGCCATTCACGGTGATCATTGCTGATCATCCACAATCAGTACCCCATTCCTACCTTCTCCCCATATCCCTTGAATCTGCTATCATTAAAAGCTCTCTCTCTTGAAAGACTCCAGAGAATTGGCCTCCACTGCC
The DNA here is from genome assembly GCA_038087875.1 of Malacoraja senta. Lineage (NCBI taxonomy): Eukaryota > Metazoa > Chordata > Chondrichthyes > Rajiformes > Rajidae > Malacoraja > Malacoraja senta. The sequence goes on along the minus strand of CM075980.1, from coordinate 3,948,069 downwards.
TTCCGAGGCAGAGAATTCCACAGATTCACAACTCTGTGTGAAAAAGTATTTCCTCATCTCCATTCTAAATGGCCTACCCCTTATTCTCAAACTGTGGCCCCTGGTTCTAGACTCTCCCAGTAATGGAAACATGTTTCCTGCCTCTAGCGTGTCCAAACCCTTAATAATCTTATATGTTTCAATAAATGGCCTCGTACAGCTAAAAAAATCTTTACCAAAAATGGTATCTGAAATGTCTCTTTCCCTAGCACTGAGATGAGAAAAAACTTTTTCACCCACAGTTGTGAATTTGTGGAATTCTCTGCCACAGAAGGCAGTGGTCTTGTCTCCTTCAGCAGTACCTCGGTCGGTCTCCCTTCCTGAGCTCAGACACCCACTTCTCCTCACCTCACCCATACTCACTTCCCCTCAACTACACCTCGACTAATCCCCTCGCCTCACTAAACACCTCGCCTCGACGATACCTCACTACCAAACTTCTCCTCACACCTAAACTGCACCTCAAATAAACTGTACCTCACTAAACCTCGCCCCTCAAATAAACCTCACCTCACACCTTAACCCCACCTCAACTTAACCTCCCACCTCACACCTAATCCACGCCTCGATTAATGGCCGCCTCTCTCCCGCTATTTATAGCGCCTCCCCCCCCGGCCGTTGGCTCTAACCAGGGGGCGGGGCCGAGCGGAGCGCGGCGCATTGCCCGAGAGAGCCGGTGGGAGGGGAGGGGCGCACGGGTGCTGACGTTGACGTCCAGCCCGAGCCCGCAGCCCCTCCCCGCGGGAGTGGGAGAGAGGATACGAGTAATCGAGGCGGGGATTAGGTGTGAGGTGGATGGTTTAGTCGAGGCGAAGTTTAGTGAGTTGAGGTTTAAGTGTGAGGTGAAGTTTAGTTGAGGCGAGGGGTTTAGTCGAGGTGAAAAAACAGATTCATTTCAAAGAAAACAAAAAAAATCGTAATTCCGATTTAAATCGGAAGAATGCCTGGACTAAAGTCGCTTCTGGGGCCCCTCTGGGATTCGGGGCCCTGAAGCTTAAGCATCATTAGTTTCAAAGTAGATCCGCCCCTGCGTACAATCACCACTCTTTGTGTGAAAAGGTTACCCCTCAGATTCCTATTAAATCTTTTCTCCTTCACCTTAAACCCATGTTAAATGGACCTCGATTCACCTACTCTGGGCAAAATATTTTACCCGATCTATTCCTCTCATAATTTTATACACCAAATTATATACCAAACCAAAGTTCCTCTAAAAATATTGAAACTAATTAAAAAATTGCAATAAATAGTCCATTCTATTAGGTCTCTTCCATTAATCAATTCTCTGACCTAGTTGCAAAAGTGGTAATGTCTAATAGATTGGATGAAAGCATATTCAGAAAGCATGATTTACAGTGCCATCCATAATGTTTGGGATAAAGACCCATCATTTATCTATTTGCCTCTGTACTCCACAATTTGAGATTTGTAATAGACAAAAATCACTTGTGGTTAAAATGCACATTGTCAGATTTTATTAAAGGCCATTTTTATACATTTTGGCTTCACCATGTAGAAATTACAGCTGTGTTTATACATAGTCACCCCATTTCAGGGCACCATAATGTTTGGGACACATGGCTTCACAGGCATTTGTAATTGCTCAGGTGTGTTTAAATTGCCTCCTTATTGCAGGTATAAGAGAGCTCTCAGCACCTAGTCTTTCCTCCAGTCTTTCCATCACCTTTGGAAACTTTTATTGCAGTTTATGAACATGAGGAACAAAGTTGTGCCAATGAAAGTTAAAAAAGCCATTGTGAGACTGAGAAACAAGAATATAACTGATAGAGACATCAGCCAAATCTTAGGCTTACCAAATTCAACTGTTTGGAACATTATTAAGAAGAAAGAGAGCACTGGTGAGCTTACTAATCGCAAAGGGACTGGCAGGCCAAGGAAGACCTCCACAGCTGATGACAGAAGAGTTCTCTCTATAATAAAGAAAAATCCCCAAACACCTGTCCGACAGATCAGAAACACTCTTCAGGTGTGGATTTGTCAATGACCACTGTCCGCAGAAGACTTCATGAACAGAAATACAGAGGCTACACTGCAAGATACAAACCACTGGTTAGCCGCAAAAATAGGATGGCCAGGTAACAGTTTGCCAAGAACTACTTAAAAGAGCAACCACAGTTCTGGAAAAAGGTCTTGTGGACAGATGAGACGAATATTAACTTATATCAGAGTGATGGCAAGAGCAAAGTATGGAGGAGAAAAGGAACTGCCCAAGATCCAAAGCATACCACCTCATCTGTGAAACACGGTGGTGGGAGGGGGGGGGGTGTTGTGGCCTGGGCATGTATGGCTGCTGAAGGTACTGGCTCACTTATCTTCATTGATGATACAACTGCTGATGGTAGTAGCATAATGAATTCTGAAGTGTATAGACACATCCTATCTGCTCAAGTTCAAACAAATGCCTCAAAACTCATTGGCCGGCAGTTCATTCTACAGCAAAACCATGATCCCAAACATACTGCTAAAGCAACAAAGGAGTTTTTCAAAGCTCAAAAATGGTCAATTCTTGAGTAGCCAAGTTAATCACCGATCTGAACCCAATTGAGCATGCCTTTTATATGCTGAAGAGAAAACTGAAGGGGACTAGCCCCCAAAATAAGCATAAGCTAAAGATGGCTGCAATACAGGCCTGGCAGAGCATCACCAGAGAAGACACCCAGCAACTGGTGATGTCCATGAATCGCAGACTTCAAGCAGTCATTGCATGTAAAGGATATGCAACAAAATACTAAACATGACTACTTTAATTGACATGACACTGCTGTGTCCCAATCATTATGGTGCCCTGAAATGGGGGGACTATGTATAAACACTGCTGTAATTTCTACATGGTGAAACCAAAATGGATAAACATGGCCTTTATTAAAATATGACAATGTGCACTTTAACCACATGTGATTTTTGTCTATTACAAATCTCAAAATGTGGAGTACAGAGGCAAATAGATAAATGATGGGTCTTTGTCCCAAACATTATGGAGGGCACTGTATCTCTTTTTGATCTGCCGCACTAATTCTAAATCAGTTTTTACTGTCCATTCTTGTGTCATGTTACTAAATGAATCTGAATAAATAACAAGGTTATTGCATTACTCATTTTGAGGAGCCTCAAGGGTTAATTGGCAATGAGTCAAAAATCACTCTCTCAGTCTAGCCTGGTTCTCATTGCATTGACCTTTTTGGCAAACTGAATACAAAAGATAAATGCTTCAATTTCCCTTCCTGCTGGTGCGGTCTACCCTAGGAGCCACTTGAGCTTCAAATATATATGATGCCAATTACTATGCAACTAATTAGCTGCCAACAGTCAAAAACCTCACGTTTTTATTCAGAGACCAGAGATAAAAAGGGAGAAAAAAAGTATGCAGAAGGAACAATCTTTCAACAATTCATAAGAAGTGTTGACGTGATTACATTGGCCATTGCACAGAGCTGGATTTCAAAAAAATGTTAGTTAAGATGTTATTCTTGGTTTTATTAATGTTAAATGAACCAAAAATGTTAATTTGGGTTATTAAAAAACTTCAATCAGCAAGATACAAAATCTATCATTTTTTGTCCAACTAAAATATATTATTGCAATGAGACAAGGATATGCACCAATTCTGAAAGTTGTGCATTGATACTGATCTATTCCCTTCCTAGAAATGCAAACATCCTGCTTCTTCTCTGCCATGTTAAAAAGTGTTTTCTCTTCATTTACACAAAACAGAAAACATAATATTTTTTCTAACTGAGATCATTTAACTATAATAGTTGTCAATTAATAAAGTCTGGACCATAATGATGTTTAATGTGCCGAGATACAAGACAGAAAGCCAAATTTGAAGGTCCTGTTTAGGTCCCATAATGTGAGCAAACGGAAGTGGTACGCGTTCCTTATTTGAAACCAAAGCTAAATTTGACAAGATGTGGCTATAATAAAATGTCTTATTTTGTTTGTTCCATTCCTGTTAAATGCTTTTGGAGAGACGTTTAAACCTCAAAGTATATCTATCATATAAAAGAGGACATTAAATATCTTCGGTGTGTGGGAACTCTTCGCGCACTCTTCCCAGACAAGGAAAACCTGCATGGTTACAGGGAGTACTTGCAAACCACACTGAAAGAAATGGCGTCCGAATTGTTCCTTGGTTTGCTGGAATTGAGAAGTAGCAGGTCTACCAGCAGTGGCACCCATGTCACTTCATAGCACACGTGGCACAGCAATAGAGCTGCTACCTTACGGTGGGTTCGGTCCTTACTATGGGTGCTGTCTGTACGGCGTTTGTACGTTCTCCCCGTGGGTTTTCCCTGTGTGTTCCTGTTCCCTCCCACATCTCCAAAGACGTACAGGTTTGTAGGTTAATTGGCTTTGGTAAAGATTGTAAATTGTCCCTAGTGCGCATTTGTCAAGGTCCCACACAAGCGATTAGTGTGCAAAATTAGAGCACATGGAATTGGGGGTAGGGTATTGACATGGATAGAGATGTGGTTGGCAGACAGGAAGCAGAGAGTAGGAATTAACGGGTCTTTTTCAGAATGGCTGGCAGTGACTAGTGGGGTGCCGCATGGCTCAGTGCTGGGACCCCAGTTATATAAAATATATATATTAAAGATTTAGACAAAGGAATTAAATGTAACATCTCCAAGTTTGCGGATGGCAGGGTGAGCTGTGAGGAGGATGCTATGAGGGTGCAGGGTGACTTGGATAGGTTGGGGGAAGTGGGCAGATGCATGGCAGATGCAGTAATAATGTGGATAAATGTGAGGTTATCCACTTTGGTGACAAGAACAAGATGGCAGATTATTATCTGAATGGTGTCAGATTAGGAAAAGGGGAGTTGCAACGAGACTTGGTGTCCTTGTACATCAGTCACTGAAATAAGCATGCAGGTACAGCAGGCAGTGAAGAAAGCAAATGGTATGTTGGCCATCATAGCGAGAGGATATGAGTATAGGTGCAACGAGGTCCTACTGCAGTTGTACAGGGCCCTGGTGAGACCACACCTGGAGTATTGTGTGCAGTTTTTGTCTCCTAATATGAGGAAGGACATTCTTGCTATTGAGGGAGTACAGCGTAGGTTCACCAATTCCCGGGATGGTGGGACTGACATATGATGAAAGAATGGATCAACTGGGCTTAAATTCATTGGAATTTAGAAGGATGAGAGCAGATCTTATAGAAACATAAAATTCTTAAGGGATTGGACAGGCTAGATGCAGGAAAAATGTTCCCCATGTTGGGGGAGTCGGGGTAAGAATACGGGGAAGGCCATTTAGGACTGAGAGGAGGAAAAACTTTTTCACCCAGAGAGTTGTGAATCTGTGGAATTCTCTGCCACAGAAGGCAGTGGAGACCAATTCACTGGATGTTTTCAAGAGAGTTAGATATAGCTCTTATTGCAAACGGATTCAAGGAATATGGGGAGAAAGCAGGAAGGGGGTACTGATTTTGGGTGATCAGCCATGATCATATTTAATGGGCTCGAAGGGCTGAATGGCCTAATCCTGCACCTATTTTCTATGTTTCTATGAAATATGGTTCTCGTTTACCAAACATTTCAATTTGAGCCACAGATATTTTTACCTGGTTACTATGACTCCTGAGATCAGGACATGATAATTATCACATTGGGGAATAAATGATTCCGTGCCATCTTGCCACAAATATCTACAAGTCTGATTCTCTGCTGGAAATATTCATATGTAATTTAAAAAAAACTAATCAAGATCCAGCAACAACATTGCACATTTATCACCGTGTCTCTAATTTATTAATGTACTATACATTATAAATGTAATATTTATCATATACGTCTTGGTTCGAAACTGATACTAACCCATGTCATTAAAATAAATTGTTTGCAAAGTAAAAAGCATTGTCCTGCTGACTGAAGTAAATAAGTCCTAGTCTCTAAAACTGAATATATTATGCAAATACAACTACCAAACAGCAAATTTATTCAACAGTCTCTCTACAAATGATATAAACAATTAGTCATTGTACTGCATTAGATTTTGATTATATACAATTAACTTTCAAAGGGGGGAACAAACAGAAGTTTTCTGTCAGAACACATTATCACAACACAAAATAAAATCTTCTGACAAAAGACAATTAAGGAAAGAATCATCTGCTAAGACTCACAAGTCTAAATGTGTATTATGGACAAGTATTCCTTAAAACTGCAAGACCACCGGAATTACTTAACTATAAGTAATTAAATTTTAAAGAGGAAAATATCTGAAAAGGATGAAGCAACATTGTCATCTAGTTATGCTTTATACATGTTGAATAAGCTGGTTTTATCACAGACGTTTGCAGAATTAGATTACCTCAGGGCAAGTAGTTTATTATCTGTAGTCAAAGCGTCACCACAAATACCATTCTACACATAGAAGTGTCACATTCTATTTGTCTCCATGCAGTAGTATTAACAGAGCAGCAAGCAGGCAGTCAAATTCAAACGGCAGTGAAGGGAGGATTAAATAAAAAAATTTAAAAAGCTGGGAAAATAATTCATTTTCAGTTACACATTTTTATAGGGCTCCTTACTTTCCTACTTTCTCAATCTTTGAAAAATCACATCAACCCGCCTCAATGAGAATGTCAAGTTTGTGAAAAGTGCAATCTTATAAACTGTAGCTGATATAGCAAAAATGTATATGAAAATGTAAAACGCTGATAAGTTAATAATACTAATTTCACCCAGACAGTTGATTGAAAGGGATAATCCCTCTTTTATAAAGCAAAATTGCACAAAATTCCAGATGTGATCTTATCATAGCCCTGTTCAGTCACAGCAAGACATCCTCAAATGTTCTTGCAATTAATGCTCTCCAGCTACCTCACACTGTGCACCAGTTGCTAAAAGCAAAGACCCCTCGGTTTCATCACTCTGTTTCATTAGACGTTCACTTTCCCCAATTTAACACAATTTGGAAAATAATCTGATTTTGATTTTAAAAACAAATTGCGTACCCACACATTTACCCAGGAGGTTATCTCAACCCTCTTTTGTGAAGGCAGAACTGAAGTCTTTTAATTGTTCTGTAATTTTCTTGTTCCAAATTATGATTACTCCATTTCAGAATGTCATGCACACACATTTTTCTTCACAAATATTTTTTTTCTCTTCACAGATTTATAGAAACTTTCAGTCTTTTTTTAATGTTCGCTGAAGCTTACTTTCATTCCCCATATTTCCCTGCTTAACCAATTTTAGTTTTCGGCTCCTTCACTGAATTCTAAACTGCTCACAATGTTGCATTACATGGCAATTTTGGATGCCTCTTCTTTGGATCCATTAAGATATCTACTTTTACTTTGGAAGTTATGGTTGGGCCCACTATCCAGACTTATTTTTATGCCGGACAGGAATAAATGATCGTTATAATGCATGTGGCATTTCAAAAAACCTACCAACCGAGCAAGTGAAGTACTTCAGTCTATCATAGTTAACTTACATCTCATACTTTGTTTCTTTTTTAAAATTCAGGACTCTAGTTTCTAATTCGACTATTTAATTCTCCATCTTAAGGAAGAATTCCAGCACTTCATGGTGGCTCTTCCCCAAAAAAGCATGCACAATAATAATATCAGTTATTCCTTTCTCGTTGCAGGTTATACAGTTGAAGGAAGCCTATTCTTTAGTCGGTTCTTCAACAGTGGTCTAAAAAAATACTCACCATGTTCACACTCCAGGAATTTCTCCTGCAGCTTTATTGCTAATTTAGTTTGACAAATCTATACATAGGTCAAAGTCACCCATGTAATTCAAGTATAATCTCACCATAAGAAGCTCCTTTGATTAGAGAATGACGCTCTAAATATTAGTCAATGTAATTAATGAAAAAAAACTATTTTGTGAATCAAAGCATTTGTTCTTTGCAATTTGCCTCAATTCCTTCCAAAACATTGTAAAAGCTGATGAGATGGATGACAAGTTTATAAGGCCTGATTAATGATGTTCTGCAACTAGATTCTGCTATGTAAACAACCTCTGATCATGTAATTTCCTCCTTGAACAACAAACTCAAAATGATTTCCCTCGTCCATTTCAATTCCACAAATAACACAATTCTAATATTTTGTGGGTAATACAGCTTAGGGGAAGTTAGTATTTACTTGCTACAATCACCATGAGATGCAGTCATTCAAATATTCAACACACAAATGGAATCTAGGTGGAGACTTCAATACTACTTACACCCTCGGGCAAATCAGCTAGAAATCAAGTTATAATGCAGACAGGTGGATAACTATACGTGAGAATCAAAAAAGTTTAATCATTCCAATGGCATAAAATATGTAAGATAACTCTTAATAAATAATTGGAGGGCTATGGGGAGAATCAGTAGAAAGGCTGGTTCAGGAATCTTCTGTGCCAGAAGATATTACCCACACGCTTGAAGTGGCAAGACTACAGAGGTGCCCTGGATTAATGAATGCACCGCTGATGTTAATACACTTCTCTCACACTGACAGGCTCAATAACTACACAGCACTAATTCTCCAAAGAGATCATAAGCACTCATTTACACAAAGAAACAAGTTCAACTGACAGTGCAAGTAAATCTCAAAGTACATGGATAGATAAGAATACTTATTTTATTTCAAATAGCTCGAAACCAATAAATACATACCCTTATTAAAAGTATGGGTCAAAATTGTGTTCGTAACAAGTTTTATATTAATGCCCCAATCATTATTTTTTTAATATATCACCATGGCAAAATCTATCTGTAGGGCGAGCGTGTGACTGCGTGTGTGAGAGATGGGGAGGGGGGAGGCAACTCTATTGGAATGATAACTAGGATGAGGAATTTCAGTTATGTGCTGGGTTTTTTACAGTAGAGGCAATTAAGATATACAGTATGTTCAAAGCAGGCACGTGCCGTAATTACTCAGGGTAGGCAGTCAGTCGGCTTAAAAAAAAAAAACTTAAACCGCGCATGCGCAGATTGTTCTCTCCGTAAAAATAAAAAATAAAAATAAAGACAGCAAAGGGCCTGTCCCACAGGCATGCGACTCCATGCGGCAAGCGCGACCTAACCGGAAGCGGGGGCCACGCGGCCGGTCCCACTTCGATCGCTGGAGCCGTATGGAGTTGTGCGGAGCTGGTCCCGACATCTCGCGGGGCTCCGAAAAACTGACTGTTCAAAAATTCCGCGCGGCAACGGCCTGCCACCCCGCAGCCGCCTCGACGCCGTACACAGCCGCATCGAGGCCGTGCGCACCGCCTCGACGCCGTATGCACCGTCTTGACGTCACTCGACATCCGCGCGGCCCCCGCTTCCGGTTTGGTATCGCTTGCCACATGCTGGTGGGACAGGCCCTTAACAATTCAATTTGCCCAAGGCTGCCAAGTCTCCTTTATTCTGAATTACTGAATGGGTGGGGGTGAAGGGTGATGGCAGGTGGAGAGATGGTGGGAAAAACGGGATCACAGGGAAAAGTTGAATCAGTTGTCATCTTATTGAATGACAACACTTGTTCAAGGGACCAATTGGGGGGACAGTTCCTTTCACAGCGTGTGGAGAGTCTGTGCCAGGGGTAAAGTTGCGGGGAGGGCAGGAGTGTTGAGAAGGAGGGGGTCAGTGATAATGCCAGTAACTCATTCACCGCTGCCACGGCGCTCCGGGCACGGAGCCATCGCATTGTGGCCGGGGATAGAAGCAGCTCGGGTGGCTGCGAGTGGCCGCCGGGACCCGACAGCAGAACTGGCCGCCTTCTGCCGGCCCGCTCACCTCTGGCAGTGCACTCCGTCTGAACACCTCTCACCTGCAGCTCGCCGAATTCATGTCAGCCGCTTCCCGCAAATCCTTAAATTCCCACAGCCGAGTAACCTCAATCACGCTGTCGGAATTTAAGGATTTGCGGGAAGCGGATGACATGAATGAGGCCAGCGAGCGGCAGGAGAGAGGTTTTTAGATGGAGAAATGCCAGAAGTGAGCGGGGGCCGGCAGAAGGCGCTGAGGTGGCAGCCGGTTCCGCTGTCCGGCCCGGCGGCCGCTCACAGTCACCCGAGCTAATTCTCCCCCCCCCCCCGGCCTCAATACGGTGGCATTGCACACCTCCATGCAAGGAGCGTCGCAAGTGGCATGATCCCGACCCCCTCCTTCACAACACTCCTGCCCTCCCCGCAACTTTACCCCGGGCCAGACTCCCCAAACACTGTGAAAGGAACTCTCCCACCCCCCCCCCCCCACCCCGGGAAATACGGTATTAAAAAACATATAGCACTAAGAAATGTACTTACCACATTATTGGTACATGAACTCCATTCTTCTCTCTTTGTTTCCTAAGATATTCTTCAGATAATGGCAATCCATATTTGAAAAACCCGCCAAGAAACTAGCGCTGCACCTGCGCAGTACAGCAAAGGCAGAATTTCTGCTGCCTTCAGCTTCCCTTGAAATTGACGGCTTGGAGCAGCGCTGACGGCACGTGGGCTGCACAGACCTTCGCGTGTTGCAAGTGCTGCGGATGAAAGGCATGGAGAATTATGCCTGCCTAAGAGAACGATCTCTTAGATAGGCATAATTCTCCCATGCCTTTACTATTTATATTTAGTAATTACCATTTTATAATTTTAGTCAGGGTAGGCAGTGCCTACCTTGCCTACCCTGACAGCACGTGCCTGGTTCAAAGGTGCCCAAATATTTTGGGGAAATACGTTACATTGAATGAAACAATTTCTGATGGTTAGGGAGTATAGACCTATGTGGAGTCTTTCATATGTGATGGATAGAAATACTGTGGCACTGCATAAGCTCCAAATATTCTCACAAAAAGAACACATTAATTATTAATTCAGATCTGAAATGTACTGAATTTTGCTAACTGAGGGAGAGGAAGATAGGTTTATGGAGTTATATTGTAGGTGAAGCACCTTTTTAAAGAATTAATTGTGGAGTGGATTTGGAGGTGAGATTTTTTTTTTGCATCTCCTGTACAATGTTCTTCTGTGTTCTTCTTTCTTCTGTGTTATATGAATTTATAATTCCCAGTCAACTTAAAGATCACCAAGAATAATTGCTGGCCATGTTACCAGCAGTGTCCAATGGCAGCTTTTGTTTCTACAGGATAAATACACTTCCATTGGCTGGGAAATCATGCCAACAACTTTCCTACAGAGCTATCGAGGAGACCAGCAGCTGGGATAGTGGGCGCAAGGTTATGTGAGCAGTGAAGATTTGAGGGGGAGTTGAGAGGGTAGATGGTAAGTGAAAGGGGTCGAGGATGAGTGAGAGAGACAGTCAGGAATAGAGGGAAAGCGGTAGAGTGACAGCAAATGGGAGGACTTAAAGGAAGATGATCAGAAGGTGAGACAAGAAAGAGGAGGTCTGAGAAAATGAATATGATGATATTGTGCATCAGTGCCCAGGCAGCAAGCTCTACCGCGGTGAAAAATATATATATATATATTTTTAAAAACAGTTGGAAGAACAAGCAACAGGAGCCCACTGCCAAAACAAGGGGTAAACAGCTATAATCCCTTATGGAGCTGCATAAACAGAGCACCATCTACCGGAAGAAAAAAAAGTGATATGACAAAGTATATATTATAACTATATTTGAAACTTTTCTATGATTTTAATAAAAACATTCTAGAATCATAGTCAAACCGCATGAAAACGGGCCCTTTGGCCCAACTTGCCCATGCCGACCAACATGCCCCTTCTACATTAGGCCAACCTGCTCGCGCTTGGCCCCATAACCCTCTAAACCTGTCCTATCCATGTATCAGTCTGAAGAAGGGTCTTGACCCGAAACGTCACCCATTCCTTCTCTCCAGAGATGCTGCCTGTCCCGCAGAGTTACTCCAGCTTTTTGTGTCTATCTTTGGTTTAAACCAGGATCTGCAGTTCCTTCTTACACACTATCCATGTACCTGTCCAATTGTCTCTTAAATGCTATGATAGTACCTGCCTCAATTACCTCCTCCGGCAGCTCATTCCATATACCCATCATCCTTTGTGTAGATCCCATCCCTGTGAGGGACTTTTCAGACCAATTATATAATGTTCCAAGTTCCACTTCAAAAACAAGTGGGCTTGAGGAAGTCGCTGATTGGTGGAAGCAGACAAGAGGGAGTAGCTGATTGGGAGTCAGATCCCTGCTGATTGGGAGTCAGATCCCTGCTGATTGTACTGTATTGTAGCAGTTTGTTTTGTATTGTAGCAGTTTGTTTTGTATTGTAGCAGTTTGTTTTGTATTGTATCCTAGGTAAGGGGAGTATGAGGGCCAGGGCAGTTTACTGTTCTGGATGTCAGATGTGGGAAGTAATGGAGTCTGATAGCCCTCCAGACGTCCACATCTGCGCCAGGTGTATCGAGATGGGGCTCCTAATGGACCGTATTAGGAACCTGGAGCAGCAGCTCGATGACCTCCGTCTGGTCAGGGAGAGCGAGGAAGTCATTGAGAGGAGTTACAGGGATGTGGTCACTCCAACACCACAGGAGGCAGGCAAGTGGATCACGGTTGGGAGAGGCAAGGGGCACAGGCAGGGACTAGAGAGTACCCCGGTGGCTGTACACCATGACAATAAGTACTCCTGTTTGAGCACTGTTGGGGTGGACAGCCTACCTGGGGGTAGTGACAGCGGCTGGGCCTCCGGTATAGAGACCGGCCCTGTTGCTCAGAAGGGCAAGGAAAAGAAGAGGAGGGCAATACTAATAGGGGACTCTATAGTTAGGGGGTCAGACAGGCGATTCTGTGGACGCAGTCGGAGACCCGGATGGTAGTTTGCCTCCCTGGTGCCAGGGTCTGTGATGTGTCTCAACGTGTCCAAGATATCCTGAAAGGGCAGGGAGAGGAGCCCGATGTCATGGTACATATAGGTACCAATGACATAGGTAAAAAAAGAGAAGAGGTCCTGAAAGGAGAATTTAGGGCGTTAGGAGGGGAGTTAAAGGGAAGGACAGCAAAGGTAACAATCTCGGGATTACTGCCTGTGCCACGCGACAGTGAGAGTAGGAATGGAGCGAGGTGGAGGATAAATGCGTGGCTGAAGGACTGGTGCAGAAGGCAGGGATTCAAATTTCTGGATCATTGGGACCTCTTTTGTGGAAGGTTCGACCTGTACAAAAAAGATGGGTTGCACTTGAACCTGAGGGGGACCGATATCCTGGCGGGGAGATCTGCAAAGGCTACTGGTGAGACTTTAAACTAGAATGGTTGGGGGGAGGGACTCAAATAGAGAATGCTATTAGACAGTGTGTGAGGCAGGAGGCAGAGAAGGAAAGCACTCAGACCCAACATGTAGGGGGGAAAGAAGAAAACAATAATAAACAGAGAATAAGAGGTGGTGGGGTTCTTAAATGGGTGAGCAGAGAAACAGAGGGGTGTAAAATGCGGGCGGAAGCAATAGGTAGCAAGGTGAAAAGTAAAAGTGGCAGGCAGACAAATCCAGGGCAAAAATCAAAAAGAGCCACTTTTCAATATAATTGTATAAGGGGTAAGAGCGTTGTAAAAACAAGCCTGAAGGCTTTGTGTCTCAATGCAAGGAGCATTCGTAATAAGGTGGATGAGTTGAACGTGCAGATAGCAATTAATGATTATGATATAGTTGGGATCACGGAGACATGGCTCCAGGGTGACCAAGGCTGGGAGCTGAACATCCAGGGATATTTAATATTCAGGAGGGATAGAGAGAAAGGAAAAGGAGGTGGGGTAGCGTTGCTGGTTAGAGAGGAGATTAACGCAGTGGAAAGGAAGGACATTAGCTTGGAGGATGTGGAATCGGTATGGGTAGAACTGCGAAACACTAAGGGGCAGAAAACGCTGGTGGGTGTTGTGTACAGGCCACCTAGCAGTAGTAGTGAAGTTGGGGATGTCATCAAACAGGAAATTAGAAATGCGTGCAACAAAGGCAAAACAGTTATAATGGGTGACTTCAATCTACATATAGATTGGGTGAATCAAATTGGCAGGGGTGCTGAGGAAGAGGATTTCTTGGAATGTATGCGGGATAGTTATCTAAACCAACATGTAGAGGAACCAACGAGAGAGCAGGCTATTCTAGACTGGGTATTGAGTAATGAGGAAGGGTTAGTTAGCAGTCTTGTTGTGCATGACCCCTTGGGCAAGAGTGACCATAATATGGTTGAGTTCTTCATTAGGATGGAGAGTGACATTGTTAATTCAGAAACAACGGTTCTGAACTTAAAGAAAGGTAACTTTGAGGGTATGAGACGTGAATTGGCCAAGATTGACTGGCAATTAGTTCTAAAAGGGTTGACGGTGGATATGCAATGGAAGGCATTTAAAGACTGCATGGATGAACTACAAAAATTGTTCATCCCAGTTTGGCAAAAGAATAAATCAGGGAAGGTAGTGCATCCGTGGATAACAAGGGAAATCAGGGATAGTATCAAAGCAAAAGATGATGCGTACAAATTAGCCAGAAAAAGCAGCATACCAGAGGACTGGGAGAAATTCAGAGACCAGCAGAGGAGGACAAAGGGCTTAATTAGGAAAGGGAAAATAGATTATGAAAGAAAACTGGCAGGGAACATAAAAACTGACTGCAAAAGTTTTTATAGGTATGTGAAGAGAAAGAGATTAGTTAAAACAAATGTAGGTCCCTTGCCATCAGAAACAGGTGAATTGATCATGGGGAACAAGGATATGGCGGACCAATTGAATAACTACTTATGGTTCCGTCTTCACTAAGGAAGACATAAATAATCTGCCGGAAATAGCAGGGGGCCGCGGGTCAAAGGAGATGGAGGAACTGAGTGAAATCCAGGTTAGTCGGGAAGTGGTGTTGGGTAAATTGAATGGATTAAAGGCCGATAAATCACCAGGGCCAGATAGGCTGCATCCCAGAGTACTTAAGGAAGTAGCTCCAGAAATAGTGGATGCATTAGTGATAATTTTTCAAAACTCCTTAGATTCTGGAGTAGTTCCTGAGGATTGGAGGGTAGCAAACGTAACCCCACTTTTTAAGAAGGGAGGGAGAGAGAAAACGGGGAATTACAGACCAGTTAGTCTAACATCGGTAGTGGGGAAACTGCTAGAGTCAGTTATTAAAGATGGGATAGCAGCACATTTGGAAAGTGGTGAAATCATTGGACAAAGTCAGCATGGATTTACGAAAGGTAAATCGTGTCTGACGAATCTTATAGAATTTTTCGAGGATGTAACTAGTAGAGTGGATAGGGGAGAACCAGTGGATGTGTTGTATCTGGACTTTCAGAAGGCTTTCGACAAGGTACCACATAAGAGATTAGGATACAAACTTAAATCACACGGTATTGGGGGTTCAGTATTGATGTGGATAGAGAACTGGCTGGCAAACAGGAAGCAAAGAGTAGGAGTAAACGGGTCCTTTTCACAATGGCAGGCAGTGACTAGTGGGGTACCGCAAGGCTCAGTGCTGGGACCCCAGCTATTTACAATTTATATTAATGATCTGGACGAGGGAATTGAAAGCAACATCTCCAAGTTTGCGGATGACACTAAGCTGGGGGGCAGTGTTAGCTGTGAGGAGGATGCTAGGAGACTGCAAGGTGACTTGGATAGGCTGGGTGAGTGGGCAAATGTTTGGCAGATGCAGTATAATGTGGATAAATGTGAGGTTATCCACTTTGGTGGCAAAAACGGGAAGGCAGACTATTATCTAAATGGTGGCCGATTAGGAAATGGGGAGATGCAGCGAGACCTGGGTGTCATGGTACACCAGTCATTGAAAGTAGGCATGCAGGTGCAGCAGGCAGTGAAGAAAGCGAATGGTATGTTGGCCTTCATAGCAAGAGGATTTGAGTATAGGAGCAGGGAGGTTCTACTGCAGTTGTACAGGGTCTTGGTGAGACCACACCTGGAGTATTGCGTACAGTTTTGGTCTCCAAATCTGAGGAAGGACATTATAGCCATAGAGGGAGTGCAGAGAAGGTTCACCAGACTGATTCCTGGGATGTCAGGACTTTCATATGAAGAAAGACTGGATAGACTTGGCTTATACTCGCTAGAATTTAGGAGATTGAGAGGGGATCTTATAGAAACGTACAAAATTCTTATGGGGTTGGACAGGCTAGATGCAGGAAGATTGTTGGGGAAGTCCAGGACAAGGGGTCACAGCTTAAGGATAAGGGGGAAATCCTTTAAGACCGAGATGAGGAAAAACTTTTTCACACAGAGAGTGGTGAATCTCTGGAACTCTCTGCCACAGAGGGTAGTTGAGGCCAGTTCATTGGCTATATTTAAGAGGGAGTTAGATGTGGCCCTTGTCGCTAAAGGGATCAGGGGGTATGGAGAGAAGGCAGGTACGGGATACTGAGTTTGATGATCAGCCATGATCATATTGAATGGCGGTGCAGGCTCGAAGGGCCGAATGGCCTCCTCCTGCACCTATTTTCTATGTTTCTATGTTTCTATGTTTCATCAATAGAATGGAAGGTTATCTCTTACATTACAATATACAGGTCTCTCCATCGCACCATGATACTTCAATTGTGAACATTCCCATTAATCCTCTTACAAATTACCCCCAAATGTATAGTACAGACCAATGTGTGATATCCATTTATTTAGGTCTTTTATATTTCTTGTAAATCCTTCTCTTCCGTTACATATACTGATGTTTTAATACCTGTTAAAGTCCAATTTGAATTATAATGATTGGATTGGTTTCATTTTAAATCCATAACGCCTTCCTAGTTTTATTGGTGCAGAATACTACTCAGTGAAATGTTATTATTAATTTTGCTTCATTATTTTCAGCTGTAATATATATAGACTATTGATTTGGATATAAAAGTATGAGGATTGCCACTCATGTACACTCAACTCTATACAATTGAAGAAAGATAGTAACTGGGAAATGGATTAGTGCAGTCAGTGAATCTCAGGGTAATAACTAAAATTAATCTTGGTGTGTTAAGAATTGTGATAGTCATACGTTTACCTCAAAAGTTCATGAGACTGAAAGATAGCAATTTGCACAAAATAACTAATAGTAATCATGTAGTTAAACAACTGATTGGAAATTAACACTAAACATTCAATTCTTAAGACCACTTAGGGGGAAAGATATCTTAAATTTGGACATAAATGCAATAGATAATAGGATAGGAAAGGAACAGAGCACCACTCCAGGATTTCAGGGCACCACTCCAATCAAGTGTTCCAATGTACTGGTCTGCAAAATAGGGAAGGATGAGCAACAGCAAAACCCTCATGAGCATTTTCATTGAGCAATCACAAATATAAATTTCTACACTTGCAATTTTACTCACAAGGATAGGTCTCACGCACATGGGAGGAAATGGAGCAAATTATCCTCATCTTAACCAGAATCCTTGATAATATATAATGCAGGAGGCAGTTATTCACCCAAGTGTATTTGTCCATTTCTAATTAGAGCTATCCTGTATAATTCCAACAGCCAGATTGGGTCTGTAGCCCTGCAGTCTTGGTTCTTCAAATATACAATTAAATTATTTTAAATGTGATAAGAGATTTTTTTTGTCTTTACCCCCTTTCAGTCCCCTGCCACCTCTGAATGAAAACATTTTTTTCTCATCAGTCCTTTAATATTTCTGCTAATTACTTTAAATCCACACCCCCTGGGTTTTTAAGCCATTTGCCAAAAGAAATAAATTTAATCTATTTATTCTAATCCAGTCCTCCTCATTAAATCTTATTTCACCATCTTCTGTGTTCCAAAGAAAACAATCTTGGTTTATCAAATCATTACTCATATCTATAATTTTAGACCTGACACCAACCTCTTTAAATCTCCACTGTATCCTTTTTCCTATATTATATTTTTCCTATTATATGGTGACCAAAACTTTATGCAATACATCAGCTGTGGTCTAACAGGCATCATACAGAGTTCTAGGATTAATTCCTGCCCTTTTATTTTATGTGTTAACCACACAAGTTAAAAGCATACGTATTCTTTTGAACAAATAAATTAAATCAGGAAGGAAAAAATTAAAAAACAGACAGAATAATTAAAATTAAATCTAATAATCTAAATTGAAAAAACAGCAGAATAATTCAAAAAATGAAAAAGTTGGACCCATTTTTTATTTTGAACATTCTCAACTCCAGAATGATGCTTCTGTCAAAAGTTCCCCAACACATGCTGTGCTGTTCTCAACAACCGTGAAGAACATCCTGTTAGTAATCAGACTGTTCTTCACGGATATTACTGCCAGAATTCCATTAAGAACAAAAAGCAGCAAGAGGGATAATACAAAACTTCAATGTATTCAATTTTGAACTCAAAAGTGGTGTTAGTTTAATACAGGAAAATAACATGGTAATGATTTCATGGAAACTAAGCAAATATATAAAACCAGCACTAAAAGCCCTTGGAGAGTCCATTGTCTCAAAATTCTTTGATAAATTTTTTGATAGAAGCACTAGGTTACACAAAAAGATAAAGAATGTTTAAAAATTATCAGAAAATTTCAAATCTCATAAAATTCTATAATTATCCACTCCTTTCATCAATAGGAATGTTTCGATTTAAGAAGAATTTCTTTCTAAAATAAATTGAATTCTTTTTTAAGTTTATGATTGAGGAACTACCAGAGTAATTAACTCCAATTGTACAAAATTAAGTTTTTACTGAAAATACCTTTGCAATGTAAATTAGTTTCAATATATAGCAATTTCTACTGTCTGTCTGAATTGGTCAGTTGTAAAGGCTTTCTTGCACATTGGCATCTGATTTGCATCCATTTGAAAATAACTTTTAGCAAAACTGTGTGTGAGAAAGCATGAATGTGAATATGGAATAATAGCTACTTGTGCTGAGATTATCCAATTTGAACCACCCAATCAATTCTAACCATCGGACATGAATGCATTTACCTTTAAATTTAACAATCCCCTCCCCACAATATTAGACTATGAGCAGAAAATAGAACTATTACTCTTTGATCAGGCATGAGACAGTAAAAATCTGAAAAAAGAGGAAGAGAGATGGGGCAACGCCCCAGGTTGGGGTAAAAGGGGGCAGCGCCCCCTGTATGCAGATTTTTTTTTTGATAATTGTACCTTGAAATGACACCGTTTTCTTGCCTGTTTAACCTTAATTTATAGTCATTTTTTTATTGTACCTTAAAATAACATATTTTACTTGCTTGTCACTTCTTAATTTACACAGAAAATTTGTGATAATCATACCTTAAAATGACACCAACACCTTGCTTGTTTACACGTAAGTCATATTGAAAATATTTTATATTACACCTACATGTTATATGATACCTGTTCCTTGCTGGTTTACTCTAATTAGAGAGAAGTATCCTTTACCATTGTATTTAAACGCCAAATGAATTTCAAATCCAACTCTTAACAGTTAGGATGAAAATGATGATCCATCTACTTCAGAGATGATCATATTGTGCTACATACCTACTCAGTCAATTTAAGTACAGTGGACAAAAATATTAACATCTCAACCTGGAATTTAAGACATTATTTGAAAATAACTTCCCAAAATTTAAAATTAAAGATTTCATTTCTTTAATTCTATGATCAAATTGTTTAAAAAAAAGAAAAATAAGCGAATAATATTTTATCTTCTTTTGATTGCTGGACATTTTCTGATTGCCAGAATTTGCCAAGTCAGTGACTATTAAGGAATGCTAATTGCTGACTCAATGGCGAGTCCAAGTTGGAAATGCAACAATACATTGTATAGGGGGGTTGCACGTAAGGTCACAGGGTCATAGGGCTTGACGCACGGAGCCGCTCAATCCATTTGGAGGACATCCGTCACTTCCGGTATATGTTATTAATGCAAGAAACGCGTACTTTCCTACTTGTTAAAAACCGCCAAAATGTTGAATTTTTTCGCTGTAAAAAATTGTGGAAGTCGGGGTAAGTGTGAGAGGCATGTACCCAACTTCATAATTCCAAAAGTGAAGCGAAATGAAGGTAAAGAGAAGCGACAGCTGAAGGGACAACAGCAGCTAAAGTGCTTGGCGAACATTGGCCGTGCAGATATCGGAATTGAAAATATTGGAAATTATCGCGTTTGCTCACTGCATTTCATTAACGGTAAGGCATTATTTGGTTTTTTTCTTGATTCCGTTGGTATCTAAAAAGTCTCAGAAGTGATAAATCTGGCTGTAAATTTTGCTTCAGGGCCGTTTTCTTTTTGTATGTAAAAACCCACTTGAGAACCATGGGCGATTTTAAAATTTTACAGCCAGATTTATCCCTTCTGAAACTTTTTAGATGCCAAAGGAATCAAGAAAAAACACAAATAATGCCTTAGTTGATGAAATGCAGTGAACAAACGGCCAATGCTCGACAAGCACTTTGGCTGTTGTTGTCCCTTCAGCTCTCGCTTCTATCTACCGTCATTTCTCCTCACTTTTGGAATTCTGAAGTAGGCTAAATGTCTCTCGCGCTTATCCCGATTTCCATAATAATTTACAGCGCAAATATTGACAATTTCGGCGGGTTTTAACGGCCCGCTACGCTGGAAACAATGGTATGTACTTAGGTGGCACACAGTGCTACATTATCATTGGCCCAGAGACCCAGGTTCAATTATGACCTCCAGATCTTTTTGCGTGTTCTCCCTATGACAGAGTCGGTTTTCTCTTGGTGCTCTGGTTTCCTCCCACAAGCCCAAAGATATGCCGTTAGTAGGGTGAAAAGCCTCTGTAAAATATCCCTAGTGTAGATTGGAAAATTGGAGGGTAAGATAGAATAACAGTGAAATAGGAATGACATTGAGGGGTGGCAACAGACTCAATTGACCCAATGGCCTCCTCTTCATTAGTGGTTTAGGATTATGTCATGTTTAGGTTTAGGGTGATTTTGTCACATGCACTGGGGTACAGTGAAAATCTGTGTTTTGCATGCTACCAAGCAGATCAAATATACTATACATAAATACAATCACGTCAAACTGAAGTACAATGGGGAAGATATAGCGTGCAAAATGTAGTTCTCGGGATTGAAGTGCTTCAGTTCCATAGACAAAGTCCAATGTCCATAATGGGGTAGAGGTGAATTAGACAGTACCCTAGCTTATGGAAGGATCTTTCAGAAGCTTGATAACAGAAGGGAAGAATGGAAGTTAAATATGAAAATATTATAAAAGAAACAATAAAGATATTTTCAGAAAGTTTTTAACAGGTAGAAAAGTATCCAGTTCACTTCAGAGAGATAGCGATAGAATGAATATCAAACAATATTAATTTCTATCTCTATGATTTTGCACAATAAATCATTCACCATCCTAGAAAAAAGAAAATACTATGCATGTTGGATAGATGAAGTGAAAGATCTAATTTCTGGTTAAAGCCTTTCATCAGAACACCTCTTGGGAAAACGAGAAAGTATAACATTTCTTGTCCTATGTGAGGCGATGTTAGAATCGGTTTTGTTACATTCACAATGAGAACATTCTCAGCATTGTGTCATTCATATCCTGGGACTATATCAGAGTAAAATGTGTGTGAATGTCAAAGTTATAATAATGGAGGAGAGAGGATCTGATGGATTAATGGCCACAATGCTATTCAAAGCCTGGAAGTTTGATTGGAGAAAATTGTTTTACATTTGATGTCAGGATGTCATTTGACAATGAATGATTTCAATGATAGAGATGGTAGGAATTATTTAGTACAACCTTACAGGACTGTCAAAAGCCATGCACACAAGAGGACAAAAGATATTAGATTGCATGAGATTACTGTAAAACAATCATTGTTTCTGAGGTTCTTATGCACGATTAATAAACCTGCATTCGGTTTACACTTTTGAGAAGGAACTACAAGGAATGTTGTCCCATCTTTTTCTTTAGGCTGGAGACAATAATAATCACTCATTTATCCAAATAATTATCAACAATCGTCCCTCTAGGAATTAGAGATGGGATTTTCAGAATCAGTGTTCTATATGAGTAAAAGGAAGCATTTAAAGTGGTAAGACACAGTAGGCCATTATATGGAGAATAATCGATAGCTAAAAAATTAGAAATGGCAGCCATATATGGTTTCATTTAAGCAAAATACAAGTACGGAAATTTTTGAATACATCAAGCATTGTAAACTCAAAATGTAACATACTGTCTGTTGCATGATGAGAGTAAATTGTTTCCAATAAGACAACCGTTACTCTATGACCATGTTTCTGACTAAAGCCTGGAAACCCCTCAAAGTCTCATTCAGAGTTAGATTGGGAAGGTGACCCATTTATTTAATAAATTATATATAGCTCTGACTAAACTTAAACATTAATCACCTTCATTTTTAACTGAATGAATAAGAATAGCCGACTTTGACAATAGGATTTCACTGCAATGCTGACAAAGTTTTATCGTATAGTGGAACCAATCCTGGAGGGAGATTTAGTTGCAAAAATCTAAAAAAATATATATATAAACTAAGACAACATGCTAATTACTGAGTTTGTAAAAAAGGAAATTAGCTAAATTGTAGCTTTAACTTCTGTGAGGAACACTTTCAGGATGGGATAAGACAATAACACATTTCTACAATTTACATAATAACAAGCTAATAATGAATGCACTGCTCTGCATTTTGAAAATAGCTATTTATATAACAATTGCATCAATACCAAAATCTTAAATTCTACAACTTCTGCACTAAATTTCTCAACCCTTCTTACTGCTATAGGATTTTTCTTAAAATCTATCTTTATGAGCAAGCTTTGAATAGTCTTTCCTAAAATCTCTTCATGTAATCCTGTCAAATTAAGTTTGATAACTCTTCTGTCAAGGACATTGTGATGTTTAGTGACATTGAAAGCTTCTTATAAATGCACGCTATTGTACATGCGTCTGCACTGATAAAGTTTCTGCTTGTCTGATAACTAACATAGAATTTCTCCCCTCTGTACACAAGTGCAGGTTAGTATGCGTAAGTCTTTCATGCTTGGCTCCTAAATGAACAAGAGGTGTTGCTAAAATGTAAGTGAAAGCCATGTTTGTTTACCAGAACAATGAGATTCTCATCTTTGTGAAACTAAAATAATTCTATCATTTCAACAATTGGATACCAGATTCTTCAAAGAGCTAAAGGAGGCCTTTACCTCTTAGTGTTCTGTGTTCAGGATCATTAAATATAAAGTTTAAGTGTCTACTGTCTAAGTGATCAGAATCATTAAATATAAAGTTTATAAATGCCTTAAAAGGCTTAACTGTAATTTGAGCTTGTCTGTTGCAGAAAAGTCTATTACATTCATAATCAGTTGGCTACAGAGAAACCATTTCCAAGAAACATACAGTTTGTTTAAGAAGGAACTGCAGATGCTGGAAAATCAAAGGTAGACGAAAATGCTGGAGAAACTCAGCGGGTGAGGTAGCATCTATGGAGCAGTCTGAAGAAGGGCTTCGACCCGAAACGTTGCCCATTTCCTTCGCTCCATAGATGCTGCCTCACCCGCTGAGTTTCTCCAGCATTTTTGTCTATCTCCAAGAAACATACATCTATGTTGACTACATTTATAGATACAAATAAACAGTCAGATAACCAAAAGTACACAATCAATTTGGCAGAAAACAATGGCGGGTAGAAAATAGCAACCTTGTCAGTAATATTCATAATTCAAGGATGAATAACTGGAACCAGTAACTTGGAACACATCTCCAAGTCATAAATGACATTTAGGTCGACCCACTGTCACTGCAACTAACCATAAAGCCGATTGATCAGGCAGGTGAGAAGAATGTAATTATTAAGAGTCAAGAGTGTTAATATGTCAGATGCACCGGAATAATGAAATTCTTACTTGCGGCAGCTTTACAAATGGATTAGACGCAACAACAATAAATTTATAAGTAATTATCAATGACCTTCACTAAACTTGGCCATGATAGTACAAAAACCAAAGTAATTCAAATTCCCTCGTAGTTCAGCAGGGTTGAGGTGTTTGAAGTAGAGTTGTGATTAGGATGATGCAGTATGGTTCGAGAACCTGATGTTTGATGGGAAGATGCCGTTCTTGAACCTGGAGTTAATGGTCCTCAGGCACTGTACCTCAGTACCTCCTTCCCAATGGTAGGAGCGAGAAGAGAACGTGCCAGGTTGGTATGGGAGTTGCTGATATTAACTGTTTGAGGCAGCATTTCCTATAGATCCTTTCGATGGAGGGGAGGTCTGAACACGTGATGGACTAGGGATATGTCCACCACTTTCTGCAGCACCCTTCATTCCTGAGCACTTGAAATTTCAAACCAGGCTGTGATGCAACCAGTCAGTATGTTCTCTACCGAACACTTTGTCGAAGTTCGGATAGAGTATTCGGTGACATGTGAAATCTCCTCAAATCTCCGAGGAGGTAGAGGCATTAGTGAAATTTCTGCTTGTGTCAATGTGCTTAGCTCTACAGAGCTCATCAAGATGTGGACGTCCATGAACTTGACACTCTCCACCGTCATCCCACCAATGAGGGCAGGTGCACGGTCCTTTGGCTTTCCATCAGTGAGATTGCATGGAGTGCAAAATAATATTTGAAAAGTACAATCATTATTTTTGAAACTTTGAGCTCTTTGGGATTAGGGATTATTTCCCAATTAATTTAATCATGGGTCGTTCATTAAAAAAAGGCCAAGAACAAAGTTGCAAAACATTTGAGAAGAATTAGGCTAAACAGCCTTTCTCTTTTTTAGGATAGCCCGATAACGCAGACAGGCAGACTTTCACACAGAAATATAATAGTTTCTTAAATGACAACTATGCCTCACATTTGGTGTTGTCCATCTGGATCAGAGAGGTATGGGGTCAGCTGGTGGTGTTGACATCTGAATTAGAAAGGTGTGGGGATAGTCCCACTCCAAGAAATTAATCACAAAAATCAAAACTGAGCATGTACAGCACTGTCAGGGGAACTGCCTTTCGGTTGAATGCTGAAATAGAAGTCTAAATCCTATAAATTCCATGTCAACAAGTTCACCAGGGTGTTGCAGTAATTCAAGATAATGATTCATTATCTTGTTACTGCAACATCCTTGTGAATTTGTTGACATGAAACTTATAGAACATGGAACAGAACAGAATAGGGGATTTATAGAACAGACCCTGTTTTATAGTTTTTCCATGCCAACTAAGGTGCCCCATCAACATTAGGCCAGCGTCTGGCCCATATCCCTCTAAACCGTTCCTTGTCATTTACCTGTCCAAATGCCTTTTAAATGTTGTTATAGTTTGTCTCAACTACCTCCTCTGGCAGCTCATTACATATATCCACCACCCTCTGTGTTCTGGCATCCACGGTGTTATGAGTGAAATTGAAAAACCCCAGAAAATGCTAGAAATATTCAGATTTGGCAGTATGCGCGATATGTACATTTTTCTCCACAGATGCTGCATTAACTGATGAGTATTAGTAAATATACCTACCGTATTTTGGATTTCAAGCATGTTTTTGCATTAACCGAGTTGATCTTGTTCTCATTTCAGCCCCCAAGACATTGCATGGAAAATCCAGTAACAAAAATATTGAAGTCCGCGAGGGCAAGGATGGGTGTTATCCTTCTGATGATGGAAAATACCAATGCTCAGTACAAATATTGCCTGCCTCGGGATATGTTTTCCATGTGTTATGTTGGAACAATGATTGCTTTATTATCCGAGGTGTGTAGAATCTGAACACTGAAATCATCAGCAAGCACCTACTAAACAACAAGAGAGAAGGTCATGGCTGAAACAGCTGAAATTGATAACAGAGTAGCAAAGGATATGCCAAGGAATGCAATTATAGATTGAGGAGGCACCTAATTTAATACTGAAATCCCACAACATCCATTGGCCTGGCCTGTCTGTTTGGGGTTGCTAGATCAGACCTTGCTTCATGTAACTTGGAAGAGAGATGATGTCACATTATCCAATTGAAGACTCTCCTGATGTAAACAAGACACCAGGACCGGGTACTCATATTAGATATTTATTCTTGCTGCATCAATCTGCCTCTTCAATATGAAGTCATAACTCTTTAAAGTTTATTTAGCAGCAAATAACACACAATTCAGTTATCACTCTATTCACACACCAAAAGGGCATTAAAAAGTGTGTATATTAAACTAAAAAGGGCTAACATAAATGCAAGAAAGTGGAAAGCTTGAAACTAGGAGCACCATAAAAAATCATAGAACAAAAACTGTTCAAAAGGGAATATGAAAAAAAACTTAAAAGCCAACATTAAAAACGTTTTACTACATTAAGGCTTGAGAGTGCTTATAGGGAAAGATAAATGCAAGTGAAATTATGATGGACAAGAAGGAAACGACAGCTTTATATGAACATTTTCATAATGGATTTTGTACAGCTCAAACTATGAGCTGTACAAAATCTAAAAAAGTCAAAAGGATTTTGTACAGGAATATTCACTTTAAATGAATTTATCCGTCACCTTTATAATCGTGGATTTTTACTGCTCCTGGTTCCTGATAACCTTCACCTTAAAATTCTCACATTCTCTTTCCAAGCTCTGCATAACATTGACTATCCCCGTCACCTTAAAACACAACTGCCAAGACCGCCACCAGTACAGGTCACATTGGTCTGAAGAAAGGTCTCAACCCGAAATGTCACCCATTCCTTCTCTCCAGAGATGCTGCCTGACCTGCTGAGTTTATCTTATGTTTAAAGCAGCATCTTCAGTTCCTTCCTACGCACTGGTCACATTGTACATCCCCCATGTTTGTCAGTCCATTACTAGAGTGCCCGGAGCCATACCTACAATTGTCTATGTCATAAAGTTTGAAATTCCTCTCTGAATCCTCCCCTCCCCCTTTAAGCTGCTCATTGAATCCTTTGGATGTTTTAATATAATAAAGATGTACATATTTGAACATTTGCTATAAATTTGTAAAACCAAGCAACAAACCTACTTCCAGAATCTGGATTAGTCAGTTCATGTCATTCCATTTTTTCAAGACAAGAAAGAGAAATAGTAAATATACAGGTATTTCTATTCTGCATTGACTGCAAGGGAAATAAATCACTCAGAGTAGGCAATTTAGCACCTGCACAAATATTTGCTGATGAATGGGGAACCTAGTTCTTCTTGTGAAGAGCAATTCATTGCTGGCTAATTTATTTGAGTTGTTTGAGGACTTACCAGCATCTAAATAGCACATAATGACATTAAAGGGATTTGACAGTAACCTTATGACACAAGATGGTCATCAGACACAAAGCAACAGTTTGAGAAGGTAAAGTTAAAAGTAATATTCCTATATTAGAAAAAGTAATTTAAGAGATCGATACTGACTTTAGGTTTATCTGAGCAAACATTAACCAAGATATGGCGCATAGGTTATTAAGCCTATTTTACCCATGCCAGCCAAAAAAGAGATAAACTAATCCCAGCTCCAGATGGTCTATGATGAGGATTTCCACTACCCATTCAGACCACTTGCCACCCAAAGGGTGAACCCCTCTCCCCAATCTCAATTACCCCTCTAATACTTCCTCCAATTATTTTAAAGCTATGCCTTTCATTATTGACCTCCCTGGTATCAGAAATAGGTCCTTCCTATTTACTTCATTTAAGACAAGTAATTTTATACATATGTTTAAATCTTCCCTCACAGTTTCCCATCAAAGAAAACACCACAGGCACATTCTCATCAATAACATTTTCCAGCCCAGGCAACATCCTCATAAATCTCCTCTGCGCACCTTCTGACACTATTGCATCCTTCCCATAATGACCAGAACAGTAAATAATATTCCAGCTGTGGTCTAATTGCTGTTTTATAAAGTACCAGAGAGAACTCTCTGGTCTTACATCTATGTCACTGTCAAACCCTGAAGAACACAAATCCCTCAAGTCAACAGGATATGCTTTCTCAGATCCTTCTGATCTAAACTTCTCACTATCCCACCATTTATTATGTATTTCCTTGGCTTCTTTACCGTCTCCATGTGTACATCATACATCCTTAGATTGAATTCCGCCAACACTTTTTAGTCCAACTAACAATTCCGTTATAAACTTTTCAGTATCAGGTAACTTTTCTATTAATTTACAATTTTGGTACCTCAGTAAACTTTTTAATTATTGCTATCTCTATTTGTTTAAATCCTTGACATATACCACAAAAAAGGGAGCTATATAGCTATGAACTATACAGAAGCCCACTGTGTGGAGCCTTCCAGTCATAAATTCCTGGTGACCATTAATACACATCGTTGCTTACATTTGGGGATTCCTACATATAGAACATGGAAGAGAAAATCACAGGACCTTTGACCCACAACATCTGTGCCAAATATGATGCCAAATTAATCTCCTCTGCCTGCACAAGAGCCATATTCCTGTAGCTACATAAAAGCACCTTAAAAGGCACTATCATATCTGCTTCCACCAATGTGTTCCAGACACCCACATTCTGTGTAAAAAATCTTGCCCCAAACATCTCCTTTAAGCTACACAAAAATACTGGAGAAACTCAGCGGGTGCAGCAGCATCTATGGAGCGAAGGAAATAGGTAACGTTTCGGGCCGAAACGAAAGGTTTCGGCCCGAAACGTTACCTATTTCCTTCGCTTCATAGATGCTGCTGCACCCGCTGAGTTTCTCCAGTATTTTTGTGTACCTTCGATTTTCCAGCATCTGCAGTTCCTTCTTTAACATCTCCTTTAAGCTTTTCTCCTCTGACCTTAAAACTATACCATCGCATCTGTGACATTTCCACCCTTGTAAAAAGGTTCTGATTGTCTTCTTGATCTATGCACCTCATAACCCTGTATACTTCTATCTGGTGTCCCCTCAGTCTCCAAAGGTCCAGAGAAAACAATCCAAGTTTGTCATCCTCTCATGATAGCCAATACATTGCGGGGAGGTTCGCTAGTGCTACTCAGGATTGTTTCAACTAGAGAGGTAGGGACATGGGAACCAGAGTTGTAGATCAGAAATTGGAAGGAGTGATGGGAAGGTAGAGGTGAGGACCAGTAAGTCTCAAAGGAAGGACAGGCAGGGTGAGGTGAAGGTATATGGTGACACTGATGGGCTGAAATTTGTTTATTTCAATGCAAGGAGTATTGTGGAGAAAGCAGATGAACATAGAGCCTGGATTGACTCTTGGGGCGAGGATGTTGTGGCCATTGTTATAGGTGGTTGCGAGAGGAACATGACTGGCAGCTCAATGTTCAGGGGTTTTGATGTTTCAGCTGTGATTGAGAAGGCAGCAAAAGAGGTGGAGGAGTTGCACTACTGATCAGGGAGATTGTCATGGCAGCACGCTGAGAGGTTACACTGGAGAGTTCATTCCCTGAGGTGGTATGGATGGAGCTTACAAATAAGAAAAGTGCAAGCACTCTAATAGGATTGTACTATCCCCCCCCCCCTATAGCAAGCAGAATGTAGATATGTGGACAGATAACCGAAATATGCCAAAGTAACAGGATTGTCTCAGTGGGTGAGTTTAACTTTCCCAACATTGAATTGCATTTGCTCAGTGCTGAAGGGGAAGATGGGCCAGAAATTGAGGTGTATCCAAAGAGATTTCTTGAAACAGTTTTTAGATAGTCCAATCAGAGAAGAGACCTTGTGTTGGGAAATGAGTCTGGTCAGATGACTGGCATTTTAGAGGAAGAGCATTTTGGAGATAGGGAGAAAACTGGACTTTGTAGTTTGCCATAGTCCAATTTAGCACCTTCCTGCAATGTTATTAAGCAGGAGCTCGGGAAGGTGCACTGGGAGCAATCATTGTTGGGAGAGTTCACATCTCACATGTGTGTTGTTTAAAGACCAATTGATCGATATTCAGAACTGGTTTGTTCCAATAAGGAGAAGGAATAAGGATGGCAAAATAAGGATTGGATCTAATCGTAATTAGAACCTTGGTTGATGAAAGAGGTGGTAAATTTGGTCAAAAAGAAAAAGTCCATGCTGCCTTTAAGAGATTGGAATCAGTCAGGGCCTTTGACGAAATATTTTAAAAAGGTGAAAAGAATTCAAGCAGGCAATTAGATATGAGGATTTCCAGCTACTTCTGCTCTGGCACTGTCCTACAATTACAGTAACGCTGCAGTTCCCAATAATTTTAGTTTAGAGATACAGCGCGGAAATAGGTCCTTCGGCCCACCGAGTCCGCACCGACCAGCGATCCCCGCACATTAACACTATCCTATGCACATTAGAGACAATTCACACTTATACCAAGTCAATTAACCTACAAACCTGTACGTCTTGGGTGTGGGAGGAAATCGAAAATCGCGGAGAAAACCCACGCGGTCACGGGGAGAACGTACAAACTCCGTACGGACAGCATCCGTAATCGGGATCGAACCTGGGTCTCTGGCGCTACAAGCGCTGTAAGGCAGCAACTCTACCTCTGCGCCACCGTGCCGCCCGTGTTATTGTAAACAAACTGAATACAATTTATAAAAATAATATTCAATCTTTCTCCTGAAACTTTACAGCTTTTTCTCATAACATTGAGTTCAGTAACTTCATATATTAATTGTGGACACCATTATCTATATGTTTTAAAACCTGGAACATGTTAGCGCCCAAGAAAAGGGCAGTTCTTTAATCAGATTACGTTGCTGGGAGTCTATGTCTAGAATGATGGCACGGCTTTTTAAAATCTTCTGAGGATAAGCATGCCTGCGTGTTATCACTATTCCCCGATTTAATTTCAGACCTACAGTCTTTTCTGGTGCTATTATCCAAAGAGCCTGCAAATCCTTTTGTTCTTGTAATTCTTTCTTCAGGATGCTTTCAAAAAATATCATAAAGATTTTTGGTTTCCCCGTGTTTGTTGTTTTTGTCTCTCCACATTTCATATAGTTCAAATATCAAAGTTCATAACCAGCTACGTATTTCAAACAGGCTGTTATTATTTTAGAATTCGACCCTTAATAGGTACCCTATTCCATTTTCAATAAAGATAATTTTTCTTTTTTTTTTAAAACAAAAAAGGGGTAACTATTCTAATCTGTCAACACTTCTATTCAGATATTTAGAAGGCTCCATTAAAATATCCCTTCGATGATTCAGGACAAAAATACTTCCAATACAATTTTGGATGTTTGGATTTATTCATACAGGATCAAAGCACTCTGCATGAAAGGTCCAATCAAGATATGGAAGCACAAGCATCACCATGGCAGCAGTGTGCACAGATATACCCTATCAAACTGCAATCAAATTCCACTCACATTTCAGAGGCTCCAGCGTTTTATTGGGACATGACAAGCGCTGTGAAGGTGGGTTCTGTGTTCGTTGAAGACAGGCCAACATGATGGAGGAGCTGCGTCTATTCCCACAGTCAACGCCCTCAACTATAACACTGTTAAATGGAAGAAAAATAAGAACCAATTACTTGCTTTTGAAAAAAAAGGGTAATATTTCAATGATGTAGTGCAAAATTCCAGTTATAGAGGGCATTTAGTATTGAGTTAACAGCATCGTTATAGACTACTCCATTTTCTGCACGGAGATAAGTGAAATGTAAAAAAGGACATTTCTAGATTTTAACTCCAAACTCTATAAATGTAATAATTATTCCCAATCAGAAATAAATTAACCTCCATATGTATATTTGAAGTTTACATATAAAGCAGTCCAAAAGAAGTTCCGCATGTAAAGGCCTTTGAGGTGTTTATAGTAACAGTATTGACTTAATTATAATCCACTGCAGAATCTTTGAAAGGGCTGATGCTTTCATTCGTTACTCTCTACTTAATTAACGATCAGGTCCAACTTATCTTGAAATCTTTTGCCAATTCATATTTCCTACAGACAATCTCTTCTTGGGCAGCTCCCCGGAATCAACAAATTACTTCTTTTTACTCTGAATTTATGGGATCTGAAGTGGATAATGAGGCCAATGTGGGAACCACGTAGTTCCACAAATGAAGCACGTTGTGGCCGATTGTGTGGGTGGGATGGTGAATTGTGACACAGTTCGCTCCTTCTGTCATTTACAGAGTTGCTTGTGAACCCAATGCTTGGTTTTAAGTTTCTTAATAACATCCCCACTGTTGCTGTCCCATGTTGAACAGTCATGGCCATGTGATTCCCAGGAGTGAGTTGAGAAGTTGCATTTCTTCAATGAGTCTTTGAGAACATCAATGATTTTCTTCTGTTCACCTGGTAATCTCCTCACATGTGGACAAGAATATTGTCTTTTCAGGAGTCTGAAGATGAACTTCAGCAACATCCGCCCTTACTGGATATGGAGTTATAGCAATTGATCCGCATGTTCCAGGATCTGGCTGTGAGCCTTTTGGCCAGAGGACAATGTGGGGCACTGGGATAGTTTAACAGAGAGAAATGCTGGAGAAACTCAGCGGGTGCGGCAGCATCTATGGAGCGAAGGAAATGGGCAATGTTTCGGGCCGAAACCCTTCTTCAGAGAGAAGGGCTACGGTCCGAAATGTTGCCTATTTCCTTCGCTCCATAGATGCTGCCGCACCCGCTGAGTTTCTCCAGCATTTTTGTCTACCTTCGATATTCCAGCATCTGCAGTTCCTTCTTGAACAACAGTTTAGCAGAGAACCTTTGCCTTGCAGATGTTGAGTGTCAGGCGTTTCTCTCGTAAGCTTCAATGATAGTGTCGACCATAATTTGGAGTTCAGCCTCTGTGCAAGTGCAAATGCAAGCATCAGCTGCATACTATTGCTTGATTACCGAGGTCAACTCTTTGTAGATGCTCCAAAATGAGAGTGGCTGACATTCTCCTTGAAGCATAGGAGTAAATTAGCTTCATATAACCAACTTGTTTGCTGGACATTTCTGAAGGCACTCGGGGCAATCGTGGGCAGGTAGGATTAGCATAGATGGCACATTCTGGTCAGCATGGACAAGTTGGGCCGAAGGGCCTGATTCCATCCTGTATGGTTCTGACTCTATATGCTCTATAACAGGGGTTGGCAACAGGGGTTGTTCTTCATAGGGGTCAGGACACATGTCTGTGAGCGGATGGCGGGCCACATCTATCACGTGTACACATGGATCCCGCCCCGGATGGCAGGCATCAAATCACGTGTTCACATAGATCCCGCCCCTTCGAGGACGCCACCCGGAGCACTGGCCCCTAGTTACGAGCGCTCACGAACATGGCGTACCTACGGACCATTGCCTTGGCTCTGTCTTCAAGACGTTGGCTCAAATACTCACACTCACTCGTCCCCGGCCTATTGGCAACTCCGTTACCGACAGTGAAGCCCAGACACAGAAGGTGTGTGGCCATGCCGGCGGCTTTGTGCAGGATGAGGTGCAGACAGAGCTCGGCGCTCGGTCACTCTCAGCAGCGCTCGCCGGCTCCACCAGTGAGGCCACCAGCGCAGGCTTCCTTGCGTCACCTCGCGTTGGTGCCGCGGCCTCCGACCTGGGCGGTACCGGAGATGATGGAAGTCTGTGGGCCGGATAATTACGGGGGGAAAAAATATGCCTGCGGGCCGGATGATTTTGGGTTAAGGGCCGCATTCGGCCCAGAAGCCGCAGGTTGCTGATGCCTGCTCTATAATTTCCATAAAATAAAGTTAACTCATCTTGCACTGTTCCAAATTTGGAAATAGCCAAAACTGAAAGTCTGCAATTTCTTCAGAATAAATACCAAAACAAATGCTAAACCGAGATGTAGTGGTGGGGGCATAAAGGAAAATACAATTGATGTATCATTTCTATAGATATTGATATGTAGAGGCTGAGTAAATAACTCTCCATTTAAAAATTAGACACTTATTTCTAAGAATCACAAAATCCTTGAACTCCAAAACAGAGATGTGAACAAACCCAGTATACATGGGACAAGTCATGCAGCAAGCATAATTTTACATCCAAGACATTGCTGTATTTGGAATCCCACTGAAGTAGCTCATAATGCACCACTAGGGTAATGAGCCACACAAGAAGATGCAAAAGATAAGTAGGCCATAAGACCCCTCGAGCATCCTCCATTATTCAATAAGATCATGTCTGTTCCGATCTTTGACCTTTCCAGCTACATTGCCATAAATCTCAATTCCCTAGTAATCCAAAAATCTTTCTCAGTCTAGAATATATTTAGCAACTCAGCATCCATTGATCGCTGAGATACAGAATTCACTGCTTATTTGAATAATTTGTTTTGATTAAGCCCCATGAAAGTTATCTTTGCGAGAGAAAAAAAAAATCATGTCATTTGATGGTCCATAGTACGACATCAACTAAATTGCTTTGGACACGTTTTTATTTAAGATATTTGCCCAGGATGGACACTTATCTGTTAAATGTCTAAATGGCTTCCACATGCATTTGGTTACTTTTCTGCACAAATAAGAAATTAAAAGTAACCTTAAGGCACAAAATCATTGCAAAACTGGAGGAAAGAGGAGGGTGAAATGCTTTATCGAAAAGGTCTTGATGAACACAATGTTAAAATACGGACCATTAGATCTTAAACTCCAATAAGCCCTAAAGCAAGGGTTCCCACCCTGGGCTAAATTTACCCCCCAGGGGGTAAATTTTGCCTGCCCTGGGGGTAAATTTGTTGATTCTGGATTTGTACATATTTATTCTCATTGACCGACTGTGTTTGGTTCTGGTATAATGATTCTGTTCATCATTAGTTGTTCATAAATAAGTGAAATAACATTGTTATGTGCTATTAAAGTTGCCAGGGGTAAACGGGATGAAAAAGGTTGGAAACCCCTGTCCTAAAGGATGCCTTTGACAAGAACCATAATTAGATAATAGACTGCAATTTTAAATAAACTTGTCATTTATATTTTCTTAACTTTGATCATTCCTTCATTAATAGGATTTACTTCCACTACTACCAGTTGCTCCATAAGAACTCGAGAGAAAAGAATACCTGATGACAAGTACACTAACTCTTCCTTTCCCATCACTACTATACCATCGAAACACCAGAATTCTTGTACTAGACTCAAAATAGGAATTAAGTCTACAACAGAGGTACTTTGCATTCTGCATTCAAATACTTGCAAATGTATTCAAAGCCTTTTTTATTTTACAGCAAAGGACTTTGAACCACTGTTTTCATTCCAAAGTACAATCTAGCCGCTATTATACCTACTATGTACTTGTATTATCCTTGATCTTGTGTTTTAATATATTCTAATGAATCTCTTACATGTCACCATCTCAAATAAACAAGTATAGCTAAATACCCATTAAATTCCATTTATTAACACAAAAAATCTCAGAGGTCCTATTGTGCTAATCAAGCATCACCTCCCCTTCAATACACATGCTGACAATACAATAATGCCATTCACATCCTCCCCAATCACTTTTAATTTTAAAGATACTGCAGATTGATCCAGTATAATTAATTAACACATCATTTAAAAAAATAATATAATGAAATTAAATAGTTGCATTAAATAGTGATATTAAATTGTCAAGATATATATGGAAATGTGCTTATTATTGGGACGTCATGGAAAATTTACTTTAACCATTTCACATCCATGCCAGTTGAAAGAAAGCTACCTAATCTAATACCAGCACTTGATCTGCAGCCCTGCAAATCATCGCTCTTTAAGTAGACATCCAGACTCCCATTAAATGTAATGAGACTTTTAGACAGTGAATTTCAGACAGCTACCACCCTCTGGGTGAAATGATGTATCGTCTCTCCTCCAATTGTTCTTACAATTATTTCAAATCTATGCCCCTTGGTTTTTGACCCCTCTGCCAAGGGAAACAGGCCCTTCCTAATTACTCTGTCTAGGCTGTTCAATTAAATTCTATTCACCCTCCTCTGTTCCAAAGTAAACAGCATCCAGGCCTACTCAATTCTCCATCATGGCTAAAAACTTTCATGTCACAGCTATGTCCTCACAAATCTTCCCTGAACTCTCATCTGTCTGTTAAGTAGATAGCACAACTGTACACAATACTCATGCTATGCTTTAACTGGTGTTGCACACCATTCTAGCATAACATCTTGCTCTTCTACTTTAAGCTTCAAACTAGTAAACCATGGGTTTTTTTGTGTGCTTTTTAAAACACATCTACCTATCCTTCTAGCTTTCTGTAAACACACACCTCATGTTCCTTCACACTTATCAACATCTGTCTGATATTGTAAATGCCCTGTTTTTAATTAATTCTCAAATGTAATACCTCATACTTTTATTCCATGTGCAACCTTTCTGCCAAACTAATCTAACCAACTATATCCCTATGAAATCAAAAGCTCTTATTGAACTCATCAGAATTTGTACCCATTTACAAATAACTATAAGTGATGTAATGTGGTCCCCGAGACAGCTGCATAACAGGCATGGCTGATAGCTTCCATGTCTAAACTGTAAGCAGAATAAATCAGGATAGAGGGGAGTGGAATGTGCTTTGAACCATTTAACATCCAGGAATTATAGTTGTCACCAACAATCAAAGTCTAAGCTTTGAAAATACATAGACTAGAATGTTATAAATCGTGCAAGTCATAAGTTAATATATAAAAACTAATGTGACTTTATGAA
Organism: Malacoraja senta; assembly: GCA_038087875.1. Lineage (NCBI taxonomy): Eukaryota > Metazoa > Chordata > Chondrichthyes > Rajiformes > Rajidae > Malacoraja > Malacoraja senta. The sequence goes on along the minus strand of CM075980.1, from coordinate 3,911,624 downwards.
TGTAACATTACATAAATTCACTGCATTTCTTTGAAAGATACAACTCATTAATATACAAAACAATGGGAATATTTCATCTTAAAACCAAGATTGAATCTGCTAAAAGCATTTCAAATGATTGCATGCAACAATATTGGAAGAACAGACTATTCACACAAATACTTCCAATATGGACAAGTAAAAGTGAGTTTTTTTCTTTAAGCCACAGAGGTCATGATATGCAGTACAAATTGAATTCCTGTATAATACATAATTTCCTTTCTCAAATGTACAGCATGATGAGATGGCCATAGGATCGGAACAAAAAGCTGCAATTAAGTTCCAATCATTTATATGACAGACATGCCTGCTCTCACTTCAGAGATTCCAGCAATTGATTGGAGTGGCTCTAAAAGCCATGTAACCAGTTGTTCCAGATACTAATTGGGGAGGAAAATGCACCTTTACCAGCAACATTTCTAATTTGCCCAGTTGAATTATAGCCAGGATCCATTTTCTTCGAGAGAAGGCAATTACATAAACATACTACATTTTTTTGATTTTTTAAGTAGGAGACCAGTGTCAGCAGTCTGCTTTTGGTGGTACCAGGGAATCCAATCTATCTTTGCAGAATAATACAGAGGAGTTTCATGAAATCAAACTCCTGAAATTCTGATTCCATATAACACCAGGAGGCAGCCTCGCCAACAGTCTGTCTTTCTTTGTGTCTTTTTGTTATTTTTAGTGTGTTTTAAAAGTGTGTGTTAATGTTCTCCGGTTTGTTTTATGTGGGCGGTGGGGGAAACTTTTTTTTCCAATCTCTTACCTTGCAGGAGATGCGATTGTTTTCCGGATGGTATCTCCGGTCGCTTTGCGGCCTAACATCATGGAGCTGGAGGCCTTGCTCGGGACTGACTTTGAGCCCCACCTCGGGGACGTGGACTTGCCATCGGAGCCGATCCCTTGCCTAGGATCGACACTCCAACAAACGCGGCTTGCAGATTTCAACATCGCTGAGCTCGCAGTCTCAGGTAAAGACCGATGTCGGGAAGCTCCAGTCGCAGATTTCGACCAGCCCCGACCCGGGGTAGATTGCTTGGCGCGGGGGAGCTGAGATCCCTTCGATGCAGGAGCTTGATCGCCCCGACACGGAGGGCCCGCCGCCGTCTACGGGAGTCAAGATCACCCCGTCAACAAAAGGCTTGAGGCCCCCGACCGCGTGAGAACAATAAAGGGAGGAGATTGAACTTTTTTTCGCCTTCCATCACAGTGAGGAATGTGGAGGAGTCACTGTAGTGGATGTACTTGTTAAAATTTATTTTGTGTGTTTTGTTGCTTTTTAATGGTATGACTGCATGGCAAATCAAATTCCTCATATATTGCAAAACATACTTGGCTAATAAAGTATGATTATGATTTCATATATGCCACTGACAACTTGGCTAAACATAACATTTAAAAATAATCAGAATATTTCATGCATAAAAATATCTTCATTATAGAGTCAGAGCCATATAGCACAGCTCAATTCGTCCATGCTGACTAAACTGCCCCATCTAAGCTAGTCCCATTTGCCCACATTTGGTCCATATCCATCTCAACCTTTCCTATCTATGTACTTGTCAAGTGTCTTTTAAATGCTGCTATCGTACCTGCCTCAACTATCTCCTCTGACAACTCATTCCATATACCCACCGATCATTTTGCCGAGTGAAAAAGTTGCCCCTCGGGTTCCTATTAAATATTTCCCCTCACCCTAAATCTATGTCCTATGGTTCTCGATTCCCCTAAAACAACTGTACTTGGATACAGTAACACCATTAGTTATGCTTAATCAGGGAAAGGTTTTAAAAATAACTTAAAAAGAACAAGATTAAGAAGGGAACTTCAAACGTAGGCATTTGAAGGCAGAGCTTCCAAACAAACTGGAGAGTTACTCCCTTAAGGGCCTGTCCCACAGGCGACTTTTTAGGCGAGTGCAGGAGACTCTGCGCTCGCCTCATGATCGCCACATGGTCGCTGGTGGTCTCTGGTGAGTCTCGTTCATGGTCGCGAGGAGTTCCCGCATTCTGGGAACTAGTCGCGGCCTCAGTATGGTCGCAGCAAATTGCTCAACATGTTGAAATTTTTTCTGCGACCAAAAATTGGTCACCATGGAGAAAATCAATAATCCTGTAGTCGTAGGTGCAGTGGTAGTGGGGTCGCCGTGTTGTTGTAGGTAGTCGAGGTAGTTTTAGTTAATCTCCTTTGCTGACCAGGCATTTTCATTGACTCATTGGGGAAAAAAAACATAAGCACGAGTTTTCAGAACCAAGGAAAACCGATCGGTAATGTTAAATGCCCGCTAAACATCACAGCTGTGTATCTCTGGCTTATTAAAAAGTTGTCTGGCTTCTTAACAGTGTCTCCCCCTTTCTAAAGGGCTTACCGTACACTGTGCTAGCTGTCTTAACCTTTCTGTTTATCGTGGTGTGTGTCTTTGGACCGTGCTTTGGACATTACGAATTTCACACAGCGCTCCCCCGCTTTCCCTGACCCCGCTCTGTCTGTGTGAAAAGTCACCTAAGTGGGACAGGCCCTTTAGAATTCTCTAGACTTAACTACAAATGGATGTAAACAGCAGCTCCAGATAAAAAAATGTTCCGCTGATGTCAGATTTGAAAGGTAATTGGGTAGATAATTGTGAGAATTCCAAATTTCTGTTATTCATTAATAGCCTGAACTTAAAGATGTTCTGCCATCATCTTTAAGCCAGATATATACTGGTAAACTATAAGTTCATACTTTGGTGCCATACTGTACACAATAACCATTTTGCAATAACACCCTGGGTCCTTTTACTACATTAGCAGGCAGTATATAAATAAAAGTTGTCATTATCATGGTCTACGAAGGAGAATGTAATTGTTCATAAAATTCTCCTCTTTTAAACAAGAAAATGTCACATGAAGATTCTCAGAGTCTCCTTAATGCTACTAATTAAAGTGACTGATTTTAAGAACCATTCTACTGCAAATAACGACATATCGGTTTATAAATTGGCTCAGGACCAACCTTTCCAGCTGGATTTCTTTTTGGAATTAGATGGCTTCAGCAAATTGCAACTACCTATCGAACTGCTATGTTTTGTTGGGGATAGAAGGATGGATTTGTTTATATCTAATGTTTCATCACATCCTAAAGTCATCCCAATGCTCTTTGCAATTAATTGCTTTTAAAGTACAGACAATTGGATAAGCAAACATATGATCAATTTACCCTTTATAGCTTCTTGCAAACAATGACAGATGACTAGATAAATATAAATACTGGAACATTTTTAACAAAAGTAGAAAATCCTGAAAACAAATTGAGGAAATCTAGTCTCAACTTTTTTCCCAAAAAAGCTCCACCAAATTGCAGAAAATGCAGACAGATGAAATCAGAGCTATGATTGGAAAGACTTAAAAAATGTCTTTGTTATTGTAAAATCTGTATCTTGTCCTCAGCCATATGAGAATTCACATCCTTTAAGTGCAAATAGACACACTCATTACTGAAAATAAAAAGATCTAAGAGAGATAGGTTGCACAAGTCAACTCTGTCCTAAACTACTTCCACCAAATCCAGCTGTTACAGAACCCCCCAGACAGATCAGCCATGATTGAATGGTAGAGTAGACTTGATGGGCCAAATGGCCTAATTCTGCTCCTATCACTTATGACCTGGCCGAGGTTCAAAAGTGAGTGTCAAAATTATATGTGGAAAAGTTCCAGCAGCAGATGCTGTACCCGAAGAATTCTTTACAGAACCAGGCCCACTCTTGATTGAGAAATTGACAGAGATGATTTTGGTGGTCGGGTGCCGGTGCAGTGCGGTCAGTGACTCTGGGATGGACCAGACTGTCCCCAACTCTGCTGCAGCTGACGGGGACGTACACATGTGACCGCTGCCCGGAGCCGCGGCCCCGCTCCACCCAGACCCGTGTGTGGGCGCTGGGGGGGGGGGGGGGGAGAGAGAAGAGTGGATGCTGTCCCGAGGGATGCGCTCCTTCGGCCGCTTACACCTTGGTGCTCAGGTTCAGAACAAAGATACTAGAGCATTTGGTTCAGAGCGCTCAGTCACCCTCCAGCCCCGGGCTGTCGTGGGCTGAGACTTGCCCTCAATCTGCCGGCACGTTGCTCTTTCGCAAGTCAGTGAGCAGCAGTGATTTTGGCGGTTTTCACCCATGGTTGCCCTTATTTCCACAATTTTTTACAGAACAAACATTGGCCATTGTGCCGGTTTTTAACAGATAAGAACATATGTGTTGTGTGTGTTACTAGCGTATGCCAGAAGCTGCCTTGTACTCCAGAAGGATTGAGCTACTCCGTGCGTCACGCCCTTTGCCCGGATGACCTTATCTCAAACCACCCTATATAAGCAGTTGATTTATTTTGCTCAGTCTTATTGTATTGTTGTATTGTATTGTATATCTTTATTGTTATTTCCTGAGTATTCGCATACCCAGAGGAAACAAAAAAACGTTCCTCAACCAGTGTCCATTTCAGTGTGTGCAGTAAAAAATAAATAGAAGTAAAAATACATATATCATGAACAAATTAACACTCTACTCTACTAAACATCAACAGGCGTTCAACAGCGGCACGACAGTGGCTCTGCTGCAGTGTGTCCAGGTTGGTGGTTGGTGCACGATACTTTGGCAGGGGACAAAGTCCGTTTATCAGTCTTATAACCTGCGGGAAGAATTCCATTTTACCTAAAATAACCCAGTCTTTTCACCATCTTTAATTCTAAATTATTTTTACTTTGAATTTATGCTGCAGTTGCAGCACAGTTTGCCAATTAGAATTATAGAATTCATAAGAGGTCATTTGACCTTGCTGCCTGTAATTTCTCCGAGCTTTTCACTTATTCCCTTTGCTCTTTTCTCCCCCCTAATAAATATTCAAAAAGTGAGGGGGCCTTCAGTTCCCACTGTTGAATATAGTTGGTCATTAACTATCGTTAACTACAGTACACATAAAAAAGTTGCCCCACCTCCTCCAACCCTTGTTCTTTTGGGAGTCAGACACAAATATTCAAGGCCACGGTCACTCTGACATTACACTCAAAATTATGTTCTGACTTTTGTCAAAGGTCAGACATGAAACTATGTACGTCATTAAACTTGCTCCCAAGGTAACCAGAACAGGTGCAGCCTAAAATACTAGCACAATCCACATGTTTATTTAACATTCAACAATTATAAACGGATAAAAGCTGTAATCTACAACTCCATTCCAGTCAATAAATAATGTGGTTCTTGATAGAAGATAGTCAAGCCAGATGTTCATTAAATTGGAGAGCAGCTCACACAACACTGAAATAATTCACATGAAATTATCCAGACAAATCTCATGATTAGCAAATTGAATTTGGTTTGATCATAGTGAAATTTCATTACTAAACTAATCCTACATACAAGCCTAATTTTCACCCTAATGTTCTGCAATATGTATTTTCATATGCTATCACAATCCTTGAATTCCGAGGCAGATTATGCACCTCACCAGGTAAGATTTTATAGTTCGATTTTATCAAAAAAATTGTAGACAGATTTTTCAGAATTGAATAATCATGTTATAGAATATGTAATCACAGCAACTATGTTCCTGCTGCTTCTAAAGCTCCTTTTACATCACCACTTAAACTAAAACATCACAATGGATAGATCTTAAACTTAATGGACAGAGTCCATGGTGATATATAGGATTTTACAGGAATAGGCATAGACTACGATGACACATGAGTGTCAAAATGCAGCAAAAAAGGTCAGGAAACAACCAATACATTGAATCAGTCATTCAGCACAGAAACAGGCTCGTCTGCCCAATATGTCCATGCTGACCAAGATGTCTCATCTACTCTCACCCCACCTGCCTGCGTTTGACCCATATCCCCCTAAACCTTTCCTATCCATGAATCTGTCCAAATGTCTTTTAAATGTTATTGTAGTATCAGTGTCAACTACTTCCTCAAAATATATACCATTGATACCAATAGATCATTGATACAAAACCTTACATCACACTGCGTATGTTTGACTGGATAATATCCACGACTTGAGATCAATTAAAAAAAAATATCTACATAGTTTGTCACAATTTCCCTCAGCATTATCTATCCTCCAACTTGATGTCAGCTACTACCTATGATTCCACTGTAATGGCTCAAATTAAATGAACAAATGAGGTCCCAGTATCAACCTCTATGGAACAGCACTACCCGTTCTCCATTGCTGTAATTATTAACTTTTGTAACTAGCTTGCTCCGTGAATGCCAATGCAGCAAATCCTGTACAGTAGAGACTCTCAATCTATGGTAAACAGTCCAGTCAACGTCTTCATCAACAGCTTACCCATCCCATTGAGCAGCTCCATGTAAAGTTTGGGATTCTTTTCCTATTGTATAGCAAGGTCTTTCTCTCTAATCTCCTTTTTAAAGACCTTCATACTATTTCTGATCAAACCATTGGTTATTTGTCCTAATATTTCTTAGGCTGTTTCATTTTACATTTTGCATTATGCCTCTTCTATAAAGTTCCCTGGGGAGTTTGTACTTCAAATTTCTTAATTCTTTCTTTAATTTTTTACATCTCATCAAAACAGAGTCCTGTTTCCCTTCTTCATTAAATGGTAAATATGCCACAGTACTATTTGAGGTGCTGGGACATTTTTCAAATCACAGGTCAATATTGTTTCCTCAACTAATACATTTAAAACAAATTGCCTGGTTTTTAAATTGCCTGGTCTTTTATCTCTCTGCTCTTCGCGGAATTTCTTTGTAAATAGCTGCCATGTCTGCTTACATTATTCCAAGTTAATTCTGCAATTCTTCATTGTGAAAGACTATTAAATGGTCGGAAATCATTTTATCATAGAAAGAAATTAAAACATTACTGCATGTTAGGGTGGAAAGAAAAAAGTCTACCAAAACAATGAAAAAAAATCACACACAAAAAAAATGCAAGAAATCAGAAATAAAAACAGAAAATACAGGAAACATTCAACAGGTCTGGCAGCGTCTGTGGAAAGAGAAACAGAGTTAATATTTCAGAATAAAGAACATTTTAGTTTTGATGAATGATCTTTGACATGAAACATCAACTCTGTTTGTTTCCACAGATCCTTCCAGAAGTGCTGAGCAGTTCCACCATTTTCTATTTTTAGGCCACCAGCTAATTAGCTAATAGATTCATGTCACAAAATTTCCAGTGATAATTGACAGGCTGAGATCACAAGCTGAAAAAAAATCACACACCACATATTTAAAAAGCCAGTGTGCTTTGACTTGCACATCGGTAAATGTACTCAGCTAGAAGCTTATTTACAGTTTGATACTTGTTTCACTGATTTCAATTTTAAAAAATCAAAGTCACAAAATAAGCTTAGACTCATTCAATACCTGTACATACATGCATCAGATAGCAAATCTTTCCAAAATTAAATTGTTTATTAAATATCTCAAAATGTTGATTGGTCACATGAGCTTTGAGAGGCATGTAGGATCTATGAAACCCAGTACGAAAAACTCAATGTTGAATAATTTGCAGCAACCAGTCCCCTTTCTGATCTATAGTTCCCACAAAACTGGTATTCCAAGTGTTATAGACATCCATTCATTTGCTTGTCAATCATACAATCTTTAAGGAAAGAAAAGGTAAGCAAATCTTACATTACCCTAATTGACCCTTTCAACTGCAGGGCACAAAGACAAAGCAAATGTAAATTTAAAACATTAAGTAGTTCTTTCCAAGTATGATTAAGTATAATTAAACTATTGAGCAAATCTACTTGCCGTAAGAAATTGTATCGAAGGTCAAATTTCACATTATCCTTATTTGACCCTTTCAACTGCAGGCCACAAAGATAAAGCAAATATAAAGGGGAAAAAAATCAAGTAGTTATTTCCAAGTATGATTAGGCATAATTAAACTATTGAGGCCCACTCCAATCTTCTAACTCATTAAACTGAATTACTAGGGGCCTAGAATGTCTCAAGCTAGTCAATTAATACAAAAAAATGTCAGCAGTTTCAGCTAAAATAAATAAGCAAGCCATTGTATATGCAAATTTCCCCACAAATGTAGTCTGCATTACTGTAATAGAATCTATGCTAAGCAATCAGTCATCTCTCTATTCAACTGTTTTGCAAAAAAGTCCTCTCTTTACTAATACTGTAGAGTTACATGTTGACATTTTGTTAAAAGTTCCACCGGCATATTCCTATTGTCAAACTAGTCAAATATCCAAACATTAACTGTACAAACTGTAACCTGGTTGACACTGGAAGTAATTGAGCAGACAAGAGGGACCTTCGACCCTAGGAGCAGAGGTGCTCATCTTCTAAAGTAGTAGGTCAGTGATCATACCAGCCTGATGTTAAAGGATGTACAATATTGCAATTTACAGATATTATTTAAAATTCAAAGCTGGGAAACCAAAAAAATTTGCATTAAATAAGGGTCAAACTTAATGTAAAAAGCAACATTTATCAAACATATTTCGTTCATTTAGTGACCTTTGTTTAAAAAATGGTGTTCACTGTTGACAGTGATGCACTTAAGAATTAATCTACAATCTTAGGATTTGCGGGAAGCGGCTGACATGAGCGAGGCCGGCCGCCAATTGCACCAAGACTACTGGCCATTCCTTATCCTGCCTTAAACGCTAGAATTCTTCTCCTTACTTTATGATGATCATTTAAACCATTTCAGATGTGCCAAATTTCCTTTACTGCGTCCCAACTGAGTTGTTCACATATATTTTAGGTGGAGGAGATTTATTTTGCCTCTAGTCATTCAACTATTTTTAAAAAGAGAACTGTATGGATAGTTGTGGAAAAATAACATGGGGTTGCGTGGAAAGCAGGACAATGGGAAGGATAGGACTGCTGCAGTATGAACTGACCCAAGACTCAATGGCAAGGGAAGTAGCTCGGGTGGCTGCGAGCGGCCGCCCGGGACCAGACAGCGGAACCGGCCGCCACCTCAGCGTCTTCTGCCGGCCCGCTCACCTCTGGCAGTGCTCTCCGTCTGAACATCTCTCACCTGCCGCTCGCCGGCCTCGCACATGTCAGTCGCTTCCCGCGAATCCTTAAATTCTGACTGCCGCCGGGAACAGGACATGGCCTCACATGCTGCGCTGGGTGACACTGCATGGCATTCACTGCCTGGTCCGTGTCTTTCATTGTAGACCGGACAATGAGGGGACCAGCTCAAGAGCAGGTCAGCGGGCGATGGATAACAGGACAGCGGGCGGTGGAGCATACTCCTGTGTCAGCGCGAGTAACCTCAATCGGTCCCTCGATCGCGCTGACACAGGAGTAAGCTCCACCGTCCCCTCACTGTCCGGTCTACATTGAAAGACACGGACCGGGCAGTGAATGCCATGCAGTGTCACCCAGCGCAGAAACTTGCGCTGCGCATGCGCAGTAGGCTGCTGCACATGCGCAGTACGCAGTCCACGATGCAAAGGCAGAATTTCAGCTGCCTTCAGCTCCCCTTGACATTGAAGGCTTGAAGCAGCGTCGACGGCACGTGAGCTGCACATACTATTGCGTGTTACATGTACTGTGGATGAAAGGCACGGGAGAATTATGCCTAGAGATCGATCTCTCAGGTAGGCATCATTCTCCCATGCCTTTACTATTTATATTTAATAATTACCATTTTATAATTTTAGTCAGGGTAGGCAGTGCCTACCTTGCCTACCCTTACGGCATGTGCCTGAATACCCCATCATGTTGTGTAAACCTAAATAGGATCTTTGAAACTAGAATTATTGGTTTTTAAACTTCAAATCACAGTCAACAGAACCTTGGACTATGAAATCATTCAGTATACTCCAAAGTGGGTGTTCAATTGCGTTAAAACTACTGAAGCCAAATGTATGGTTTGTCTTTGGAAATTACAGTAAATTGATAAAGATCCACAAAGATTACTTTAATATTTCAAATTATGTATTATTTTTCTCATGTCTATTATCCTATTTGTCCTTGGCAGATAGGACAACAGTTTTAGTTTTAGATTACTTTCCACCTACTCTTTAGTCAAAACCTCTGAATAAGCATTATTAATGGTTCCTACTTTATATTATGTAAAGTGAAAGGATTGGCAGTTTAAGAAATTGGGGTTGGAGAGAAACCAATTTTATAGCATTTTGTGCTTGGTGATAGTAAAACATTTATTGCATTTTCAATTATTCCAATGTTTCAGATGTCCATGTCAAAATCTCCATTGTTTAATTTCAGTATGATCCAAACTAACTCTTCAGATTGATAAAATTAAAATTGAAACAATGTCCTTTTTAAATGACATACAGATTCTTTGTGTATAATGTGCTTATGGCAGACTCCAGAAGATTACACAAATAACCTTCCAACACATCAACTTAATGGTACAGATTACCCGGATTTATCAGATCTAGATAATAAGCATATGGTATATATTGCTTGCACGTCTGAAACTTTAGGTGGGCAAATCCTTATCTTGAGGTTTTGCCCCCTATTTCAAAACTCCCTTGTCAGCAGAGAACATTTTCACAGCAACTCTGTTGTCATGCTCTCTAAGAATTATGTATTGTTCAATAACATTACCTTTCATTCAGTTGAATTCCAGTGAGTATAGGCCAACTCCACTAAAATCTTTCCTTAAATCAACATTCTTATCCAGGAATCTCACTGGTAAATAGATTATAGATGTCAGCTGAATCACAAAGTACTATACGTCTAAAGCAATTTGCATGCTGAGAGAAAAGGCATAAATGTTCCTTTTCAAAAAACAATGTCAACCAATATTGGAGAGGTTATCAGGCTGCATGGAATTTTCCAGCACTTCCCCAATGAAACTATAACTAAATTATGCAGCAAAAGAATGTAAATTTACCATCAGATTTAAAATTTAATCTGCTTTCTCCATTATCAGGAAAAATACTGAACAATATAAGAGAAATACTGCAATTGAAGAAATTATTTTGCAACAGAGTCAAAGCATTCAGAGCCCAAGATTCAAAAGTACAAAGCATGATTACTCTTGATATTACATTGCTAGGATTTTCAATGTTAATACTAATTTTATGGAGTAAATGCTATTCATGATGGAGCCCGCCTTTGTGTCCAGATACATGGTTGTGGATTATTTACATTATTTGTATGGCCATACCTGCACAAATATTATTGGGTCCTTACAAAAGATTGTTTAAAGCAGAATTAAGAAATTCCATAGCTAATATATTTTCACACAAATTCCCAATTTTCCTATATCGGGTAAATACTAGGTAAAATGTGCTTATGACTCATTTGAAATGTGATTATTTCCCATTTCAGTTAAAAAAACAAGAACATCTATATTTTGAAAAACCAAAACAATGAGAACATTTTCTATATTTTGGTACTTTGGCCTGCTAGTCAGAGATCCAGCACACATCTTCAAGGAGTAGAGAGAGATTCCGTTTTTTGAAAGGTGACACATTTGAAGGAGTTTTAACCTTTGAATGAATGAATAAGTTTATTGAGCAAGTATGTACACATACAAGGAATTTGCCTTAGTGCTCCGTTCGCAACTAACAACACGACAGAGTAAACAATTAAGAATAACACTTAAAACATTAAATGTGATGTACTAGAAATGCTGAAAAAGGATGCAGAGAGAAGAAAATAAAGTAGCTGAAAAAGCTGTCTTTTCATATTTTCTCAGTTGAATTGTCATGATATTTTGATACAATTTTCAGAAAACTGAAATAAATCCGTTTTTAAATTCGCCACCATAAGATGCAGTTGTATAATTACAGTGCCCTTCATAATATTTGGGACAAAGACCCATCATTTATCTATTTGCCTCTGTACGCCACAATTTGTGATTTGTAATAGAAAAAAAATCACGTGGTTAAAGTGCACATTATCAGATTTTAATAAAGGCCATTTTTATACATTTTGGTTTCACCATGTAGAAATTACAGCAGTGCTTATACATAGCCCTCCCATTTCAGGGCACCATAATGTTTGGGACACAGCAATGTCATGTAAATAAAAGTAGTCATGTTTAGTATTTTGTTGCATATCCTTTGCATGCAATGGCTGCTTGAAGTCTGCGATTCATGGACATCACCAGTTGCTGGGTGTCTTCTCTGGCAGGCCTGTATAGCAGCCACCTTTAGCTTATGCTTGTTTTCGGGCATAGTCCACTTCAGTTTTCTCTTCAGCATATAAAAGGAATGCTCAATTGGGTTCAGATCGGGTGATTGACTTGGCCACTCAAGAATTTACCATTTTTTAGCTTTGAAAAACTCCTTTGTTGCTTTAACAGTATGCTTGTGATCATTGTCGCTGTAGAATGAACCGCCGGCCAATGAGTTTTGAGGTATTTGTTTGAACTTGAGCAGATAGGATTTGTCTATACTTCAGAATTCATTATGCTATTATCAACAGCAGATGTATCATCAATGAAGATAAGTGAGCCAGTACCATCAGCAGCCATACATGCCCAGGCCATAACACCCCCACCACCGTGTTTCACAGAAGAGGTGGTATGCTTTGGATCTTGGGCAGTTCCTTCTCTCCTCCATACTTTGCTCTTGCCAATGCTCTGATATACGTTAATCATCGTCTCATCTGTCCATGACCTTTTTCCAGAACTGTGGTTGCTCTTTTAAGTACTTCTTGGCAAACTGTAACCTGACCATCCTATTTTTGCGGCTAACCAGTGGTTTGCATCTTGCATCTTGTAGCCTCTGTATTTCTGTTCATGAAGTCTTCTGCGGACAGTAATCATTGACAAATCCACACCCGACTCCTGAAGAGTGTTTCTGATCTGTCGGACAGGCGTTTGGGGATTTTTCTTTATTATAGAGAGAATTCTTCTGTCATCAGCTGTGGAGGTCTTCCTTGGCTTGCCAGTCCCTTTGCGGTTAGTAAGCTCACCAGTGCTCTCTTTCTTCTTAATGATGTTCCAAACAGTTGATTTTGGTACGCCTAAGGGCTGGCTGATGTCTCCAACAGTTTTATTCTTGTTTCTCAGTCACATAATGGCTTCTTTGACTTTCATTGGCAAAACTTTGGTCCTCATGTTGATAAACAGCAATAAAAGTTTCCAAAGGTGATGGAAAGACTGGAGGAAAGACTAGGTGCTGAGAGCTCTCTTCTACCTGCACTAAGGAGGCAATTAAACACACCTGACAATTACAAACACCAGTGAAGCCATGTGTCCCAAACATTATGGTGCCCTGAAATATGGAGGGGGGAGGTGGGGGGGAGACTATGTATAAACACAGCTGTAATTTCTACATGGTGAAACCAAAATGTATAAAAATGGCCTTTAATAAAATCTGCAATGTGCACTTTAACCACATGTGATTTTTTCTATTACATATCTCAAATTGTGCAGTACAGAGGCAAATAGATAAATGATGGGTCTTTGTCCCAAACATTATGGAGGGCACTGTATGGTTTTTTTAGATTTATATATGTTGGACCCTTCTTCAGACTTGTAGAACCTGATAGTTGATGGGAAGAAGCTGTTATTGAAACTGGAGGTAATGGTTGTCAGGTTCCAGATGAGAGCATGGCCAGGGTTGTGCACTTTTTTGATGATATTAACACCCTTCGTGAGGCAGTGATATCTGTAAGAACTCTTTGATGGTGGCGAGTTCAATAAGCATTTGAATTACTGATCCTGGCCATGATGCAAACAGTCTGCATCCTCTCCACCTGTAGACATGCCAAATCTGATCAAATGTCATAGAGGCATGGGTGAATTTTCTTTGAAATAATATCAAAGTACAGGGCCCAGAACATATCATCAGATATGTGAATGACTGGAACTTGAAGCTGTTGACTTTCTCTATCCCCATTCTGCCGATAAAGACAGATGTACAGACCCTCAGATTTCCCTTCCTGAAATCAACTATCAGTTCCTTGGTCTTGCTAATGTTGAGTGCAACATTGTTGTTCTGGCATCACTCAACTAGATTATCAATCTCCCACCTATACTCTGACTCATCATTACCCAATGACAGTATCGCTAATGAATTTAAAGATGACATCTGCCTACACGGTCATGAGGAGAAAGAGTGTGAAGAACAGTGGACTGAGTTTGTAGCTTTAAAAAGCTCCTGTGCTGATGGCCGGCGAGGAGGTGATGTTGTTGCCAGCTCTGCCAGTGAGCAAGTCGAGGATCCTGTTGCGGAAAGAGGATCATTCCCTTAGTTTAGCAATGCGTTTAGAAGGGATCTTGGTGTTGAATGCAGAGTTGTAGTCGATGAACAGCAGACTGACATACATGTTCTTGTTGTCCACGTGGTCCAGATTCCGTTCACAGACCCTACTGAGTTCCTCCAGCAGTTTGTTTTTTACTGTTTGTAAATCACTACAATCTTTGTGGCATATATGGCACAATGATGAATCTTGGAATAATTTCCAGATCACTAAAATCATTTATTTCTACTCCCACAACAATGTCTGACACAAGCCTCACCTCAGATCATGAGGTACTGAAACACATTGCCACATCTATGTTACCTCTACGCTCTCTATCCTCATATTCTCCTGCTGGCTTCCTGTCCTATTCCCTGTAAACTTGAGGTTATCCCAATATTAAATTACAATTTAACGTCTTGCATGTTAAATTTTATCAAGTTTCTTTTCACCACACTTGTTTGCTGACCTACAAGTCACCACCAGTTGAGTTTCAATTTTATAATTCTTGTCCTATTTTTTCAATTTCTTGTATTATTTAATCTGGCATCTAAATAGCAATACAGGTCATCCTAATGCTGTGCATGACAGTCACAAAGAGAATCACAAAACTTCAACTGCAAGTATCACACTACAACATTATCGGTATTCCCGAGTGAGGTTGTATTAAAACTAACGTCGTCATTTCAATCGGGGCCGCGTGGAATGTTCATTCCATAGTGATGCTTTGCAAGTTTTCATATACCCAGCAGATTCAAGTCAACTTTATTTGTCACATACACATACAAGATGTGTAGTGAAATGAAAGTGGCAATGCCTGCAGATTGTTGAAAAACAACAGAACAGAACCAGTATTTACATTTTTGAAGAAAAAAAGGACACAACAGTAAATTAGTCTCTGGTGAGATAAGAGTTTACAGTCCTAATGGCCTGTAGGAAGAAACTCCGTCTTATCCTCTCGGTTTTCGCAGCGTGACAGCGGAGGCACTTGCCTGACCGTAGCAGCTGGAACAGTCCATTGCTGGGGTGGTAGGGGTCTTTCATTATCTTGCTGGCTCTGGATCTGCACCTCCTGGTGTATAGGTCCTGCAGGGGGGTGAGTATAGTTCCCATAGTGCGTTCAGCCGAATGCACTACTCTCTGCAGAGCCTACCTGTCCTGGGCAGAGCTGTTCCCAAACCAGATCGTGATGTTACCAGACAACATGCTTTCTACAGCCCCAGAGTAGAAGGACTGAAGAATCCTCAGAGAGACTCTGAATTTCCTCAGCTGCCTGAGGTGGTAAAGGCGCTGCCTTGCCTTCCTCACCAATGCAGCAGCGTGTGTTGTCCATGTCAGATACTCTGTGATATGGACTCCCAGGTATTTAAAGCTGCTCACCCTATCAGCAGTAGTCCCATTTATCTCCAGTGGCATGTATGTTCTCGGTTGTCGAGCCCTTCTAAAGTCCACAATCAGCTCCTTAGTTTTAGTGACATTCAAGATGCTGTTGTCCTGACACCAGAGTGCCAGCCAGGTCAGCCACCTCCTCATTGTTATCAGAGATCAGGTCCACCACCACAGTGTCATCAGCAAACTTGATGGAGTTGGAGCTGAACCTGGCCACACAGTAATGTGTGTATAGGGAGTACAGTAGGGGGCTGAGGACACAACCCTGGGGGGATCCTATGTTCAGGTTGAGGGGGTTGGAGGTACGTCTCCCCATCTTGACCACCTGGGGCCTGGCAGTGAGAAAGTCCAGGACCCAGGCACACAGGGGAGTGTTCAGCCCCAGTTCCAGCAGCTTCTCAGCAAGTCTGGTAGGGACTATGGTGTTGAAAGCTGAACTGAAATCAATGAACAGCATCCTCACATAGCCCCCCCCCCCCCCCCTTCTGGCTGTCAAGGTGAGAGAGTGGTGTGCAGAACCTGGGAGACCGCATCATCCGTGGATCTGTTCAGACGGTATCCGTTTCAACCCTTGAAACCAGCTGTTAATGGAACACATCACATCATAAGCAAAATATTTCTAGCTACAGGCAAAAGTTCCTGCTGAATGAATAAATGCTGCAATGATGTGCAGGCAGGAGTGTGCTTCCAAGGAATCAGAGAAAGCTGAACTATTTGGTGAACTAAACTAAACTAAAAGTTGAGGCGTAAATACATACCGTGCCATGAAAACTAGTATCTTAGTTCGAAGAGAGAGGATAGCACACAGTAACTTTTAATGTTGTTGGTAGACTAGTGAAGGTCATCATGAAAGCATAAAAAACAGACCAGTTTCTACCAAAGAAAGGACCACTCCTGCTAAATGCAATGGGCTGATGTGTAGTACGCAACGGAACGGAACGTGGGCCTTTTTTTCATCCATTTCCGTAACCAGACACGACCCGACTCGCAGTGTAATCAACGTTGCGGGGGAACAGTTTGTGTTAATAAATTAATATTCTGAAAATGAGAAGATTTTTACCAAATAACTTTTATTTTTACGAGGATGTTTCCGTAACCGGCTTCCGTCTCCGCACTAGTATTCTATGGGATCTTTGGAGTGGAGACGGAAGCTGGTTACGGAAATGGGGCCTAAAATTACCCATGAATCTGCCCATGACTGTACTACGTCTTTTTCGTCGAGTGGTCTATCTTGCTCCGCTACAGGATCTTTGGTTTCTACTGAACGCAGGGAAGGTATTACTATTAGCAAGGGATTTAAAAGTTGTAATATCATGGTTGGATTGCAATTTGGATTGTAAGGATGGGTGGTGAGAGAAGAAAAGCTGGTAGGAATCCTCGGCCACAATCAGTAATACAAAAGACAAGTGCTTTTCCATACAACCGTTTTCAGCTTCTTTTGACTGCCAGACCAGTTTAAAAAACAAAGTTTATCCCCATCACAACAAAATGGATGGTGGAA
This sequence comes from Malacoraja senta, assembly GCA_038087875.1. Classification (NCBI taxonomy): domain Eukaryota; kingdom Metazoa; phylum Chordata; class Chondrichthyes; order Rajiformes; family Rajidae; genus Malacoraja; species Malacoraja senta. The sequence goes on along the minus strand of CM075980.1, from coordinate 3,894,544 downwards.
CTTGATGAAGAATAGGAGGTGCAGAATTTGCTGTAAATCTATACTGAAGTTCCAATGAACTAAATAGCAATAAGGTGGCAAGGGAAAGGAAGTGAAGTGTTGAAGTATTTTATTAGTGCAGTAAGGAGGTAAAATAGCACTTGCCTTTATAATGTGCCTTTCACAAACTCAGAATGCCTCAAAATATTTTATAGATAATAGGGTACTTTCGAAAGGTAGCCACAGATGTAAGGTAAGATGACTAAGGCTAAGCATTTAGATATCAGAACAGCAATCCAAGTTTGGTGCTACCTAAAGCTAATAATAGTGCACACTTGATATCTCAATATGCCAAGCCGTGTTGAGATTTATAAAAAAGACTCAAATGTACCTTTTTTATATCAACCCACACAAAATAATGCTGCAAAATAAGTTATTAGCATTGAACTTCGAATTCCACAATTGGTTATGAAAGTGAGTTGCTGACATTCGACCATCAAGATCCCTTATTTTCCTGTGCAGTGTCAACTAAATCAATAATAAGGTTTTAAAAAGGGGCTTTGGGGGCTTCAAATTCCGAATAGGGTAAGAAACACTTTAAGGGTTTCCAGTTTCAGTTTCAATTGAGTAACATTTCCTGATGTTTGTGTTGATGTATACATATACATCAGATGATAGCAGTTTAACTCTATGGTACATGCCCCCACGGTCAAGCTGGTCATTAAGAGTCATGGACCATTTCTGATTAGGTACTTACAAATAATGCATCATTATTATTTATGCTTTCAAAGATGGAAGAAAGCTGAAGAAAGTAAACCCAAAATTCACACAACTTCAATAAACACAGAACGCACATCAGACAGTCCAATATAATCCACTGCAGATATTACTGACAACGTGTTAATGGCATAGTCCTTATCTCAAAGAACTTCTGCATCAAGGTCGGTACAAAGCAATTATTCTTCAGCAGCTGTCAATATTTCGCCATGCCAGGGATTTAGATAAGGAATGCTTGACAGCTGGGGCAACTTTTGGAAAAGAAAAAAAAACACATGTACATTTTCTCTAGGATCCAACTATTTATTATATGACTTGTACAGTCAATAGGTTGAATCTCTGAACTCAAACCCACCAATCATTGGAAACAAAAGAATTGGACTTCATTAGAAGAGCAGGGAATGTGAATTATTTGCTCTCAATCTTGTACGAGGTACGATTGGCTTGAGAAAGCCACATTCAGCAAATTAGAGCATGTAATTAAAAAAGATCTAATTAATAACCTTGCAATCACCTATTAGACTGATGTGCACTACTTGTTTATTGAAGATATATAGATCTTGGGCTTATCCTTTTTCCACGACAACATTCTCCTCAGGCATTAACTTATAATGATGCAGTGCCCAGTTACTTGGAAGGTAAACTTTCAGTTTTGCATAGGCTTTAGATGCTACTTCATTCCGTTTACATGTGGGCAAGCTCCATTTGTTTTAAATTTTGTGGTCTAATTTAGGGCCATTCACTTAAAAAATAATTATGAGTGTAACATGTACTTTGAGAGTAGATCTACTGCATTAAAAATGAAATTGCAGTAGTTGAATGTTGGATGTGTTGCCATAAGAATCTTCACTATAAGATAAACATGAAAGATGTTTAAATCTGATTGCTCCTAAAAATGAACATAGCAATCTATCACATGCTCATTCACTTACCCGAAGGCAGCACAACAATTCTACATTATCTGCTAATTATTGTAAATGAAGTACCCAGCTGTAATAACCATGCTGAAATAGAAACACATTGCTTGCAATGCTCAGCAAGGTCAGGTAGCATCTTTAGAAAGAAAAACAGAGTTAACACTTCGGGTCAAAGATTCTTCATTTAAACGAGAGAGCAAGAAAACAAGTTATATTTAGGCTGGAGAAAAGAAGAGGAATGGAAATGACAAAGGGAATATTTCTGATGGACTGAAGACCAGGTGGACGTGGGAATAATTTGTAGAGGTCATCTGGTTAATGGGTTAATGGCGGCAGTTAAAGACAGAGAAAGTGAACAAAAGCTATAAGCACAGTTGAAAAGTGAGAATAGAAACAAAGGAACACAAAAGTTTCAAGATGTAGGGCGGTAGGATATGCCCAGCAGGTCAGAGTGTCCAAATGGACAGAAAATTAAATAAGCCAATATCACAAACAAATTAGTCACAGCAGAAATAGCCTGTTTTGATATAGACCAAGGCGGTGAGTTTATCCATGTTTGAAAACTTGTAATGCTTCCTGAAAGAAGATGAGGTGCAGTTCCTCAAGCTTCTTCAGGCTTCATTATAATCGAGCACAAGGCCAAACAGACTATTCCGCATAGATATTGGAGATTTAATGTGTCAGGCAACAGGGAGCTCAGAGATGGCCCTGTGACTGCAAGTGCTCAGTCAACTGTCACTCCAATTGGTTTCTATAAAGTGGAGGAGACCACATTGTAACGACACTAGATTTGAAGTGCAAGCGTATTGCTGCTTCAATTGGAAGGACTGTTTGGCTCCCAGGACGGCGGGTAGGGAAAGAGAAAAGGTGGTGTATCTGCGACTGTTACTGGTTAGCACGCAACAAAAGCTGTTCACTGTACCCCAGTACACGCGACAATAAACTAAACTGAAACTGTTGCATGGAGAAGTGATAGAAAAGGCAAACGATTGGTGGGAAAAGAGCAGTACTGGGAGTGGTGAAGGAAATGATCCCTTTAAAATGTTGAAAGGAGAAGGACACATGTATCTAGTGGTGGAATTGCATTGAAGTGGATATAAATTGCAAAAGGATGATCTGTTCAATGTGGAGGCTGGGTGGGGTCGAAGGTGAAGACTGGGGGGGAACTCTATCCCTACTCTATCTAGGAGAGCAGGTGAAAGCAAAGCTACAGTCAAGTGCTCCGTCAGCTCTGGCAAAAAGTAAGCCACAGATCAATGAGGAAGACGTTTCATGGAACATTCAAAACCAGTCATGATATTTAGCATCTGTCAAAACTCTTCTTGTCATTTCCATCTGCCGACCCTACAGAAATGTCTCAAATGCAAAGACGCTCTAGTTGAATCTCTTCTGCGTCCCGCCAAAGTCATCATGCCCTTCAGAAAGCTTAATTCCCAGAAATTGACAGTTTTTTCTCCAGATAATGGCAGACTGATATTTAAAAAGATCTAACATAATGTTGTTTTTTCACAGCTTTACCAATATTGTTCACAAGGTGATGTTTTTTTTAAATCGTTCTGCACTGCAAAACTCCAGGATGGCATTGGCTTGCCCTAATGGGTTATGGTGAACAAAATGATACTACCATATTACTATTGTTAACTGTGAATGAATTCCAACTTCATGTCAATGCAGATTTTTCCAGATGTCATCCTTTTTTATTTTATAATATTCCATTGATTTATTACATAGTTAAATACATTATTGCTCACTGCTGATAAATCAAAGTAGTAGCTATCCCTTCTGCAATAATGTAAAGTGTACTTTTAGTTCAGTTTATGTGATCAAGAAATCAAATGCTAAAATGAACAACTGGTCATTAAACTACTATTTCAGAGTTAATTAGGAACACAGGATATACAATTTGGAACGCAAATATAAAAGGTCTGAAGAAAGGTCTCGACCCGAAAAGTCACCCATTCCTTCTCAGCAGAGATGCTGCCTGTCCCGCTGAGTTACTCCAGCATTTTGTGTCTACCTACAAAAGGTTTAAGATCTTTGCAGCCCTTTGGTCCTCCCTAGTTTACAAACCCCCGACGAATGGGCATCCAGTACATACAAGTGAGCTCCCACAATTATTATTAAGTTCCAATGAGATCCACTCTCGAAGAGAAAAAAAAAAAGCGTTTACATGTAGCCTCAGTAACCATCATCTTTTCAGAACACTGGGTGCCAGTTTCACCGCAGAAGGCAACTGAAGAAAGTTGCTTTAGAAAATGACAAGCAATATTTCTTTTGATACTTGTGCAATAATATGCTATTAATCAATTTAACAAACACTGATATTTCAAGTCCAATGAAAGCAGTCATTGAGTATGGAACATCCTAATTTTCTACCATTGTAACTAGAGGAAGAGGAAGATATTAAATGTTAATTGGCTCTTATCAACAAGGTGGAGGTTTGGTTACAGTTTTGAATGATTTTATGTATTTTACGACATGGATAAAATCGACTTAGTCATCTGCAATGGAACTTGTTGCAACCTGGGGATAGACCCATACCCAGTCACACCAGTTTTATCACACATCTTTTCACAAGTGACCATAGCCAACTCCTGAAGGGGTGGTGAAGGAGGAAGTGGCATTTATAGAAGACAATTCAGAAAAGTCTTGCATTCAAGTTTAAATTTAACATTAACTGGAGAATAGGTAATCAAGGAAGCTGATAGTTAAAAAATAAACTCGTCTTCAGGAGAATGGACAGGCTTTTCTGTAGTTTTGCTTATGTTAAATATGCTTGGGTACTTAGCTGGCAATCAGTCGTATATATTTATAGTCCACGTATAAATGAGGTCAACTAACTTCATTTTAGTAAGTTATTAACTCTTGATATTACAGGAAATTTGAAACCATTTGCAAATTTCTGGCTAAACATTAATAAATATTTCCTGAGGTTGTTTTATCAGTAACAAAGTTGAAAATTGAGATGTTTGCATGGCGGTAAATAAGAGACAAGAGTCTTTAATTATCGTATGCATTGGTTATGAACCAGAACATTAAAAGTATTTCTTGCAGCAGCTTTACTGGCATATTAGACAACAAATAAAATAACTGATAATTTATCGTCTCAGTAAATCAGACGTATCCAAAGTACTAAAGCAACCACAGCAGTGAAAAGTCCATAGTGGTTGTGTGCTGAGGTAGGGTTGTGGTTAGGGTCTGGGTTATGTACAGTAGTATGGTTCAAGAACCCAGGCAAAATTCAAACTGATAGAGGAATTCAGCAGGTCAGGCAGCATCTGTGGAGAGAAATGGATGGATGATGTTTCAGGTCAGGACCCTTCTTCACACTTCAGACTTGAAGAACCTGATGGTTGATGGGAAGAAGCTGTCCTCCAACCCAGCAGGTGTTTGATGATACTAACTGCCTTCTTGAATCAACACATCCCGTGGATCCCTTCAATGGTGCTGCTGTTATATTCATGCAGTCTCCTTTGTTATTGGACGTTTAAATTACTGAACCAGGCCTTGATGCAAACAATGCGTTCGTCACCGTAACACCATAGAAGTTTGATGGAAAATTCTGAAACAAGCTGCTAAGGAAGTATAGATGCTGGTAAGTTTTTGTGTTTGCATCAATGAACTTGGTGAATACAGACCAGAGATGTATACAACCAGAAACATGAAGCGGTGAACTCACTTCACCGCTGTCCCACAATTGAAGCCAGGTGAATAGTCTTGGCTTTCGCTTCCTTACACAAGATACAAATGTATATCAATTTTCCTTATTTTGAAGAAAAGGCTAGAGTTATTTTGTTCATTGTTTTCAATGTGAATTACTATATCTATATTTTTATCTGGTAAAATTATGCGGCTCAACTTAATGTTTGGTTACGATAAAAATGAATACAGCAGTACAAACTCTACTTCAGATGGAGGACAAATGTCATCTGTATGAATTCTGTTGAATCTGTTCCCTGACTCACAGGAAGTTTCCACCAGAAAAGTCAGAGACATGTGGTAATCAATATAAATAAGTGGAAAGTTTGTGACAAATGTCAATTTCCTTTGATCCAAAATGAAATAGCAAAGATAGGGTCTAAAGCATCAAGAATTCAAGAGTCCCACAGAAACAGAATGGAAACTTTCAGACAGCAATATAAAGTGCAATAAAAACAAAAGATATAACGCGACCTGAGAGTAAGTGAAAATGAAAATATGTGATACATGGTACCTCAACAATTGGGCAGCAGCACCTTTGGCTAATCAAGTCAAAATGATGTGCAAGTATATTACACAATATCATGTGCATTTATAGAAGCATTTATGTGGAATGGTTTTCAAAACAATTGCTGGCTCAGTTGGTTCCATATTACTACTGTTATACTTCCACTAATATTCCTTTTTTGACAGTATCCTTGGGATCAGGGGTGACTTGTTTCCAGAGGTCTGAGAAGCCCAAAAAGTCTAATGTTGGATTTGCAGATTCTACCAGATATGGGACATGTGTTGCTGGATGAACAGGTAGCTAGGCATATTATGTGCTCCTTCTGCTTTTTTCCACATTAGCTCTCTGTTGAGTGGTCAAAGATTAGGTATTTTCATGAGTGAGGGCATTTTCTCTGATGTCCTCAAAAATCCTTTGCTTCAATGGAGCTTTAAGTGCTTGTTTCAAACAATCTGGTGTTAAATGTGCAAGATACAGCCTATTCAACAAAGTTGATGGTACAACATTGGAGCTTCGAGTCTGGATATGTAGGTCTGGGAAAGAAAGCCAACACGGATTCACCTAGCCTGCTTTTGCTGATGCGTTATGGTAGTATTTCTCTAATGCTTTGAGGTCTCTACTGCAGGATGTCCATGATTCCTAAGCTTACAAGAGAGTAGGAATGCTGCTACTCTGTATCCCATTAGCTTGGTGCAGAATTTGAGATCTTCATCTTCCAATACCCCTTTTCTCAGTGGTCTTGAATGTTGTGCAGGCACATTGGAAGTGAATGGCAAATGTTGTCATTGATTGCCTCTACCAAGGATGGAACTTCTGCAATATGGAAAGTGATTTTTCTTTCCAGGTTCTCGCTGTGAATTCAATTGTCAGGCAGAGGTGTTCTATGGCTTGAGACTGCTTGATAGAGCACCACTGTTTTACTGATACTTTGTGCAAGGCCCACCCTTTCAGACACATGGATCTTTGCCTCAATGTGTGTAGATATGCATTATGTGCATACTCTAATTCAATGACTGAAATTATGGCAGTTTTAAGTTGAACAGTTTCCAGCTGGAACTGAAGTTGGCTCCTTTCCACCTGTACAGTTATTGGAGATAAGATGCACACAGCATTGCAGTGAGATGGTTGGGAACCAGATGGAATGTTGAGACAGGCTTGCTTGATTCCAGTCTGCACTGGGATTGAGCCTGTGATGGATTTGGTTAATGTTATGGCTTAGAATCATAGCGTTATTGAAGTATACATCATGGAAATTGGGCCTTCAGCCCAACTCGTCACTGCTGACCAAGATATTCCATCTAGGCGAGTCTCATTTATCTGCGTTTAACCCATATCCCTTCCTATCCATGTTCCTATCCAAATGGTTTGTGTGTCATATGTATAATCATATACAGAATTCATTTGTTATGAATAGCTATATTTGAGAACAATTCTCCATTTTCACGTTTGGTTGACAGTCAAAGATTTCTGCAAGAATGGAAAAAAAAATTGCACTTTTAATTTTTAAAAATTATTTAGAGTGAGAAGATCACGTCCATTCTACCTCTGAATAGACTGAACCAGTATTGCTTGTGTGGGTGACATTTTTAGGCCGCTGGAAGTAGGCATTTGAAGAGGGTCTGTGTGATGACTTTCTCTGTAGGAAATTGATTTTAATCTTAATCATGTAGGGGATTTTAAACATCATTCTATCTCTGAGATCCTATCGCATGCTTCATTCTCCCCAGATGAGTGAGATACGATCATGGAATCATGTCAGAAGTATATCAACAGGAATTTTGACCTGAAATGTCCTTTTATTTTGCCCCACCCAATTTTGGCAAATGTCTCAATCAAGTTTACTTCATGCAGACTAACAAATGTAAGCGACTCATGACCCGAGGTCCTAGCAGAGAATGCCGTTAATAGTTAAATGTTAATCCGTAAAGTAATTTTAGACACAGTTTTGAAGATCTATTTAGAGATTACATTAGCAAGTAAGCATTAAGGATTATTCAAGTTTGTGCTCAGGCTGATTACAGCTGAACAGTTGTTTTATAGATGTTAGAATATTAGACATAGAAGTCTTGCAAGTGTGTGTGTGTGTGTGTGTGTGCGTGTGTGTGTGCGTGTGTGTGTGCGTGTGTGTGTGTGCATATACACATATATACATACACACACATATATATATACATACACACACACATTATATATATATATATATATACATACACACACACATTATATATATATAATGTTATTGTATGGTAATTTGTTTGCAATTGCTTACTAATCTATATATATATATATATATATATATATATATATATGTATATGTACGTGTGTGTATATATATATGTGTGTGTATATATATATATATATATATATATATATATATATATACACACATATATATATATATATACACACATATATATATACACACACGTACATATACATATATATATATATATATATATATAGATTAGTAAGCAATTGCAAACAAATTACCATACAATAACATTTTAATATAAACAATCTAGTCTCTCTAGAAATTACATGTATGGGTCAAGATTTTTTTATTGACCAAATACGCCAAAAATTTTACTAGGCACCAAACATACAGAATATTTGAATTTGGCTTCATTTTCAAAGAAAAACACCCTGCTTCAAAATAATTTAAAAAACAGGTTTCATCACTGATGTTTGTTCACATAACGAGTAAGAATTTATGATCACAAATGAGTTGCAGACAAGCATCCATGCATTTTCCTCAGAAAGAAATAGGAAATATTAACTGACCCATAAACTTTTTCCAGTCCTGGTTGTACATCGGTTACTTTGGCAATTAAATTGTCAATAAGAAGAAATGGGTTCCCTTGTTCTCTACACAGATGCCGTTTTATCTGGTTAGTGATTTCAGAATTGGCTTCGCTGGTATTAGATTACCAGCATCTGAACTTTCCTTGCTTTAATTTTAAGAGGTAAAATGATAAGCATAGAATAAAATGAGGAACAAAGCAAGAATGGAGCTAATTGTTCAATTTTAACACTTAATATTTTGGTATTAAATACAGTTATAAAGGCATGGACTTCCTGTGGGCAACAAATTAAAGATACTAATAAAGCTGCTGCCGATGACACCAAGGCTGCATTGACACACAACAGACCACATTTGGACATAACCTTGTCAAAACAAGTGACTGCAAACCTACCAACGTTGCTGACACCTATATTCTCGACAACAATTCCAGCTCTGGCTGCACAGACAGACCACACTCTGCAGCCCAGCTGCACACTGACTATTGATATTTCTCTATTTTTGCTGGCACGAGGGATCAAATGCAATCCATCTTTCAGCAAAAGGGATTCATTGGACACCGCAGGAGAATACTCATGAGGAATGCATTATATTTGCCAATGCTCGCAGTCAGACACAGCCGACCTTGCAAGTACGCAGATCAATGGATAATGGGAACTTTGTGTGACAGGCATGATCTATAGTACATGCTAGGACACTGAGTTTTGATCATTATTTTACCTTTCCCCAAACTATGGCAAAAAACGATCAAGTGATCATAATTGAAAAGCAGTAACCAGTTATCATGTAAGTGACATAACTCTCGGTATCTATTCAAAATATTTTTTTAACAAGTTACTAGCATCTTAAAAAATATATAAATATTGCCTGAACTCACAATAAGTTTGGATAATTCCCCTCCCCACTAAGAATGAAAACTGTCCATTCTTTTATTTCCTATTATTAAATGCATAAAGTAAACACTGGGAGTTCAAATATCATAAATGTTTACGCTCACATGAACCGAACTCTGACATTTTGAAGTAATTCCCCAGTTTCCTTCATTGTAGTCGCATCAAGGAGTCAACTTTGCACATTCATGCAAGGAACAACAATGATACAATTGCAAATATGTTATTCCAAAAATACACTAACATTTTAAAATATGTACATTCCCAGGTTGATAGAAAATCCACTTTGTAAATGATGTTGCAGAATTTCTAAGTAAGTAAGTTTATTGGGCAAGTATTCACATAAAAGGAATTTGTGACAGTAAACCGAGTAAAGTGTGATATAGAGACCAGAGCTCGAGTGCAAAAATAATCTTATAAAACGCTTTCTACCCAGCTTTATAGTCTGTTGAATAGCCAACAATAACAGGAAGTGTTTTTCAAATAACCTCTGTTCTCTATTATTACTTGCTAAACTGCTGCTACTTAAATTGTCCGTAAACCCCCCAAAAATTTTTAATAAAAAAAACTTCACGGAATCAATAAAAACTTGAGAAACTTCAAGCTATTGAGAATCCAGCGCATCCAGCTGACATTTTATTTTTGATCATTATGACTCTAACATCCCTGTGGGATACAGATATAAAACATCAAACAGTACAGCAGAGAAACAGGCCTTTTGGTCAGTCCATGATGCCTGCACTGACCATAACGCCTTTTTTAACTAATCCATCTATCCACACACAATCTATATCCCTCTATTCCCCATCTGTCCGTGCCTGTTTAAATGCCTCTTAAACGCTACGATCACATCCATTTTCACCACCTCCCCTGGCAGTGCATTATGCCTCGTTTAATGTCGTGACTGCAATGAGTTGGCCTGTTTCCATGCTGTATAGCTCTATGGCTCTATCTTCCAAGGCCAAGCTGTGGAGCTCACGGACCCTGATCTTTTGGATCAGCCTACTATGAGGGTCCTTGTCGAACACTTCGGTGAAGTACGTGCATACAAATTTCACTGCTCTACCCTCAACTCGTCAGTCCTCAAAAAACTCAATCAAGCTGTGATCTCTAACGCACAAAGCCACGCTAACTATCTCTAGTAAGGCTATATTTTTCCAGCCGCGAGTAAATCCTATCACAAAGAATCTTTGCTAGCACTGATGTAAGCCCACCAGCCTATAATTTCCTGGTTTATACCTTCAAATCCTCTCCAGGTTATGAATGCCTGTGCATATATATGATTGTTTGGGAGACCAGCAGGATGGATTTGCAGGCCTGAAGGCATCTTCTGTCATGTGGTGACTCTGCTCATAGCAATACCCGAAAGGTTGAGTCAAACCCTCAGGCTATTGGTTGGCCTTTGCTTTTATTTAAATATATAGACCAGGGGCCTAGCTTCCCCACTTGTGAACTGTTCAAGTTACAAACAGTTTGCAGGAAAGGAATCCTATTGTAACCAGGGGATGACCTATATTGCCCTTTTTAAAGGAAAAAAATGACTGCCATTCTTTTTTGACTAAACTTACAATATCTCACAATACACCTGGACGTATATGTAGACTCCCTATACAAAGAGTGATAATCTTATTTGATTACCCCTTCCCAGAAACCCCCCCAATACTTTAAGGAATTCCTCATTCTTGATTGCTCTAGACATCAGCATCATTGACTCCATTCCACAACAAACTACTTGGTACAATTCTGCTACCACCACTAACTGACAAAAGGTTGAAAGGGCCATAGGCCGACTAATAAAAAAAAAACCTGGGAGCAGACGGTATCAGTGCTGAGATTCTAAAACTTGAGTGGAACTTTGGTTATGAATTTGTAACCTCATCTACTGTGCCTGGGAAGACAAGGTCATAGCAGGGTTTCTTAGATGTTAAAATCGTCACCAAAACATATGATAAGCATTTGACGGCACTGGGGTTATATTCGCTGGAGTTTACAAGAATGAGGGGGGACCGCATTGAAACGTACAGAATAGTGAAAGGCTTGGATAGAGTGGATGTGGAATGGATGTTTCCAATAGTGGGAGAGTCCAGGACTAGAGGTCATAGCCTCAGAATTAAAGAATGTTCTTTTAGGAAGGAGATGAGGAGGAATTTCTTTAGTCAGTGGGTGGTGAATCTGTGGAATTGTTTGCCACAGAAGACTGTGGAGGCAAAGTCAGTGGATATATTTAAGGCAGAGATAGATTCTTGATTAGTACAGGTGTCAGAGGTTATGGGGAGAAGGCAGGAGACTGGGGTTAGGAGGGAGAGATTGATCAGCCATGATTGAAAGCGGAGTAGACTTGATGGGCCGGATGGCCTAATTCTACTCCTACTATTATAACCATCTAAAAGAAAGGAAATAGATTTAATTGCAGTAACTACAGAAGTGCCTTATTGTTATGTATCATTGGAAAAATCATCAGCTTCTTCAATTGCCTCCTTCCAGTGTCACAAGATCTATTTCCTGAATTATACTTTGTATTTGGTCTATCAACTGACAGAATGGACATGATCTTATGCTCCAATTAGGCAATCTGTAAAATCTAACTTCCATCTTTCATTTGCTTCATAATGGCACCATCTTAAACCCAAGGCCTAATCAAAGTACAGACAGATATAAAGTAAAATTGCATAATTACCCTAAAATGACACTACTTTTTCATTGCAATGCTGCACCTCACCTTCAGGTTTCCTGCTAATCTGCAGTTAATCCACTTGGAGAACTATTCAACCCCTGTAGTCTCCACATCAAATCAAGATCACCCCAATTTATGTCTGCTATGACAAGTGCAGGCTCGGAATCCAAGCCAAGTCACAATTGACGTGCACAGGAAAGCACATGACAGAGCAGACCCTATACCTTGCCAAGCACACATCCTCTGCCAGTTTATCCCCACTGTACAACACCATCCTTCGACAAATGTGGCCCACGACAAAATCCCCCAAAACATAGATTCCTTATTTTGGGAGTTACTTCTCAATGAAGGCTAACATTGATAAAATTGATAAATGGAAAAATGATAAAAATTGACCATTGCCTTCTGTGTGTCTGCACAAACGATGGGCATTTTAGGAAAAAGAATGTTTGAAGAACAGATCCTCATGTCCAGCACAAAGCTAATTTATCTAGCAGTCATCTATGATACCTAGGGGCCACAGTTTAAGAATAAGGGGTAAGCCATTTAGTACGGAGACGAGGAAACACTTTTTCCTCAGAGAGTTGTGAGTGTGGAATTCTCTGCCTCAGAGGGCGGTGGAGGCCAGTTCTTTGGATACTTTCAAGAGAAAGCTAGATAGAGCTCTTAAAGATAGCGGAGTCAGGGGATATGGGGAGAAGGCAGGAACAGGGTATTGATTGGGGATGATCAGCCATGATCACATTAAATGGCAGTGCTGGCTCGAAGGGCTGAATGGCCTACTCCTGCACCTATTGTCTATTGTCTTCCCTGAAGGACCCTTGGATATGGGTCAGCTAAATATGCATCACCCTGGAGACAGTGCAACATTCCATCCAACTTGCAATAATCCCTGGTCAAAATGGAGGAACATCATTTGGGATGGCATTGAGAATAGAATCAATTGACAGCAACACATGGCAGCTTAGTATAAATGATTGAATGAGTACATCCCAAGTCTCCTATTTGACCTGTGCTTGCAGCCCCATAAGCCACCTCAATACCTGTAGAACTGGAAGCACAATCCCAGAGGACTGCTTAGAGAGCAGAAGCCTTTACTGACTAGATAACTTAATTGCCATTCTTCAACTGAGATTCCTTCAAATTTTGGATTTTTTAAACTATTTTCTGACTCAAATCTTTCAGACCATATATGCAACTTGGCAGTTGTGCAGCTGTAATATAAGATAGGCACGTACAGTTGGTAAAAAGGGAGAAAATTAACAACATGGAGACCAGAAGTGACGTTATAAAAACACACTGCCAACCCTTGTGCTCTACTCTTATGTTGCTAGCAATTGGACACGTCCTGTAAATTGAACCCATTGAACAGGAATTTAGCAAATAACTGTCAGATCTATTTAAAGATACATTCAGCAGATTGTTAATCTACTTTGTTTATTAAGCCACATTTGAAAATTTAATTACTAGGTTTATGTGACCCACAAGACAAAATAATTGTACTTGCATTGTGAGATGCATGTATTAAAGCTTGCAGACAGCCTCTAAAATGTTTCCTTTGGAGGAGTGTTCATCAAAGAAAACAGCCTGTAATCATATTCTTCCGCAAGCAGCAGGATTTTTTTTTTAAAGGACTGCTGCACTTAGTTACAGGAACTGATTATACTATCCATGAATTTGTATAATTGAAAGTCATGCATTGAGCATGCATTCATGGTTTGAGACTTTGAAAGGGGTCATACTTGAAAGCTTGGCCTCACATTGTTGCACACAAGAACATACTCCCTGTGGAGAAGATAAACTGATCCAAATAACCATTTATGTTGAACAAAATCAATGTCCAACCATATATGGTGAAAAATAGTTAAGAAAAAAATCAAATCAGCAATTAAATAATCAAATTAGTACTGTTCGAGACAGGAAAAAGCAGAAAGGGACAGGGCGCAGAGCACCACGAGCAGAGAAAAGTGAACAGAAAAGTGCAGAGATCAATGGATTATTAAAGTCTTTCAGAGGAACGCACTATGGGGCAGACAATATGAAGTTATCATGGGATCGTGGTATTAAACAGCTCAGAACAAGACCATTCAGTGAGCAAACTGGAATTAGTTTCTCCAAACTGGATGCTTATGAAAAGCCACTGACTCAGCAAGCACTAAGTTGCAAATGTTCTCCTTTGCGGTATTTTATGAGGATCCACTTATAAATCTGTGTTTTTAAAACAGCTACAATTTAAAAGTATAACTATATCAACTATTAAGCTGATAAAAATCTTAATTTACTGCCTACTAAATCTAAGTCTAATGAATCTGGCTAAAGGAAGTAACCTCTAACTTCCTTTAGCCAGAGGTTTAGAGGTTTCCTCCTCTAAAGGAAGTAACCTTTAGATGTTACTAAGTTAGATTCATAGTTGGTTACCTCAACAATGGTATTGGCAGTAGATTAGGCACAATTTACTTCAATGTATTGATGGATTGTATCAGTAATTAAATGTTGGTGGATTGCAAAATATGAACTTGAACCCTTACTTGCCAACAAGCCGATGTTTAGTTCAGCAACGCTGTGGTTCCCAATAATTTTAGCTTAGAGATACAGCGCGGAAGCAGGCCCTTCGGCCCACCGAGTCCGTGCTGACCAGTGATCCCCGCACATTAACACTATCCTACACATACTAGGGACAATTTACACATACACCAAGCCAATTAACCTACTTACCTATAGGTCTTTGGAGTGTGGGAGGAAACCGAAGATCTCGGAGAAAACCCACGTGGTCACGGGGAGAACGTACAGACAGCACCCGTGGTCGGGATCGAACCTGGGTCTCCAGCGCTGCAATCGCTGTAAGGCAGCAACTCTACTGCTGCACCACCGTGCAGAGCTAGTTGCAGATGAGGATAGGTCTGGCTTGGTTAGGGCGTTCTTAGTAAACAAAAATAACCCTGGACATTTAACACACATGTAACTTTAGCTTATGTGCAAAACTTTTAAGAAATGCAAAAGGGAACTAATCAATATTTTCAATATTACGTTTTTTCCATTTAGAAATTTGGAAAACTGCACCATATCCTGGCAAGAATTGTAACCTCTAAACAATACAGCTTTCAAAGCAATAGTAATAAAAAGCTTGTTCAAAAACAGTCCTGGTGACAGCCAGGCAGCATTAATTGCACATAAATATAAGTCAGCACATCAATACATTTGTGTTGTGCAGCCTACATACTTTTTACATCAACCCGACATAGCTGCCACAGCAGCATCCTATTAGTTGACACTTTCAATGATAAAACCAAAAATAAATGAGCACGGTTAAGTTCATCCAACACAGACATGTATTACATTTTTAATTTGTATCAAAGATGATGCTAATTGATGACCTTATGGAACTCATGAGAATATTTTGCACACTCTTGTCTGAAAATTATCAGTATAAAAATATTAATCAAAATTAAAGAATCTTTGTCTATTGTTCAATGCATTTAAAAAAACAGAATAAAATTGTATTTTGACGCTTTCCCCATCTAACTTTGTGTAAGAATTTTAATTCTAGTTCCTAAAGTATGATCATACTTCGACACAAGGAATTGCAGATACTGATTTACAGAAAGTGCTGGAGAAACATGTCAGGCAGCATCTCTGCAGAACAGTTAGGCACCGTTTTGGGCCGGGATCCTTCATCAAACTGAATGTAGGGAGGGGGGGGGGGGACCGAGGAAGATGGGGGGGGGGGGCGAGGAAGGAGGGGGGGGCGAGGAAGGAGGGGGGGCGAGGAAGGAGGGGGGTGCGAGAAAGGAGGGGGGTGCGAGAAAGGAGGGGGGCGAGAAAGGAGGGGGGGGGGCGAGAAAGGAGGGGGGGGGCGAGGCAGGAGGGGGGGCGAGGCAGGAGGGGGGGCGAGGCAGGAGGGGGGGGCGAGGCAGGAGGGGGGGCGAGGCAGGAGGGGGTGGGGCGAGGCAGGAGGGGGTGGGGCGAGGCAGGAGGGGGTGGGGCGAGGCAGGAGGGGGTGGGGCGAGGCAGGAGGGGGTGGGGCGAGGCAGGAGGGGGTGGGGCGAGGCAGGAGGGGGTGGGGCGAGGCAGGAGGGGGTGGGGCGAGGCAGGAGGGGGTGGGGCGAGGAAGGAGGGGGTGGGGCGAGGAAGGAGGGGGTGGGGCGAGGAAGGAGGGGGTGGGGCGAGGAAGGAGGGGGTGGGGCGAGGAAGGAGGGGGTGGGGCGAGGAAGGAGGGGGTGGGGCGAGGAAGGAGGGGGTGGGGCGAGGAAGGAGGGGGTGGGGCGAGGAAGGAGGGGGTGGGGCGAGGAAGGAGGGGGTGGGGCGAGGAAGGAGGGGGTGGGGCGAGGAAGGAGGGGGTGGGGCGAGGAAGGAGGGGGTGGGGCGAGGAAGGAGGGGGTGGGGCGAGGAAGGAGGGGGTGGGGCGAGGAAGGAGGGGGTGGGGCGAGGAAGGAGGGGGGTGGGGCGAGGAAGGAGGGTGTGGGGCGAGGAAGGAGGGTGTGGGGCGAGGAAGGAGGGTGTGGGGCGAGGAAGAGGAAGGAGGGGGTGGGGCGAGGAAGGAGGGGGTGGGGCGAGGAAGGAGGGGGTGGGGCGAGGAAGGAGGGGGTGGGGCGAGGAAGGAGGGGGTGGGGCGAGGAAGGAGGGGGTGGGGCGAGGAAGGAGGGGGTGGGGCGAGGAAGGAGGGGGTGGGGCGAGGAAGGAGGGGGTGGGGCGAGGAAGGAGGGTGTGGGGCGAGGAAGGAGGGTGTGGGGCGAGGAATGAGGGGTGGGGCAAGGAAGGAGGGGTGGGGCAAGGAAAGAAAGGGGGTGTAATCATAAATTGGAGAATTCAATGGCCATCAGGCTATTAAACTCGCCATTAAATAAACTCTGAACAATAACAGCCTATTGCACTTTATGTGTTTATTTATTGTGTACATATATGGTCTATGGTATATAGACACACAGAACTTTTATCTCCTGTTCTGTATTATGTTTACATATTCTGTTGTGCTGCAGCAAGCAAGATTTTCATTGTCCTATCTGGGACACATGACAATAAAACTCTTGACTATGTTCACACCATTGGGTTGTAAGCTATCCAAGCGGAATATGAAGTGCCTTTCCTCCAGTTTCCATGTGGCCTTTCGCTACCAATGGAGGAAGCCAAGAACAGTGTGGGAATTGAAAGGAGAGCTTTAATGGTCAGCAACCAGAAGTTTTAGCAGGCACAGGCGCACCAAGCTCAAATGTTCGACTAAATGGTTGCCGAGCCTACACTTGGTCTCGCCGATGTAAAGGAGGCCACATCGGGAGTACTGAATGCAGTAGTTGAGGTTAGAGGAGGTGCATGTGAACCTCTTGTCTCACCTGGAAAGACTGGAATCACTGGATGGATGCAAAGGAAGAGGTATATGGACAGGTATTACATCTTCTGAAATTGCAAGGAAACCTGGGGAGGGAATAGATGAATGAAACAAGCGGCTGTGAAGGTAGCAGTCTCTGTGGAAAGGGGTGGGGATGGGAACATACGACTCGTGGTGGGATTACCTTGAAGGAGGAGGAAATGTCAAGGAATGATGTGTTGGATGCAGAGGCTGGGGAGAAAAAGGTATGTGGAACTATCCATGTTCCATCTGAGGGGGGGAAAGGGGAGGTGAAAGCTGAACCACGGGATACAGAGGAGACATGGGTGAGGGATCCATCTACAACATTAGAGGGGAAACCATGTTTACTCAAGAAAGAGGACATCTCTGAGATTCTCATCTGAGATTCTATTCTAGGACATCAGAGACGAGGTGTCAGAAACAAGTCATTGTGGGTTTCATAGTAAGAGGTAGGGATGGAAGATGAAAATAAAAAAAACTGCAGATGCTGGAAACTTGAATTAATAAGTTTTCTCCAAATTAGGCACAATCTGCATTAGGCACACATTTCAGATCGAAGATCCTTAATCGAATTCAAAGTTCAGACATGTGCAAATATATGTAGCAGTCACTTGAGATGATTTTGCTTATTTATTAGACTGCACAGTTGGAAATCAACCATAAAAATAGGACAGGCAAATAATTAGTCAGAAAATAGCATATGATAGTTGATAACTAGAAAATATGAATATAATGTGTGGTAGAAACATAGAAATAGTAGGCCATTCAGACCTTAGAGGTGGTTTCTTTTTGCAACCATGGCTATTCTAATCTCAATACCACATTCTCATGTACTCTCCAAAACCTGAGGATTGCTATTCCTTAAAAATCCATCTCCTTCTTAAATATATATTCAATGACTAGGCTTCCACAGCCTTGTGATAGCTTACGAGAGAAATCTATCCTTACAATGACATATTCTGTATCTCAAGACTGTGACCCTTTGTTCATAAATCCCAAGGTAAGAGAAAGTAAGAGAAGCATTTTCCCCATGTCCATTTGTTGAGTCCTATAAGAATATAGAAACATTTCAATTTGATTCATTTTTATTCTTGTAAATTCTAATGAATATTGGCCTGGTCGATGCAATCTCGCCTCACATGGCAGTTTCACCCACCCAGAAATCTGTCTTGGGAACTTTCATTGCCTTACAGCTGTGGCAAGTGCTTTATTTTTTCAATAAAGGAGACCAAGGCTGGGTACAATACTCCATTTTCCGTCTCACTAAGGCCATCTATAATTGTACCAAGACATTCTTGTTCCTGCATTCCAATTTTTTTGCAATGAATGCCAACATACCACTCACCCCACCTGCATATTTGCTTTATGGTTGGTGTACAAGAACATACAGATCTTTTTATGCATCAACATTTCCCTATCAATCATCTTATTAAATGTAGATAATATCTTATTTATCCACATCACAATGCATTTACCATTAATTTAGTTTGGTCATTCCATCCAAGTCAATTTAAATCTCCTTGAGTAAATCTCGCATCTCGGTTTTGTGGCATTGGCAAACAGAAATATTACATTCACTTTCCTCATCAAATCCTTCAGATACATTGCAAATAGTTTTTGATTGGTTGATTGATATCTTTTATTTTGAACGATTAAAAAAAGAAGAAAAGATGAAAATGAATAATAAAGGAAAATTATATATACATATATATATATATACATAAATATATACACACATACATACATATACATGTACATATATACATATACACATATACACATACATAACATATATGTACATACATAAATTAAAAAATCAAAAGCCAATTTCAACATAATACACATGACTCGTTCGAAAAGGGATAGGAAGAAGCCTATGCTTGTCAAGTCCTACCCCCATTCTTCACCATTAACAAATGCAAAATTCAATAAAATAAACTAAACAGACAATTCAAATAAAACTACTCCAATCAAGCTATTAAGAAAAAAAGAACAAAAAAAGAAAAGAACAAAAAGAACAAGCACCATTAACATCTGTGAGATTTACATTCTCCTTCCTCATTACTGTACTTTTCAAAGATATATATTTTGTACATTTTTTTTAAATCGCATTATATTCATACTATGTTTAATCGTTTCATCAAGACCATTCCACAAAACCACCCCACAAATGGAAATACACATACTTTTTAAATTGGTCCGAGCATAATGCTGTTTCAAGTTTAGTTTCCCTCTAAAGTTATAACCCCCCTCTCTGTCTCTGAACAGTTTTTGTATGTTTACAGGTAGCAGTTTATTTTTTGCTTTATAAATTATTTGTGCAGTCTTAAATTCTACCAGATCCTTAAACTTTAAGGTGTGTAATTTTAAATACAGTATATTGGTGTGTTCATGATATCCTACATTGTTTACTATACGAATAGCTCTTTTTTGTAGTGTGCTTAGTGATTGTAAGGCGGTTTTGTAGGTGTTGCCCCATACTTCCACACAGTAATTTAAATACGGTAACACAAGTGAGCTGTACAGAATATACAGTGCTCTATCATTCAAAACATGCCTTGCTTTCCCCATCACTCCAATACTCCGTGCTACTTTTGCTCTCACATGTTTTATATGGGGTTTCCAGCAGATTTTGTGATCAAGAATCACACCCAGAAATTTATTTTCATACACTCTTTCTATTTCAACATTATTTATCATTACTTTTACTTGTGTATTTATTTTGCGTTTTCCAAACAGCATAAGTTTGGTTTTGTTTAAATTTAATGATAATTTATTCAAATCAAACCATGTTTTTAGTTTACTCATTTCTGCTGTGACCACCTCCAAAAGCTGCTGCAAATTGTCCCCATCACAGAAAATATTAGTGTCATCTGCAAATAACACAAATTTCAAGAGGTTTGACACCCTACATATATCATTAATATACAAAATAAATAATTTGGGGCCTAAAACCGACCCCTGTGGGACTCCACAAGTTATTTCTAAGCATGTTGATTTGCAGTCCCCTATTTGCACAAACTGATGTATTTTACTTATGTAGCTTCTCATCCACTCTAGTACAACCCCTCTGATTCCATACTTTTCCATTTTTTGATTAGCAAATGATGATCAATTGTATCGAATGCTTTTTTCAAATCTATAAATACACCCACTGCATATTTCTTGTTATCTATAGAACTGGTAATGTCTTCAATTAACTCCATTAATGCCATGGATGTCGATCTGTTTGACCTGAATCCATATTGACTATCAACTAGCAATTCGTGCTTCTCGATAAAGTTATCTAATCTACTTATACAGTTTTTCTAATATTTTTGAGAACTGAGAGAGTAATGACACCGGCCTGTAATTTGTAAATTGATTTCTGTCTCCAGCTTTGTATAGTGGGATGACTTTGGCAGTTTTCATTTTACATGGAAATACACCAGTTTTGAAAGATAAATTGCAAATATAAGTTAAGGGTTTTACAATTACACAAATGACTACCTTGATTAAAGCCATATCAATGTCATTCCAGTCTGTAGACCTTTTATTCTTACAATTACTAACAATGTCAATAATCTCCTTTTCATCAGCTGCTTTCAAAACATTGAGTTTGGGTTGCTGTCTAACAAATCCACAACCTTCCCCTCTCCTTCTTCTGACTGTGGATTATCGATTTCTTCTGCCAGTTTTGGTCCCACACTTACAAAAAATTTGTTAAACCCATTAACCACATCATTCATATCGCTTACAGTTGTATCATTGTCTTCAAAATACTGAAGGTAGTTTATATTCATTGATCCATTCCTGATAATATTATTTAACACATTCCATATGCCCTTAATATTATTTTTATTATCGTTTAATATTTTATTATAATAATCTTTCTTACATGACCTCATAATACTAGCCAATTTGTTTTTATATTGTTCAAGTACCAAAGTTCAAGTACCGATTCCTTTGGTTCCCCACTAGTATTGTTTGCAATCCAAATAGGCAATTTTTATATCTACTATTTCCTTCTGTCAACTAATTTTCAATTCATGCTGGTACGTTACCTCCCAAAGAATGCACTTTAATTTTCACACCATCCTCAAAAGACTAATGAAAATGCAAATGCACCACATCCATTGACTCTTCCTCATATATTCTACCAGTTACATCCTCAAAAATAAATCTCCCAATATATTTGTCACGTGATTTCCCTCTGTCTTGTTATCACATTCTTTATAAGAAATTCAGACATTTTCCCCACCGCTGATATTTGGCTGTCTGATCTGTGCCTGTTTCTATTTTCCCCCCTTTTTTTTAAAAAAAGAACGGTCTTACATTTGTCATGCTCCAATCTGTAGGAACTGTTCTATAATCTGTAGAATTTTGGAAAATGGCAATGAATGTATCCACTATTTTCAGAACTACCTTGGTTCATACTCTCGGATGCAGATTTATTTGCTTTCAGTCCTCAATTTACCTTTCCGGATACCAAGGAACTAATGAAAAGTAATTTCTGTCCTTTTCTACCTGCTCATTTGTGGAATGTTTAATTGCTTTTCTCGTTATAAAATATTCGTTTCTGATTCTAAGGGACGTACATTTTTCTACACTTTTGTTTGATACTTTTAGCATTATTTTGCAAGTTTACTCCCATACTCTATGCTTTCATACTCCTGCTCTTTTTTTGCTGAAATCTAAATTGCTCCTAATCAATTTTTTCTTACTCAAGCCCACAAATGGAGACAAAGGAGAAGGTAATTTACGTGCTGATTACACATGTAATGAACTATCAATTAAATTTTTAAAAAATTGATTCACAATGGCAGTGGTGCTCTGATAGAGAGGCAGTGAAGAAAGGGGAGGATAAGAAGAGGGTAAAGTAAATTAAATAAAAACAAAAAATAGGTTAACACAATTAGGTTTCAGGACAAGCGGCAACATATAATGGAAGGTCTTTGATCAAAAACAGATTGTATTTCCAGCATATTCCCTCTTTTAATCTCAGCTTTATGGGATCTGCACTTTTCTTGCTTCTGGGTCTGACTCCATAATCAGAAAGGTATTCAGTTGAATTACATTGTATAACCTTTTCTATAGAAATGCAATAAGAACTCCCCATTTTACAACATAAAACATATAGTTAATGCAATATAAATGTTTTTCACATTAGTCATTTCTCCATTTGTACATTACTCATTTGCAATGTTCTTTTTTTATTATTAGTACGAACACACCATACAGGTTTTGATCTCCTGACCTTGTGTGTAAAGAGGGGTCAGTGGTGATGGCATGCAATGGTACCCAGTACCCGGATGTTGTACTTGGCTAGTAGACTCCAGGACTGGTATGTGCTAAGTATTTTGTACATTTTTATTGTTCTGCTTCTAAGAAAATTCTGCCAATATACTACTATGCTTCAAATCTAAAACAACTGATGGTAATGGAAATGAGACCCTGAGATGATGAAATGCTAATTGGTCTGGAAATGATCAAAAGGGGAATAATTTAACCGCTTGTACATCTTCCATCAACTGACTAATTCAAGCAGAAAGAAAAAGATTGCACAAATAACACATTCCTACCAGACGACAAAAACTGAACATATTCAACAGTGAACCTATTTTAGAGCAACTATGACTGACTAATTCCTATAATTGTCACGTGCCTTCTACCCAGTACTAACCAAAATGTACTGACTCCTCAATTATTCCAACATGTGCTAACCAAACAAAATTTTTAACCTTTCAATTAGTTTTAATGATTACATGTCAAATTTCCTGATAACATACCACAATGCACTGTTCTTCCCCTCAAATCACAAGATTCTATGTCCATTCGTGTAGTTAAGCAAACCTAAATAAGGGACAACCAACATCTGCTGCAGGGAAGGAGGGGGTGGGGGTGATGGAACGAGGCATATTCAATTTGGATCCAGATGACCAGGATCTAATCTTTTGGCTGGCACTTCTAAGCATGTGGTGCATGATGCAACAGCACAGAGCCACAGAGATTGTGCAGTGATTCAAATAGCATATTACACTCATTGGAAAACACTTGCAAAAATCAACCATGAATATGAAGTAGATGAGAACAATGAAGCAGGTTTTAACCAGAGATAAAGCCCATATGAACATTAAGGGAGCAGACTTGGTCTGCAAAAGACAAATGTCACCATTCACAAAATGTCCAGCCTCATCATCCCTTGTTGCAATGTTCCCAGGCAAACCAACTCATTATCCCCAACTTCCCACCAGTTTTTCCAGCAATCTCCTCAACCTGTTTCCACCATCATCACTTTTGCTCTCTTGGCTCTACTTCTGCTGTATATTTATAGCATAAGCTGTGGTTTAGATGATAGCACTCTTGTCACCGAGTCAGAAATTTATAGGTTCAAATCCCACACAGATAATTCACAGTAGTTGAAGGAGTGTTGCACTCATGGTGCGCCTTTTTTTTTGGCTGCAGATTCTAATCTCAAGAGTCAAATGTGTTTAATTGTCATATGTTCTGATAATGGAACAATGGAATCGTTACTTGCAGCAGCATAACACGATTGTTAACAGTACTCATAAATATATTTTAAAAAATAGTTAGAAATCCCAATATTAGTGCAAAAATTCCAACGCTCTCACTGCAACCAAGAAAGTTCATAGTTTAGTTAGTGTTTAAGAGCCTGATGGTTGTTGGGGAAAAAGCTGTTCTTGAACCTGGAGATTTGAGTTTGCAAACTCCTATACCTCCTTCCCAATTGTAGGAGTGCAATAAGAATGTGGCCAGGGTGTTGTGAATCTTTGATGATGTTGCTTGTCTTTTTGAGGATGCGTCTCCTATAGATCCCTTCGATGGAAGGGAGGTCAGTTGATGAGCTTGCTTTATGATTGCATCAATGTGCTGGGACAGAGATATGCACGGGCAGTAACTTGAAGTTGTTGACTCTCACCATCCTGTCGATGAAGATGGGTTCTTGGATCCTCATCTTCCCTTTTCTAATGTCAACAATCAGCTTCTTAGACATGCTGATGTTGAGAGTAAGGTTGTTCTATCACCGTTCAATCAGATTATCAATCGTCAGTATAGAGAGAGACCAGGAGACTGAACACAGGTGTTCCTGTGCTGATGGTTATTGAGACCGCTACTTCCTTGGAAGGCTTAGGATGTTTGGCATGTACCAACAACTCTCACCAACTTCTACAGATGTGCCATAGAATACATTTTATCGGGTTGCATCACAGCATGGTTTGGGAACAGCTCCATGCAAGACTACAAGAAACTGCAGAGAATTGTGGATGCATCCCGACCAACACATAAACCAACCTCACTTCCATTGACACATCACATTGCCTAGGCAAGGCCTCCAGCATAATCAAGGACAGGTTGACCCAGGCCACTCACTCTTCCCCCCTCTCCCAAGAGGCAAGACGTGTATGTGCGAAAACTCACACCTCAAGATTCAGGGACAGTTTCTTCCCAGCTGCTATCAGGCAACTGAACCATCCTATCAACAACGAGAGAGCAGTCCTGACCTATAACTACCCCATTGGAGACCCTTAGACTATCTTTGATCCGACTTTTCTGGACTTTACCTTGCACTAAACATTATGCACGTTATTCCCTTTACCATACATCTGTATGCTGTGGATAGCTCAATTGTAATCATGTATTGTCTTTCCAATGACTGGTTTGCATGCAAGGAAAGCTTTTCACTGTATCACGGTACACGTGACAATTAGACTATACTAAACCAAGAAGAAAGTGCTGCTAATTCCAACTGATTGTGAAGTCAAGGATCAAGTTGCAGATGGAAGTGCAGAGGCACAAGTTTGGAACTCAGGTTAAGTGGTTAACTTTTAATTTCACATAATTAAATCTGCAATTGAAGCTAATCTCAATAATGGCAACCAGGAAATTATCGTATCTTCTGAAAAAAAATACAGGGCTCACCTTTATTGCGTCTCAGATCAACCAATGCGACAATTTTAACTGCCCCCTCTGTACAAGGACAATTACAGGTTGGATAATGAAGAGGTTCATTGCCAGCAGAGTCTACATCCCATGAATAATTAATAAAATGTTAATTCAAAAATTGCACATCAATTTCTATTGATGGTCTTATGTAACAATAATTTCCATTTAACACTGCCTTCTGTTAAATACTAGGGTATTTTATAGAACTTATCAAATAAAATAAGTTCAGTGGCTGAAAGGCTTGCTCTTCTTATTTTAACCCTAGCAATAGCATAAAAACTACATTTTTAATTAAATCAGTACGACCACAAACAACCTCAAAATATTTTCATCTCGGTGGGAACCATTACTTCAGTTTTTAATACTTTTCAAAAACTGGGAACAGCCTCACCGTTTTATAATTGAAAACTATCCCGACCCTCCCACCTCCACCAACTATCACTATGTTTTACGAAGCAGTTCAGTGGTGCTTTACTATTAAAACAGTAGACTTGACTCACCTATAGCCCTGTCACCTCCAAATCAGATTGGTTTAAGTTCAAATCTGAAACTCATCTACATTTGATAGACATTTATCAGTGGAGGGAGCAATAATGACTAGAAGATAGACACAAAAAGCTGGAGTAACTCAGCGGGAAAGGCAGCATCTCTGGAGAGAAAGAAAGGGTGACGTTTCAGGTCGAGACCCTTCCTCAGACTGGTTAGGGATAAGGGAAATGAGAGATATAGACGGTGATGTGGAGAGATAAAGAACAATTAGCACGGGAGCACCTCAAGGCTGCGTGCTCAGTCCCCTGCTGTACTCACTCTATACTCATGACTGCGTAGCCGGACATGGAGCGAACTCCATCATCAAGTTCGCTGATGACACCACTGTTGTGGGACGTATCACTGATGGTGATGAGTCGGAGTATAGAAGAGAGATCGAGCAACTGTCCAGCACAACAACCTGGCCCTCAACACCAGCAAAACCAAGGAACCGATTGTGGACTTCGGAAGGAGTAGGATGGGGACCCACAGTCTCGTTTATATCAACGGGTCGATGGTTGAAAGGGTCAAGAGCTTCAAATTCCTGGGCGTGCACATCTCTGAAGATCTTTCCTGGTCCGAGAACAATGATGCCATTATTAAGAAAGCACATCAGCGCCTCTACTTCCTGAGAAGATTACGGAGAGTCGGTTTGTCAAGGAGGACTCTCTCTAACTTCTACAGGTGCACAGTAGAGAGCATGCTGACCGGTTGCATCGTGGCTTGGTTTGGCAACTTGAGTGCCCTGGAGAGGAAAAGACTACAAAAAGTAGTAAACACTGCCCAGTCCATCATCGGCTCTGACCTCCCTTCCATCGAGGGGATCTACCACAGTCGCTGCCTCAAAAAGGCTGGCAGCATCATCAAGGACCCACACCATCCTGGCCACACACTCATCTCCCTACCACCTTCAGGTAGAAGGTACAGGAGCCTGAAGACTGCAACGACCAGGTTCAGGAACAGCTACTTCCCCACAGCCATCAGGCTATTAAACCTGGCTCGGACATAACACTGAACTTTACTAGCCAATACTGTTATTTGCACTTTATCAGTATATTGACCATTGTGTATATATTTATAGAATGCCTTGTAGTAAATGTGGCATCTTCTGTGGTTGCAGGGGAAGGTACCTGGGGAGGGGTGGTTTGGGTGGGAAGGAATGAGTTAACCAGGGAATTTCTGAGGGAACGGTCTCAGCGGAAGACGGAAAGGGATGGAGATGGGAAAATGTGACAAGTAGTGGGATCCAGTTGGAGGTGGTGGAAATTTTGGAGGGTTATGTGTTGTATGCAACGGCTGATGGGGTGGAAGGTAAGGACTAGGGGGACTCTGTCTCTGTTGTGACTAGGGGGAGGGGGGGCAAGGGTGGAGCTGCGGGGTACCGAGGAGGCATGAGTGAGGGCCTCATTTATGATGGGAGGGGGGAACCCCCGTTCCCTAAAGATTGAGGACATCTCGGATGTTCTAGTATGGAACACCTCACCTTTGGCGCATATGCGGTGTAGACAATTGGGAGTAGAAGATAGAGTCTTTGCAGGAAGCAGGGTGGGAAGAAGTGTAGTCAAGATAATTGTGGGAGTCAGTGGGTTTGTAATAGACGTCAATCAATAGTCTATTTCTTGTGATGGAAACTGTGAGATCAAGAAAGGGGAGGGAGGTGTCAGAGATGGTCCAAGTAAATTTGAGTGTAGGATGAAAATTGGTGGTGAAGTTGATGAAGTCCATGTGTTCTGCATGGAGGCAGGAGGTAGCACCGATGCAGTCGTCAATGTAACGGAGATAGAGTTCGAGTGTACGCCTGGAACAGGGATTGTTCAACGTACCCTACAAAGAGGCAGGCATAGCTGGGGCCCATGCGGGTGCCCATAGCTACGCCTTGGTGGAAGTGGGAGAAGTTGTTGAGGGCGAGGACCAGCTCTGCTGGGCAGAGTAGAGTGCTGTTAGAGGGAAATTGGATGGTTCTGCAGTCAAGGAAGAAACTGAGGGCATTAAGGCCTTCCTGGTGGAGGATGGAGGTGTAGAGTGACTGAACGTCCATAGTAAAGATGAGGGAGTAGGGGCTCGGAAAGTGGTTGTGTTTCCAATAAGCTTTTTAAACAAAGTACTAGTTTGTTCCGTTCGGTGTGTCTGCCCAGCAGCATTTTTAAAATAATAAAGAACATGAACTGAAAGTTTTTGATGATACTATAGAATCAGCACTTTCAGGATGACAATATGGTTACTTTAATATTTTTTTTAATGATCTCATCTACCAAACATATATTCATCCTTTCATTTATACACACACCTAGAAACCAACTTGGGAGGGCTCTGCCAAAATAAGCAGCTATCTTACTTTCCACTGATTATGAAGCTTTCAAAGCTGTGTTGCTCTGTGGAAGTGAAGTGACTTTGCACAACAAGTAATCCTGTATGACCTCTACTGAGAGCCTCTCCTTGTGAGATTATGTGCACAGAAGCAATCCTTTCCAATACAGCCCCGGGAATAAAAGACGCATCCTGTAATTGAAGAAGTGCAATAATCTTCCCCAACAATAAATTAAAATACCCATTAGGCCAATTTCAAAAGATGTCAGCAGGCTTATAATTGTACATGACATCTTCTAGATAAAACTGATTACCATGCATGCAAATTGCTTAGCAACCACTCATTACCCCAAGCGCATAGAGCTGACCAGCCATCCATTTTCACTTTGTCCTTCTCTGCACCACCAAATACAAACAGAGATAAAAAGAGGCACAATGGCTCTTGACACGTAAATAGGTTAACACAATAAAGCCAGCTTTAGCAGGATCACTCAAGGGAAAAAAGCAATTCTCAGGCAAGCAATTCTCAGGGAGGTAATAAAATGAGGCTTTGTATGCCAGCTTCAATTCTTCACAGGCCTGACTGCCATTTGCAGATATAAATCTCACTTATTGAATTACATTTCATGAATATTAGTTGGGAGCATTTACACAATGATGTCACATGACTACAGGATTATTTACCATTAAAATGGCCCAAGTGCTATCAAAGCACCAGTCATGAGGAGCAGTTAAGTGTTACATGGATGTAGACCCCAGTCCAATATTTTCAGACATATCAAATTGAATCACGAGGATCTATTCTTTGCCTCCCATTTCTCAACAGCATGATGCCCCTTGGTAATACAAGCCAAAATATCTACATCATGAACTCTCTTGACAGTCTGCCCTCTCCAACTTCTTAGACTGTTTGTCTGACATTCAATACAAGATGAGCAGAAATTTCTTCCGGCTAAATTTAGAATGACCAAACTCTTCTATCCTCCTCATTCATAAGCCTTGTTCCGCATTAACCAACCGCATCAGTGTCCGTCTCGAACCGAATCATATTATTTATTTCCCTCATATTATATTTGACCCCAATAGCTTTAGTGTCTATGCCTTTACCACAAGTTTATTTTCATCTCCATAACCCTGGCCAGTTTTGACCCCTGCATAGATTCGCTAAAAACAGCTTCATTAATTTTGCATTCCAGATTTTATTATTCCTAGCAAAATACAAAAGTTGGAGCAACTCGGGGGACCAGGGAGCATTCGTGAAGGGAAATGGACAAAGTTTTGGGTCAGGACTCTTCTGCAGCCTGATAGGTGGGTGGAAAATTCTGGAAAAGAGAGGTGGGGGTGGGACAAAGCTTAGCAAGTAAAAGGTGAGTGATAGTCCCAGCTTTCTCTCCCCCCACAACCAGTCTGAGGACCTGACCCGCTGAGTTACTCCAGCACTTTGTGTCCTTAAGTGAAAGGCAAATACAGGTGGGTGGAGGGGTGAGTGACAGGTAGGCAGAGTATGTGACAAACAGCAGAGCTGAAAAGGAGGCAAATGTTGTCAGATAAGTACGAGAGGAATGAAATGTAAAGCCAGAGGGAGGGATATGGGGGAACGTTCAGGGGGAAGGGGAAAGAGCAAGGATATAAAGGACTTGTGGAACTTGAGAATGGGAAATAAGCATACTCAGGGGAGGAGGGGAAATGAGCAGGGTATCTGGGGTGGTAGGAGAAATGTGTTAACACTGGCGTTGGCAGTGGGGAGGGTTGTTACTTGTTATTACATGACATTGGGGAATGCAAAGTCCATGCTACTGGACTGTAAATAGACACAAAAAACAGGAGTAACTCAGCGGGTCAGGTAGTGTCTCTGGAGAAACGGAATAGGTGACATTTCGGGTCGAGACCCTTCAGAGTGTACTGGACTGTGAGCTACCAAAGCGGAATAGGAGGTCCTGTTCTTTGAGTTTGTGAGCGGCCTTACTCTGGCAATGAAGGAGGCCAAGGACAGAAAAGCTGGAATGGGAAGGAGCGTTAAAATAGTTGGCAACTGAGAGCTCCAGCAGGCCTAGGCAAATAAGAGTGCAAGTGCTTGGAAAAATGGTCACATACAGTGGCTTGCAAAAGTTTTCATACCCCTTGAACTTTTCCACATTTTATCACGTTACAACCACAAACGTAAATGCATTTTATTGGGATTTTATGTGATAGACCAACACAAAGTGGTGCATAATTGTGAAGTGGAAGGAAAATGATACATGGTTTTCAAATTTTTTTACAAATAAAAAACTGAAAAGTGTCGCGTTCAAAAGTATTCAGCCCCCCCCCCCCCCCCCCCCCCCGAGTCAATACTTTGTAGAACCACCTTTCGCTGCAATTACAGCTGCAAGTCTTTTGGGGTATGTCTCTACCAGCTTTGCACATCTAGAGACTGAAATTTTTGCCCATTCTTCTTTGCAAAATAGCTCAAGCTCAGTCAGATTGGATGGAGAGCATCTGTGAACAGCAATTTTCAAGTCTTGCCAGAGATTCTCAATTGGATTTAGGTCTGGACTTTGACTGGGCCATTCTAACACATGAATATGCTTTGATCTAAACCATTCCATTGTAGCTTTGGCTGTATGTTTAGGGTCGTTGTCCTGCTGGAAGGTGAACCTCCGCCCCAGTCTCAAGTCTTTTGCAGACTCTAACAGGTTTTCTTCCAAGATTGCCCTGTATTTGGCTCCATCCATCTTCCCATCAACTCTGACCAGCTTCCCTGTCCCTGGTGAAGAAAAGCATCCCCACAGCATGATGCTGCCACCACCATGTTTCACAGTGGGGATGGTGTGTTCAGGGTGATGTGCAGTGTTAGGTTTCCGCCACACATAGCGTTTTGCATTTAGGTGAAAAACGTCAATTTTGGTCTCATCTGACCAGAGCACCTTCCTCCACATGTTTGCTGTGTCCCCCACATGGCTTGTGGCAAACTGCAAACGGGACTTCTTATGGCTTTTATTCAACAATGGCTTTCTTCTTACCACTCTTCCATAAAGGCCCGATTTGTGGAGTGCACGACTAATAGTTGTCCTGTGGACAGATTCTCCCACCTGAGCTGTGGATCTCTGCAGCTACTCCAGAGTTACCATGGGCCTCTTGGCTGCTTCTCTGATCAATGCTCTCCTTGCCCGTCCTGTCAGTTTAGGTGGACGGCCATGTCTTGGTAGGTTTGCAGTTGTGCCATACTCTTTCCATTTTTGGATGATGGATTGAACAGTGCTCCGTGAGATGTTCAAAGCTTAGGATATTTGTTTATAACCTAACCCTGCTTTAAACTTCTCCACAACTTTATCCCTGACCTGTCTGGTGTGTTCCTTGGGCTTCATGGTGCTGTTTGTTCACTAATGTTCTCTAACAAACCTCTGAGGCCTTCACAGAACAGCTGTATTTATACTGAGATTAGATTACACACAAGTGGACTCTATTTACTAATTAGGTGACTTCTGAAGGCAATTGGTTGCACTGGATTTTATTTAGGGGTATCAGAGTAAAGGGGGCTGAATACTTTTGCACGCGACACTTTTCAGTTTTTTATTTGTAAAAAAATTTGAAAACCATGTATCATTTTCCTTCCACTTCACAATTATGCGCCACTTTGTGTTGATCTATCACATAAAATCCCAATAAAATACATTTACGTTTGTGGTTGTGACGTGACAAAATGTAGAAAAGTTCAAGGGGTATGAATACTTTTGCAAGCCACTGTAGTTCACCATTGTAAAGGTGGACACATTGGGAGCACCAAATGCATTGGACAAAATTTGCTATTCCAACACTTTTTGGACCAGTCTACTTTGTTGCTCTATAACTGTGGTTACACAAAAGACTTGGTGCCCACTTCCTAACTCACACCATTTATTCACCCAACACACCTGTAGTTGTAGACCTACATTGGTTTATGGTAAATCAACAGTTAGAATTTAAAATGTTCACCTGTGTTTCCAAATCCTACAACAGTCTCAAATCTATCCATTCCATAATCTCCTCAAATCCTAGAAGCCTAAGACAGCTACATTCTTCATTTCCTGGCCCCTTAATCATCCCTGAATTTAATTGTTTCACTACTGGCAGCCACTGCTCACAGCTGCCAAGATCCTAAGCTCCATAATATGCAGTGTGCATCTTTCCACATTCCTTTCCTTCTTCAATCATCCTTAAGAACATCTGTTGTCTGCTCTAATAAGACCTTATGAAGCTTAATGTTAAAACTCATATGATAACCCCACAGTAAAATGTCTTGGGACTACTGAAATACTTAAACGGATCTAGAGTACGAACATTACTGTTGAATAAGTAAAGAAGACAAGCAGACTGTTTAAATACAGATATAAGACAGGCTAGAATAACTAGAGAAATAAATAAGTCCACCTCATTATAAATGTGTGCAAACATCCAAAGGTGCAAATCATTAAGATGGGTAGCATTTAAATTGTAAACAAATTTGCAAATATTCAATAGGTCATCCTGTTGATATAATTAAATCTACATATTTATTTAAATAGTTTGTTGCTGATTAGGGATAAAACATCAAGAACTATTTTTCAAAAAAGTTAACTTTAAAGGAGATTAATGGAAATTTGAATCAATGACCTAAGCTGAATTCAGTCTTCCTCAGATAGCTTGCCCTGAGGGAGGAAATGCATTAGGTTAAAAACAAGGTTTTTTTCATACAAAGAGGGATTCAGATAAAGAGTTTCCAAATCAGAATTCATACATTTTGATTTGCAAGTAATTTTAAAGCTATCAGTAGAAGGTAGACAGCTTCCATATGCAGCAAGTACTCAAATGTCCCTGCCACATTTGCAAACATTACATAGACAAATCGGAGGAAAATCTATACACGTGTTTATAGCTATTTTTACCAACGCGATTTTGGAGAGTATTGGTTTTATAATATCTGATAAAGACACTCCCAAGGCCTTATAAAATAAATGCAAAGGGAACAGGAGAGATCTGGAGTGATACTTAGTGGTAGCTAAGCATAATTCTGCGTTAGAATGTACAAGATTTCGCTCAAATCAAAAGAAAAATAAGTGCATTTGTAAAATGCAGCCTCTTGAGACTGCAGATGTTGGAATCTTGAGTTAAAAATAACCTGCAGAAGGAACTCAGCAGATCAGGCAGCATCTGTTGAGGGAAATGGACAGACAACATTTCAAATCGGGAAAGAAACAATGCTGGTGTAACCCAGCGGGTCAGGCAGCATCCTTGAACTACTGTACATGGATAAGTGATACCCTTTTGCACGCGTGTCTTTTTTTTTGCAAACCAACATCTGCAATTCTTTGTTTCTACATTTCAGATCAGGATCCATCTTCAGCCTAAAAGGGTCTTGACCCAAAACATTATCTGTCCATTTCCCTCCACAGATCCTGCCTGACTCAGAGTTCCTCTAGCGGTTTGTTTTTCTATTAAAAAAATATCAGCATTTATCTCACACTTGCCCCTGAAGTCCTGTGACTCTCCCAAGGCAAAGCCAACACCTGGGATGAAAGCAGAGTTCAGAAACACTGATTAGCAGTCGACAGAGTTCATAGTTATAGTGTGGCAAGGGAGGCACTAGAAGCTGAAGCTACCGTGCCCTCCATAATGTTTGGGACAAAGGCCCATCATTTATTTATTTGCCTCTGTACTCCACAATTTGAGATTTGTAATAGAAAAAAAATCACATGTGGTTAAAGTGCATATTGTCAGATTTTAATAAAGGCCATTTTTTATACATTTTGGTTTCACCATGTAGAAATTACAGCAGTGTTTATACATAGTTCCCCCATTTCAGGGCACCATGTTTGCGGCACAGCAATATCATGTAAATGAAAGTAGTCATGTTTACTATTTTGTTGCATCCTTTGCATGCAATGACTGCTTGAAGTCTGCGATTCATGGACATCACCAGTTGCTGGGTGTCTTCTCTGGTGATGCTCTGCCAGGCCTGTATTGCAGCCATCTTTAGCTTATGATTGTTTTGGGGGCTAGTCCCCTTCAGTTTTCTCTTGAACATATAAAAGGCATGCCCAATTGAGTTCAGATCGGGTGATTGACTTGGCCACTCAGGAATTTACCATTTTTTAGCTTTGAAAAACTCCATTGCTTTAGCAGTATGTTTGGGATCATTGTCTTGCTGTAGAATGAACAGCCAGCCAATGAGTTTTGAGGCATTTGTTTGAACTTGAGCAGATAAGATGTGTCTATACACTTCAGAATTCATTATGCTTCTACCATCATACCATCCATCAATGAAGATAAGTGAGCCAGTACCTTCAGCAGCTATACATGCCCAGGCCATAACACCCCCACCACCGTTTCACAGATGAGGTGGTATGCTTTGGATCTTGGGCAGTTCCTTCTCTCCTCCATACTTTGCTCTTGCCATCACTCTGATATAAGTTAATCTTCGTCTCATTTGTCCATAAGACCTTTTTCCAGAACTCTTTTAAGTACTTCTTGGCTAACTGTAACCTGGCCATCCTATTTTTGTGGCTAACCAGTGGTTTGCATCTTGCAGTATAGCCTCTGTATTTCTCTTCATCAAGTCTTCTGTGGACAGTGGTCATTGACAAATCCACACCTGACTCCTGAAGACTGTCTCTGATCTGTCGGAGAGGTGTTTGGGGATTTTTCTTTATTATAGAGAGAATTCTTCTGTCATCAGCTGTGGAGATCTTCCTTGGCCTGTCAGTCCCTTTGCGATTAGTAAGCTCACCAGTGCTCTCTTTCTTAATGCTGTTCCAAACAATTGATTTTGGTAAGCCTGAGGTTTGGCTGATGTCTCTAACAGTTTTATTCTTGGTTCTCAGTCTCATAATGGCTTATTTGACTTTCATTAGCACAACTTTTGGTCCTCATGTTGATAAACAGCAATAAAAGTTTCCAAAGGTGATGGAAAGACTAGATGCTGAGAGCTCTCTTATACCTGCATGAAGGAGGCAATTAAACACAGCTGAGCAATTATAAACACCTGTGAAGCCATGTGTCCCAAACATTATGATGCCCTGAAATGGGGGACTAAGTATAAACACTGCTGCAATTTCTACATGGTGAAACCAAAATGTAGAAAAATAGCCTCTATTAAAATCTAACAATGTGAACTTTAACCACATGTGATTTTGTTCTATTACAAATCTCAAATTGTGGAGTACAGAGGCAAATAAATAAATTATAGGTCTTTGTCTAGGTATGTTACAATACTTACCTTCAGCGGCGCTGCAATTCTGCCACTGGCGGTGTGCGCGATTTTGGCGCCTTTGAGGGGGGGGGGCGGGGTTAAAACGCGGGTTTCTCCTACCTTGTCCTGGATTATATTTCGTTGGAGTGCAATCTTTTGCTGAAGAATCGTTCCGACGGGCTTTCTGTGTATTTTGTTTTAAAAATCACCCGACAATTTCAGCGCTGGAGTTATTTTAAAATCAGCTTCTAAAGCCGTCAACGCCGACAACGGGGACGGATTTCACGCACGAGACAGGTAAACGAAAGCCGTTTATTTTATGTATAAAAGTGCTCCTTAAGATGCCTTTAATTCACATTTTAAGTTGCGAAACGGTGATTTTTTCCCCTGAACGAACCGGCAGTATTTTTAATGCCAATACGGGTTTAAATTCACCGCAAATGCAACGTTCCAATCGATCGCGTTCCAGAAAAACCCACTCGCAAGATGATATAAATGGCCATTAATTTACAGGTATTAAACATTAAATTCCTTCCATTTGGCCTATAAATCCATGACAATGAGATTTTAAAATTATGTTATATTGTGAATTCTTGTGTGAATGTTATTTGGACACATGCTTTTTAAAATGTTAATCTATTCTTAAGAAATTGATAAATGTTTAGATCTAGTAATTGAATTTTGTAATTAGCTACAATTAGGTAACTAACTAATTATATGCTTCAATTTCATGTCGTCTAAGTAAGATAGTTTCATATTTGTTTCAGAATGCTTCAATCTATAATAACTGAACATTTCTTTCAGTTCTTTTAATTTTTAAGTAAGTTATGGGCTTTTGACTGTCCTCGATCACAGCATTTTTCATTAAGTCAATGAAAAAGCAATAGGGAACAAGATGCTAATTTCCGAGTATGAAAATGGCCATAACTTTTTTAATACTGAAGATATGAAAGTCAAATTAAACTTTCTTTTATGCTTTATCTGATGGGATAAATTACAGACTTGATTTTTAAAATCTCAAAATTTTGTAACATTGCTACTTTGTCCCAAACATTATGGACTGCACTGTATAAAACACTAGCCTCCATCCTTTTGTGATCACTGAAGGATGTATTTAAATACTAATAATTTCAATCATATTATATCTTTCCTCTCAAATAAACTGTTTGCAACTTATTCATGAACTATGATTGGATACTTGACTAAAGTAAGTGAATTCCAAATCTCAGTCCGAGAGAAAAATAAGCAGTTCAGTAAAGTCTTAATTAAATGCATTAGTTACCACAAAATAATAATTTGTATCAGAGCTTGAGAACCAGGACCATGGATAAGAGCTGGATAGATTGTATTTCTTATTTTGCACGAGGTTGTATTTATTGTAGTACGTTTCATTACTGTACACATACTGTTTTCTCTGCAAGCTTCATGTGAAAAAAAGGTAATTGCACCGCAATGTATACCACATTTAATGCATCTGAAACCGAACTGACCATAAACTCGGCTTGAATGGAAAGTCATGCTCAGACACAATTATATTTCAGTGAATACATTTCAAAGACAGAAAATGATGTCAAGATCCATTACTTTAGAACCGTTTTTATTAGGTTTACGCCAAAGAATGTACAAAGACCAAGTAAATTAAGTAGCAGAATACTGGAAGGTATTCCAAATAGACAAGGCCTCAGCGCCACTACCAACAACTTGGTGTAGTTTTTTTTTGGTTTTACTTTTCTTTATCAATTTTCATTGCTTGCCTTCGCCTTAAGATACCAGCTCCTTATTGGTTCAATATATATATATCAAGATGTGCCCATTATTAACAAGTGAGCCCTTGTGGTGAGTGGCAGCAGGCAATTTGTTGATAGCATTGAACTAGTCCATCTTATCCTTGTCATGAATATCAATCAGGATCAGAAAGCTGTGCCTAGTTACCCAGAGCCTTAGTGGCACGTTATTTATGCTGCCGTCACATCTGCAATAAATTAAGCATATACTAAGTACCCATCAGGGTAATAAGATAACCACGCCTAACTAAAGAACATTATTCTTAATTGTATAATTGTCCGAGGTTTTGCTAAGAGAGAAAAAACACAAAGGCAGGGATTTGTAGGACAAATGTTATATTGGAAGCAAAAATCACAATCAGACAATCACAATTCTGAACCATCTGTACAGTACCCAGTTTAATAACAGAAAGCATTTTGGCTAGGGTCACAAAACTTACCACGAAACTGGGCCTCAAATGTTGTAAATCAGATGTTGGGCTGGGCAAGACAGGCCCTATCCATAGAGCACCTTTAAAAAAACCTTAGGTTACAAAGTCACAACTTGTTTTGCCATTGTCAAAGTTGTCACGCTCATTGGGCCAATGCTTCAGTTTCTGTCATTAGAAATACTTAAAATAAAACTGGTTTTCAAAATAAAATAAAAAACAAATCAAATTAGAACACCTAAAAACTGCAAACATTTGAAACTAATTGATTAAAATAGTGTAACTTAATTTCTTCCTTACAGCCATACAATGCTTGTTCATATTTTCAGGCGTATGGTTCTTGTGCCAAACCTAACATGACCCAATTCAAGACCAGATTCCCCAGTGTAAAGCAGAAGATTCCCAACAAATTTCTGGTCTGTAGTTGGAGCTCCATACAAAGAACCGTGATAACGTGTGCAAGTGAAATTACCAGCGAATTCAGCAAACACCCCATGGCATAGGATTCTCAGAAGCTGTTGCAGTTACACTGAGAAACAACAGCAGAGCTGTGGGGAACTGTTGGCAAAACTCAGCAAAATCTGATTATAGCTTATTTGCTACATTTCTCACCATACAATTCTCACCAGTCGCAAAATTTTAAAAGTCCAGTTCCTGGTTCAATAATTAAAAAATCGATTTACATTACAAAGAGAGGTGAACTCCTTCTTTAGAGGTATATTCTCCTTACACATCCATATTATTCCTTGGTTTGTAAATTCAAACCCAAATAACACTCTGGAATCAGGCATTAAACTTGTATTTTTCAACACATTGCAAAGTAGTGGACTCATTCTTTCAAGTTATATTTTTTTACAACTCCATCCTCATTCCCTAGATTGTAAAATCTAACCAACTCCTGAAGCAGATGTTTTACTGGAATCTTTCAATATGTGCTTGTAGACTATTTAAAATAGCCACACTGAAGAATTAAGGGTTTATAACCAAATTATATCTGTAATAAATTAACCTCTGCAGTTGTAGTGTTTGAAAAAAATTGTTTTTTTACAAAATATGTAAAACATGACCTTTTCCCTCTTCAAATATTCTCATGTCAACATAGACAAAATGGCTTTTTTGGCACGGATGTGGTTGAAGCTGGCTAACAGGGTGATGTGAGTCACCTTCTTGAATTGCTGCATTTCTTCTGGAGAAAGAATTTCCAGAATGCTTTTATGGGTAGAGTTTTCCAGGATTTAAACCCTTCAATGCTGAAACAGCTCCTGTAGAGGACAAGGCCAGGTAAGATTATCCCTCACATTTGTCCACTTCTACCAACTGTCCCAGACCTACTTGACAGTTATGCCTTTCAGGATTATTTAGGATTTCTACCCAGATCACATTCTGTGTCCATCCTTGCTACTTTCAGTGCTTCTTCCAAGTCTTGTTCAAAATGATGAAATACGGATTCAGCTCAAGGCTACTCCGTCTCTACCTGTAGCATCATTTCTGGTGGTTCTTCGATTATTGAACAAGTGATGGCTGTTGATGGGGACACAATTTTTTTTAATTTAAAAATAACTAGGCCTGTTTGGACCAAGGGCCATAGGACTAGAGGCAAACAAGGATTCATATTATGTGCAGGAAGGAACTGCAGATTCATAGTATATGGACAGACGATGGTTGCGCAAGCCCAACCTTTTAATGGTTTAGATTGAAGGATAACCAAAAGAATATTGTAATTGTCTGGATGTAATAAAAGCCTTATAATTACAGGTCGAGATGGTCTGAGAGACTAGAAAGGCCAATATTGCTAGAAGCAGGCAGTCTTCATGATGACGTTATGGGTAGTAACATACAGCCCTCCGCTCGCTCTGCAGCAACCCAGACATTATAATCAAACCCGCCGAGTGAGGTGCCATGGTAGTCTGGCGCGCTGACCTCTGAGGCCAGGCGACAACTCTCAGACAGAGATGGATGATCAGCCATGATCACAGTGAATGGCGGTGCTGGTTCGAAGGGCCGAATGGCCTACTCCTGCGTCTATTATTGTCTATTGACACCTCCTCCTACTTATCCTTAGACCATGATCCCACAGACAAGCACCAGGCCTTAATATCACACATCATTTCAGATTTCATTACTTCAGGCTGTCTGCACCTCCAATGCCTCCATCCTTATCGTACACCAGCCCTGCACGGCCCAATTTTATCTTCTCCCAAAAATCCACAAACAGAACTGCCCTGGCAGACCCATTGTTTCTGCTTGTTCATGTCCCACTGAATTAATTTCCACACATCTCGACTCCATCCTATCCCTCCCTACCTATGTCCAAGACATCTCACGCGCCCCTCGTCTCTTCAATGACTTCCGTTTTCCAGGCCCCCACTACTTCATCTTTACTATGAATGTTCAGTCACTCTACACCTCCATCCCCCCCGCCAGGAAGGTCGTAAAGCCCTCCGTTTTTTCCTCGACCGCAGAACCAGCCAATTTTGGTCTACTAACACTCTCCTCCGCCTAGCAGAGCTGGTCCTTACCCTTAACTTCCCCTTCGACTCCTCCCACTTTCTCTAAATCCAAGGCGCAGCTATGGGCACTCGCATGGGCCCAGCTATGCCTGCCTCTTTGTAGGGTACATCGATCAATCACTGTTCCAGGCGTACACTAGCCCTATCCCCGAACTCTACCTGCGCCACATTGACGACTGCATCGGTGCTACCTTCTGCACACATGCAGAACTCACTGACTACATTAACTTTGCTACTAATTTCCATCCTGCACTCAAATTCACTTGGACCATCTCCTACATCTCCCTATCATTTCTTGATCTCACTGTCTCCATCACAGGAGACAAACTATCAACTGATCAATGATTTGGATTTAACGGTGATTTGGATAAAACACCAAGGCAAGAAGGCAAATGACTGGTTGTGCTCCTTCCTCTCCATGTGTTTCCACTGCCTGAAGCAGCCAAAGATCTGACGCCGTGCCAAGGTGATCGCTCTGCCAAAGCCAAACAAGCCTAGCGATGACCCCAAGGGATACCGACCCATCTCACTGCTGTGTGTTCCATACAAGC
The DNA here is from genome assembly GCA_038087875.1 of Malacoraja senta. NCBI lineage: Eukaryota > Metazoa > Chordata > Chondrichthyes > Rajiformes > Rajidae > Malacoraja > Malacoraja senta. Next base: position 3,853,718 of record CM075980.1, on the reverse strand, counting down.
TCCTGGAACGTCTCCTCCACACACGTCTCAATCCTGTGATCGACCCCCAGCTGCCTAAAGAACAGGCTGGCTTCCGAAGCAGTAGGTCAACGGCGGACCAGGTGACCCTCCTGTGCCAAGACATAGAGGACAGCTTCCAGGCAGGGGAGAAGGCTGGCGCTGTCTTCTTGGACCTCACAGCTGCATATGATACTGTCTGGCTGCGTGGACTACACATGAAGCTTCTGGAAACCATCCCAGACAAGCACATGGTGAGCTTCATCATGGAGATGCTGAGCAACCGCAGCTTCAGGCTACACACCAGCAACGGGAAATGCAGCAGGGTGAGGAAACTTAAGAACGGCGTCCCACTGGGCTCAGTGCTGGCACCAATGCCGTTCAATATCTACATCCATGACCTGCCTGCAACCCAGTCAAAGAAGTATGGCTACGCTGATGACCTGGCCATCCTACTTAGTAAGCCATCCTGGGAAGCAGCAGAAGAGGGCCTCTCTGAAGACATGAACATCCTGTCTTCATACCTGAGGAACTGGCGCCTCAAGCTCAGCATGGGTAAGACAACATCTTCAATGTTCCACCTCAACAACAGGGAAGCATCTCACAAGATGAACGCCATGGTGGATAATGCCCGGTTATGGTCCCAGCCTGTCCCCACGTATCTCGGTGTGAAGCTCGACAGAACGTTGTCATTCAAACAACACCTGGAAGGTGCCAAGGCAAAGACAAGCGCCCGTGCCGCACTGATTCGCCGCCTAGCCGGCACCACATGGGGAGCCATGACGAAGGCACTGCGCATGTCCACAGTGGCCCTGGTGTTCTCAGCCCCGAGTACTGCGCCCCGGTCTGGTGCCGTAGCCATCACGCCAAGAAGCTGGATGCTGCCCTCAACAGCACCCTGCGGACTGTCTCCGGATGCCTACGAGCCACCCCAGTAAACCAACTGCCCGTCCTCGCTGGCATCACCCCAGCCAACATCAGACGAGAAGCAGCCACGCTGCCCCTCTCTCGAAAGGCACAGACCAGTGAATCCCACCTCCTCCATCAGATCGTCACAGAGACACCACGAAATGTGCGTCTCAAGTCACGGCACCCCTTTGCCACGCAAGCCAAAGAGCTGCTCTGCACAACACCGGCTGACGCTTCTAAGGCTGCCTGGGTCAAGACGAGATGGAGAGACCAGTGGAAGTCAGCAGAACCATCTAGGCTACACCATTACATCGATGACCCCATGGACGTCCCTGGCCAGGACCTGCCCCAAAAGCAGTGGACAACCCTCAACCGCTTGAGGACAGGCATCGGACGCTATGGAGTGGCGATGAAGAGGTGGGGCCTCGTGGACAGCGCCTCCTGCGAGTGTGGGGACCCAACACAGACAATGGAGCACATAGTCACCAGTTGCCCCAAACACCGGCCACCGAATGGTGAACGAGGTCTGATTGACCTGGATGATGACACGTTGGCCTGGCTCGCCTCAACGGAGCTGCAGGTCTAAAAGACACACGACAGAAGAAGAAGAATGATTTGGATGAATGCTATGAGAATGCAGGGTGACTTGGACAGGTTGGGGGAGTGGGCAGATGCATGGCAGATGCAGTTTAATGTGGATAAATATGATGCTATCTACTTTGGTATCAAAAACAGGAAGGCAGATTACTATCTAAATGGCGTCAAGTTGGGAAAAGGGGAAGTACAACGGGATCTGGGGGTCCTTGTTCATCAGTCTATGAAAGTAAGCATGCAGGTACAGCAGGCAGTGAAGAAAGCAAATGGCGTGTTGGCCTTTATAATAAGAGGAGTCAAGTATACGAGCAAAGAGGTCCTTCTGCAGTTGTACAGAGCCCTAGTGAGATCACACCTGGAGTATTGTGTGCAGTTTTGGTCCCCTAATTTGAGGAAGGATATTCTTGCTATTGAGGGAGGGCAGCGTAGGTTTACAAGGTTAATTCCCGGGATGGCGGGACAGTCATATGCTGAGAGAATGGAGCGGCTGGGCTTGTACACTCTGGAGTTTAGAAGGATGAGAGGGAATCTTATTGAAACAGATAAAATTGTTACGGGTTTGGACACGCTAGAGGCAGGAAACATGTTCCCGATGTTGGGGGAGTCCAGAACCAGGGGCCACAGTTTAAGAATAAGGGGTAAGCCGTTTAGAACGGAGACGAGGAAATACTTTTTCTCACAGAGAGTTGTGAGTGTGGAATTCTCTGCCTCATAGGGCGGAGGAGGCCGGTTCGCTGGATGCTTTCAAGAGAGAGCTAGATAGGGCTCTTAAAGATAGCGGAGTCAGGGGATATGGGGAGAAGGCAGGAACGGGGTACTGATTGGGGATGATCAGCCATGATCACATTGAATGGTGGTGCTGGATCGAAGGGCCGAATGGTCTACTCCTGCACCTATTGTCTATTGTCTAACTGACATCTATCATAAACCCGCTGACTCAGCTATATAGACTACACTTCTTCCCACCCTGCCTCCTCTATTCCATACTCCCAATTTCTCCGTCTACACTGCATCTGCGCCCAAGATGACGTGTTCCATACCAAGTCATCGTAGATGTCCTCATTCTTTAGGGAACGGGGGTTCCCATCCTCCACTCTAGACAAGGCCCTCACTAGGGTCTCCTCGATATCCCCCTCCCCCCATTCGTAACAGGGACAGAGTCTCCCTTGTTCTCTCCTTCCACCCCATCAGCCATCGCATACAGCATATAATCCTTCGACATTTTTGCCACCTCCAACAGGATCCCACTACTACCCACATCTTCCCATCTCCACCCCTTTCCACTTTCTGCCGAAATCGTTCCCTCCGCAACTCCCTGGTCAACTCGTCCATTCCCACCCAAACCACCCCATCCCCTGCAACCACAGGAGATGCAAGTACCTATACCTCCCCCCTCGACTCCGTCCAAGGACCCAGACAGTCTTTTCAGGTGGGACAGAGGTTCACTTGCACCTCCTCCAACCTCATCTACTGTATCCGCTGTTCCAGGTGTGGACTCCTGTATATCAGCGAGACCAAGCTCAGACTCGGCGATAGTTTTGCTGAACACCTCCGCTCAGTCCACCTAAACCTACCTGATCTCCTGGTTGGTCAACACTTTAAATTCCCCTCCCATTCCCACACTGACCTTTCATTCCTGGGCCTCCTCCATTGTCAGAGTGAGGCCCAGCGCAAATTGGAGGAACAGCACCTCATATTTCGCTTGGGCAGCTTACACCCCAGTGGTATGAACATTGACTTCTCTAACTTCAAGTAGCCCTTGCTTTCCCTCTCTCTCTCTCTCCATTCCCTCCCCTTCCCAATTCTCCGACCAGTCTAACTGTATGGACTACTTTTTTTAAATCTCCGTTTGCTTTGTTGTTACCTTCTCCCAAGTAACAATGATCTATTCTACATTTTCCTTGATCTCCATTCCCTTGGTCCTGTTTTCACACCATGCACTTCCTTATCTATGTCCCACCCACAACCCTGACATCAGTCTGAAGGTTTCGACTTGAAACGTCACCCATTCCTTCACTCCAGAGATGCTGCCTGTCCCGCTGAGTTACTCCAGCATTTTGTGTCTATCTTCGATTTAAACCAGCATCTGCAGTTCTTCCCGACACATTTTGTCTGCAGTTCCTTCCTTCACATGATGCCTGGTCTCATCTCCCTGTACATGATCCATAATCCCTCTGTTCCCTCAACTTCCATGTGCCGATCTAAAAGCCTCTTAAACACTGCATCTGCCTCCACCACCCCTGGCAATGCATTCCAGGCCCCCACAACGCTTGGTGTAAAATATTTGCCCTGCACATCTCCATTAAACTCCCCCCCTCATCTTTTAGCAATACCCTCTAGTGTTGGACATTTCCACCCTGGGGGAAAAGGTTCTGACTGTCGACCCTATCTATGCCCCTCATAATTTTATATACTTCTATCAAGTCTCCCCTCAACCACCAACGATTCAGAGAAAACAATTCAAGTCTTTCCAACCTCTCCCTGTAGCTATAATCCAGGTAACATTCAGGTAAACCTCCTCTACACCCTCTCCAATTCCCCGACGTCTTTCCTGTAAAGGGACGACCAGAACTGCAAGCATTACTCCAAATATGGCTCAACCAAAGTCTTATAGAGCTGCATCATGACGTCCTGACTTTAATGCCCCTAGCAATGTAGGCAAGCATACCATACGCCTTCTTTACCACCCTATCAACTAGTGCTGCCACGTTTAATGAGCTCTGCACATTAATGCTGTTGAAGCTTCATGTAGAAACAAATTCTGATTCAAAGAATGCTTCCTTTCATTGAACTCAAAACTAAATTATGTTTTTAAAAACTTAAGTAGGAGAGATTCAGTCAGTAGATCTGCTGCCAAAGTCAGGCACTTTATGACTGGAGGCACCTGTTTCTATTAAGGCTGTTACAAATGATTCAAACATTATGCTGGAATATAGGGCAGGGCTCGGGTCAAAGTGACTGACTCAATCCTTAATACAAAGTTATTATCCAGCATTAAACCCAAGAGATCATTTAGTAGAGTCATTAATACATGCTGCAGCAAAATCTTAACATCTTCATTTTATGAAGCTTGTGTATTCTTGTGAAGAAATGAACTGTAACAGTTCATTACCAAATTAAAAAAAATGTAGGTAGCTTTCATTTTATTGGCAATGATTGACTGACACCTCTACTAGAATGTTAAATTTCAAGAATGTATCATAGGATGCAAACATAGAGCATAGAATTTAACAGAACAGCTCAAGAAAAGGCCCTTTGGCCCACAATGTCTATGCCGAGCATGATGCCAAGACTAACTCTTATCTGCCTGCACATAATCCATATTCCTTCATATCCATGTCTATCCAAAAGTCCCTTAAATGCCACTATCGTATCATCTCTGCCTCAACCACCACCCCCAGCAGCCCGTTCCATGCACTCACCAATTAAAAATACCTGTCCTGCAAATCTTAAAACTTGCCCCTCTCACCTTAAAGATATGGCCTCCAGTATTTGATTTTTCCATCCTGGGAAAAATGTTGTGACTCTATTGATATCTCTATCAGATTTCCCCGCAACCTCCGGCGTTCCAGAGAAAACAATCAAAGTCTGTCCAACCTCTCCCTGTAGCAACATTCTGGTAAACATCCTCTGCACCAAAGTCTCCACAATGGAATCAATACAAAACCTCATCACTGTATGCTCTAATACATAGACTCAATGTCATTCTAACAAAAAATTCAAGAAATATTCTGCTGGTCAGGCATCATCTGTGGAGAAAGAAACAATTAACTGACTTGCTTAAAATTGAGCATTTCACATTTTCCTCCAGATTCACAGCATCAGCAGTTTTGTTTTAGTTTTCAACATCAAACTGAATTCACTTTACTACAATTTCTATCAACTCCAAAGTTAATTCTATTTCTGTAATTTTGCCAGAATGCACCGTGATACTAAATATCACTTTTCAGCCACGGTTCCCATCCATTTAGATCCTATGCAGCTTTGCTTGATATGGTTATAACTCCCACCTTAGCTCACTGCCCAATAGGATCAAATTGACAAATTCACAACAGTTTGCTATTCAAAATATGCTGATAGGAAAACTAAAGAACATAGTTAACAATGGGAACATACTTTAAGACAATACAAACATCAATTGGCCACACATGGCAGTTAAAATGTACTTTGTTACATTTTATGGTGTGTATGGGGCATGTGAAGTACATGGCACAATTTTAAGAGATTAAGGAACAGAGACAACTCAGGATCTATGTGACCAAATCACTTGGTAGCAATCAAAAAGACTGTTAAATATATAGAATCCTGAACATTAACAGAGGAAAACAATATGAGCAGGGAACTTCTGAGGGGGATCATGGGGTCCCAGTCCATAGCTCCCTGAAAGCAGCAACACAGGTTGATAGAGTGGCAAGAAGGCATAGTATTCGTACATTCATCGGTCAGGACATTGAGTATAAGAGTTAGGAAATCATATTGCAAATTTATAAAACTTTTAGAGTATTGTGTGTTGTCCTCATTTGAGTGTTGTCCTCATTGAGTATTGTCCTCATTTGGAGTATTGTGTGCAGTTCCGGTCCACCATTACAGAAACAATGTGGAGGCTTTGGAGAGGATGCAAAAGTGGTTTACCAGAATGCTGCCCGGATGACAGGGTGTTAGTTATGAGATGTTGGACAAACTTGGATTGTTTTCTCTGGAGCGTCGAAGGCTGAAGGGAGATTAGATATAAATTAATAAATGTATGGGGTGCATAGATAAGATAGACAAGTCAGAATCTTTTACCCAAAAAGGAAATGTCAAATACAAGAGGACACAGTTTTAATATGAGAGAAAAAGTTTAAAGGAGGTGTGTGGCGCAATTTTTTTTACACGCACAGTGAGTGGTAGATATCTGGAACCCACTGCCAGGGATGGTAGTGGTAGCAGGTACAATGGTGGCGTTTCAGAGGTTTTTAGGTAGGCACAAATATATGCGGAGAATAGAAGCATGTGTATCACGTGCAGACAGAAAGATTAATTTAATTTGGCATCATATTTGGCAGAGACGTCATGGACTGAGGAGCCGGCTCCTGTGCTGTACTGTTCTATGTTCCATGTTCTAATATGGAGATTTATTATATTTTTACCTTCAGATGAGGTACTTCATCTATCTAAAGAAACTGACAATTGCCTTAGAGCAGGCATGGTTAATGAAAGAGTTCAAAAGAAAACATCAATAATGGTTTCCACGATAACTTTAAGAAGCTGTCCCTTGTACTGGCAGCTAGAACTGAAACCAGAGGGGAGGCATTTAAAGTAATTGGCAAATTAAAAAAAAAGTCAACTATAGTTTAAGTGAGATGCTGAGAGCAGGAATCCTATGCATGGAATCAGATTTAAATTTAACATACATAATAGCATTAGTTAAGTACTTGAACGATAAAGATTTACCTTTATTTAGAAGCAAGGAAGTCTAGATGCTAGTTTACAGAAAGACAGAAAGTGCTGGAGTAACTCAGCGAGTCAGACAGCATCTCTGGAACATGGATAGGTGATGTTTCGGGTCGGATCTGAAGAAGGGTCCCAACCCAAAACATTGTCTTTCCATGTTCTCCAGAGATGCTGCCTGCTGAGTTACCCCAGTATTTATTTTTAACCTTTATGTAACTCCTTACATATGCACAGAATGTGTCAACTCAATTTAGAACCTATTAATTATTTTGCAACAACGCAAAAACATAAGAAATCTAACATGTGCATTGAAGTGTCTCACACAACTCTATGATAATAACTAGACAAAATAGCTTCTGATCTTGCTTGAAGTATAAATATTGTCTGAGCTAAGTCTGCTTTACTTCAAAATAATTGATATTTTACATCTATTTAAGAGGGCCAACAAGACCTTGTTCAATCTCTGGAATACAATTTGAACCCACAACCTAGCAATTTGTGCAAAAGTGTGGCATCTGATTTACAGCTGTCACTTCTATCGACATAGTTGAATGGAGCAAAAGTATAGAATTATGGGGTAAAGGGTACTGGAAATGGAATTAATTGAATAACACTTCCGAAGTTAGCACTGGCAACTTGGTCCAAATGTGAGATAAATCAAGAATAAAGTTTCACATATAAAGTACCTGTGATCAAAGATGGAAGCATATGTTTATGGGAGGTTGGAAAGTAGTCTTTTATTCAGGAGGTTTGAGTAAACTATTCTTATATTAAAATCTCTTGGGCAAAACAAAATAAAAATTGCAAACATATCATTAAGAACAAATTAGATTTGACAAATACAAGTTTAAATGTTGATCATGGACACCATGACTTCACTTTAATATATCCACTCAAATCACAATGTTATATGTGAAATATTTTATTTTCAATGTTCTCATTTAAGGCATCACAAAATATAATTAAATAGCAGTGGACAGAAGAGATAAAGGATGCCTCAAAGTATCATTGGTAGAAAACACTCGATACCTGCAGAATCCATTCAATAGTTAACCAGATACAAAATAAAACACTTGTTGATCAAGAGAAACACATTGCGAAAAAAATTTAAACTTGTGAGGTACACTATACCACAGATTACCAACAAACTACTTCTGCCTGTGGCAAACTTAGCCATCAAATGTTAGTGTCCACATTGTAAGCAGGGTACAATAAACCTACCAAGCTGTAACATTGATCTAGAAAGAGATTCAAATCAAGACATTATTTATACAATTTTTGAAGTGTCAGCCAATAAAATATCAAAATATAAGACAAAGTATACCGTTTTAAAACAATTTCCTAGAATGGGGGAGTAAAACATTCTAAAAAAACTCTTGACAGCAGAAAGTTCCAGTTAAAACTCTTACTGTCAAAAGATTTTTCATAATTGATGGGAACACCATCTGCAAGTGCCATTAACAATCCTGATGTTGTGAGTACACGCCGAACCTTCACTATTACTGGATTCTAACAATGCCGTGGAAACCTTTTTGCATCAAGTATTGCGACATTTGAGGGGTCAGGTGACCTATTCCTAATTTGTTTTCAAGGCAGCCACCACTTTCAAGGGTGAAGATGGATGGGCAATAAATAATGTGCTTGCCAATTATATCCACATTGCCCCCAAAAATCTTAATATACCCAGGACTATTTCTGTAATATTGTAATGCAAATTAAACCACAGTGGTAATAAAAATATTTTCTAGACAATAGATTCACAAGCACGAGCTGCATTCCACTGGGAAATTGTTGCAAAAGCAGCTTTGGATACAGATCTGTAGTCTCCTGCATTTCAGTGGCTGAGGGTTAAACTCAGAACAGACAATGAAGGGACATTTAGTAACCAAATCACCATTCCTTCCACCTCCCCCAACTTCATTAGCCCTGATCCCCTTTCCCTCCCACGGCCTGCAGTCAGACAGGGCTATTCAATCAAGGTCTTTAATCAATAATACTATAGTATGGGAATAGAAACTATGGGCGGGGTGGAGACACTTGTTTTAATAAGGGGTTCATTGACGCTGAGCATCTTCTCTGGAGTTTGACAAGTTGTAAGAAATAAATGTAAATATGGACGATAATTTTAATTTAAGAGACACCTCCAGTTGAAGAAGTCTAAAAAGTATGTAAAGGTCAAGAGGTTAAAAATGCTTGTTTTATATTGATATACCCAGTAACGAAAGAAATAAAAACATTCTGAAGCTGTAGTTCCCCACTTTCATAAAAATAATAAAGTGCAAACAGCTTTTAAATGCAGGGCCAAAATAAAGATCACAATGCATTCAAATATAATGGTGTAAACTAATTTCATAAATAGATCTGTAAACCCTTCACTTTTGTTGCATCACCCCCAAAAAATTAATCAAAACCGTCAAATCCATCTCCATTTTTCAATGTGACAATCCCAGGATTGAAGATAACAGTACAAGATATGAGGCGTAGGGAGATAAAAAATATGTTCCTCTACCCTTTTATAAAATATTATTTGTACCACATAACTCTCTGGACACATGCAATTCCACTGACATAACATTCTAGCAGATTAATTGTCAACTGAGCTCTGTACTGAATCAGAGAGAGAAGACAAAGACTCAAAAATAAAGCGCATACTTTCATGTTTATTTATATTCAAGACTGCTGTTATCTTTGAAATCTGTCATAATCTGTAATTTATGAATTTTATATACAAATGGAAGTATTTTTTAATATTCATATGCTATAATCTAAACATGTAAATTTGAGGCTTGTGAATGCTTTGAAGTTTAAACTCAAGACTCCTTCCTCAAAGTTTTATTAAATACTGCCTAAACTACATTGATTAAAGGTTCAATTCTGAATTCAGAGTAACAATATAAATTATTTGCAATTGAAAGGCAAACAGCGTATGTACATTGCATTTGTCAACCAAACCAGAGGATAAAATTGCAGCATTTCACTTAGTCACAGATATCTATTTAAACGATTCCCCAGTCTCAGAAATGATAACGTGCCTCAATAGGTAAAGATAACTTTAAAGTCACCGTTGTTAAAAATCAAAACGACCATTATGTCTGTATATACTTACAAATAGATGTTGGTATTGAAATCAACATTAAAATTATTGACATTTTAAAGAGAGAAACACCAGGTACATTTTGAACAAGCTCTTTAATCTGATCAGTGAAAATGTTGTCTGCTGTTCTCACCTAATGGCTGTAGAAGCTGCTTCCATCACATTTTAAAACAGTTCTACCCACTAGACTAAGAAATAAAAAAATTCTGTTTGAGCAAATCCATTAAAATGCAAAAAATGATCCCATACAATTTTTTCTAAAAAAAACATGATTTTGGATGAAAAAGCAATCCTGAGGAATTGTAGTTTTTTTTAATACTAAATTATTTAAAATAATTAACACCAACATTAGTAATACATTTAAAAAATACGATGTATTTTACAGACAACTTATCCGTTGATTGAAATCAAAACCTCTAGCCCTTAATGCCCTAGCATACTTCCAGTGTTGAGTACTTTACTGTAACAGGTAAATATAAGTTAAATATTTCAATAAGCTTTGGATTAAGGCGTATTTCACGAATGTTTGCCCTTTAAAATGGGCAATAGATAGATTTGCAATGAACTCACTCTTCACGCTATAACTGGATTAAAAAGATATTCTTGAAAAAGGGAAACGTCGGGGAACATGCGTGAAATCAGACAATAAAGACAAGACTCAGTCGAAGTCGGAGCCATAAACAAATGCAAACAAGTCGTCTATGGCTAAAATATAAATAAAACAAACATAAAATCGGGAGGAGACAATGAGGATAAAAATTTTAAAGAGACTTAAAACACTATAACATACACAACGTACACCATTGCACCCTATGTGTATGGAGGTCTCGATCTCCCTTTAAAGTCATAAAATTACGTTTACAAAATGATCCTGAAACGCTTCGCTGAAATCACCGCCTTTCACCTATCGATCAAGTCGCAGTCAATATTGACCTCAAGGGGGAAAAAAATCGCAAGAAGGTAAATGATGGAAAGGGTAGTAACCTCATTTAGCAATGACACGATTTCAATCATACGAAATGCAGTTGTAAGTAAATTAAAACAAAATGTTTGAAAAACTAGAAATTACATTTTACAGCTACTAAGCAACCTATTTTAGCTTCAATCATTTTTTTTTACAAAATGTTGGCTATTAATGATCGCATGGCGGCGGGAATAACGTAATTCACGCTTTAAAAATATTCAACCTATTAAACTTTGTTTCTGTCTGGTCTATTAAATTATAACCTTTGGGAGTGGGAATGATACTGGATATAAAGAAAATACAGCTGTAGCTTGCCTTATTCCCTATTCCCAAGACCAGCAACAGTAGTGAGAGGCATCCAGATTGATAATTGTTAATATTAATTCCAGACAGCTCCCTTTCGATGCAGCTGGAGATATAGATCGGCAAATCCACAACACATGAAACAATAAGTAAGTCTGCCTCAGTCAGACAGACACATACTCTGGACTGCGGAACACGAGTGCAAACTGACAGCAGGTTTTGAGGTCCGAGGTTTTTTTTATTTTGTCGTATACACGTTTTAAAACAGAAACGAACCGGCTCCTTTCCCCCCATTCCTCTCCAGAGATACTGCCTGTCCCGCTGAGTTACTCCAGCATTTTGTGTCTACCTTCGATGTAAGCCAGTATCTGCAGTTTCTTCCTACACATCCTTTCCCCCTTTCTTGTCCTCCACCTTAATCGCCAACCCTCCCACGGACCACTCGCGTTCGCTGGAAGCTGTAAACCCCCCCCCCCCCCCCCTCCCTACATAACTTGGCCGTGCTTTCTCCATCAGTCGCCGGTGCAGTCACCTCCGTTGCAGCCTCTGCAACCGGTTCGCACTCCCTCCTCCATCATCAACGCCCTCATCCCCTCGACCGGGACCGCTCTCTCCCCCCTCTCCCCTTCCATCGTCCCCCAGTTCGAGCTCGACACCACCCTCTCCCACCCACCAACCGACCGACCGGCTCCAGCTCCCATTCAAGCCCGGCCGCCTTCAACCGCCCGCCGGCTCGCCCTCAGCCGCCATCCGCTACTCGCGTCTCAACCCCCGTCCCCTCGGCCTCGCCTCCTCCCCTCACAAAGCTGCCTCCAGTCCCGGTCGCTCTCCCCGAAGAGGGAGAGACAGAGAGAGAGAGAGACAGAGAGAGAGAGAGAGAGGTGCCGAGTTCACCGACGCCGATCAGCTGTCAAACCGCAACCAACCTTCCATCAACCCAACACCGCCTCACACTCACATATATATTTTAAAACAGCCAGCAGCGGCGGGGAGGGATAAAGAGGAGAAAATATTAAATAAACTGCCTCCCACACTCACCTGCCCTCTTGGATCTTTGTTGCGGCGCTGAGGTGCAATGTGGGCGGCGAGGGCGCTTACAGCAGCCCATTGCACTGACTGGCGCAGCCGACTGAGCGCCGCACGTTAGTTGGCGAGAGGCGCCGCTGCTGGCTGGGAGGGGCGGGGAAACGGGGCGGCTCTGCGCCTGCGCGGGGCGGCCACCCCGCGGCGGTTGGGGGCGGACTAACGGTTCGCTCTCGCGAGCGAGCGCGCCGCGCGGTGACGTAGAGAGGGAGGGAGGGAGGGATGGAAGTGAGCGTTTACGCGCACGCACGCACGTACGCACGTCTTCCCGCCAGTCGCGGGCGCGCACGCACGCACGCGCCTACTCCCGCCAGTCGCGAGCGCAGCAGGTGCGAAGCGTCCGCTCCGGGCAAGAGATCCGTCGACTCCTGTCAGGAGTGGGGGAAAAAAAAGGTCAGCGTTCAGGGTGAGGAGAGGAGAAAAACAAGAGTCAACGACTGAATATAGACACAGAAAGCTGGAGAGAAAGAATGTGTGATGTTTTGGGTTGAGAGACCCTTCTTCAGACCCGAAACGTCACCCATTCCTTCACTCCAGAGATGCTGCTTGTCCCGCTGAATTACTCCAGCTTTTTTTTTTGTCTATCTTCAGTTTAAACCAGCATCTGCAGTTTAAACTGAAGAAGGGTTCCGACCCGAAACGTTGCCTATTTCCTTCGCTCCATAGATGATGCCTCACCCGCTGAGTTTCTCCAGCATTTTTGTCTACCTTCTTCGATTTTTCAGCATCTGCAGTTCCTTCTTAAACATCTGCAGTTCCTTCCTGCACAAGAGTCAACGACTGCATGTGTTGGAAGAGTCGGCAGACTGTGTGTGTTGCAAGGAACCGCAGATGCTACCTGAAACCTTTTTTTTCCTGAGGCTGTGCCCCTCTGGCTTTAGACTCTCCCACTACTGGAAACATCCTTAGAAGGATCTGGATGCTCTCTGTGAGTGGGGAAAAACCTGGCAGATGTCATTCAATGCAACCAAATGTCATACCATGCATGTCTCACACAAGATTAAACCACTTTTATCGGAATACAACATGGATAGCCATACATTGCTTGCTGTCAACCATCACCCATATCTAGGAGTCGAATTAAGCAAAGATTTAAGTTGGGCGACGCATATTAGTCAAGTGTCCTGCAAATAGAACTCTTGGCCTACTCAAAAGACATTTTCACGCATGTGGTACATCCGTCAAAGAGAATGCCTACAAGTCCTTGGTCAGGCCCAAATTGTAGTATTGTGGAGCAGTATGGGATCCTTTCAACAACAACAAGATCACCATGGAGAAAGTACAACACCGAGCAGCCCGCTTTGTAAGTAATGACTACAAGCGCAAATCAAGCGTGAATAATATGCTGACTTCTCTCGGATGGGATACCCTAGAGCTCCGCAGAATCAGGCTAAGACTTATTGCAATTTACAAGGAGATTCACAAAATCACGCCATCAAATCTCCCGTCATCCCAGAGCACCAACTACCATGAAACAAGACAAAATAACGGTCCCTACATCATCAACTTGCTAAATTTCAATAAACGCTACTGCCAATATTCCCTTTACCTAAGGACGATAAGGGAATGGAACATATTACCACCCAACACACGTGCTGCTCCCGATGTTAAGTCATTTAAAAAGGGGATTGAGCAACTAGATCTCCTCAACTTGGTCAAAAAGGCCCACTTCAAAATGTAATCACTACTCTACTCACTCCGACCTGCATGAGATAACCACTGATGAGGTGTTTGCGCAGTAATCAACCAGAACCAGAACCATCTCCATATCCACTCTCGGGCCTTACATTACTCCCACATTACTTGTACCATCTCCACTCAAATTCCCCAAAACATGAGGAGAACTATAAACAAAATTTGGTGCCACAAGAAACTGCAGATGTTGGAATCTTTGAGTAAAACAGAGTGCTGGAGGAACTCAGTGGATCAGGCAGCATATGTGGAAAGAATGGACAATTGACCCTCTGGGTTGACCCCTTCATCTAGAGGTAGAGGGAAAGAAATGTAAAACTTGGGAACTGAAGTATTAAAGGCCTTTATGCACCGTCAGACCCATTAATTACTCTCTTCCTCGCACCTCAACCCTTCTCCCTCTTGTCATGAAAAATGTAATCAGTGTTCAAGGCCAGAGTCAGTAGCTAAGTGATTGTTAATTGCAGTGTTGTTTCAAGTAGTTGAGGTGAGACTCTAGAGGCTGCAGATGCTGTGACCAAAAGAAAAGTTGCTGGGGGAACTCAGCAGGTCAGATAGAATCTATCCTGGGAAATGGGCAGGTGACTTTCTAGGTTGGGACCTTTTATCTTGAGATAAAGTATTTTATTGGGAGCTAAAGTATTAAAGGCATTCATAGCTGTCTTCCCCATTACTCGCACACCACCATCTCTATCCCCCACACACTCCAAAACATGAGAACTAAAAACAATATCTTGAGACACAGGGAACTGTAAATACTGGAATCTTGAGTAAGTGCTGGAGGAACTCAGGTGTCAGGTGGCATGTGTAGAGGATATGGGTAGGTTATCAGGCAGCATCTCTGGAGGACATGGATAGCCTATCCATATTCTCCATAGATGCTACCTGACCCATTGAGTTATTCTAGTAATCTGTTTTTTAAAACAAAATCTAATCCATTTCACAAACTGCATTTCAACTCCAACCTCCTGTCCAGTTGTCCTTGGTTTCAATGGTGGGACCATTGCTCTCCTGTTCAAACTGAGTTTCAACTCAACTATTGGTTTCACCCTAACAACAACAGAAGGGTGATCCGGACTAGAAATGAAGCAATAGTTTCATTCATCATCGTTGAAAACATTAGCGACGCAATGGTGTTGGTTTTCAACGGGAACGGTGATGGGCGCACCACACATCTCTGTCCTCCAGTTCCTGCAGACTTCCGCTGCTGGAAGTATAGGATTTTGGTGTGTGTGCTTTATCATCATTCCTTACAATGCTATGTACGACAGTGATCACAACTTCTACTGAAGTGTGGATGGCCGTTGGCTCGCTAGAAGGTCATCCGCCTTTTGACAGGTCTTGTTTTTGGTCCTACTGGGGGTCCACAGCCCCCTCTTCACCTGGCAAACCAGGTGGGGGAGACGGTTTAGTCGCTGATTATCCAACCATGGAGCAGGTAGCACGGGATTACATGGTACCAGTGGCGGGGGGAACTCCCCCCGACCTGACCTGAGCAATAGTGCTACCCCACCCAATGTTTATCTCTTTCAGGGATCAGTGAAAGGAGTTCCCTCACATCCATCAAATGTCACATTGTTACGCAGGCTGAGCACCCTGTTGTATCCAGAAATTCTCACAGGTAATAAAGGTTCAAATTTTGAGCTTCTTATTTCAGAGAAATATATGAATTGAAATATTGTAAATCTACAAAAAACTACAACCTTCTGAAATTATCACTGGAGAACATTATACAAAAATAGATTGTTTAGGCATTTGAGATGGTCAATTATGGTTTACAATGTTGTTAAAAACTGAAACTCCGTATACTACTCAGCAGGTCAGGCAGCATCTGTGCTTGGATCACATTCCCAGCATTTTTTAATGTTTTAATATGATTGACAATTGTTACCTGAGAATGTACAATGTTGCTACCAGATTTATTTCATTATGCTGGTGAGCATTGATAGCTTCAAATTATTCTCACAGGAAATTGCAGGGCGTTATTTGACCACAATTTAATTGCAGGCCATTATTTGCCTGCAATTTGTTGACTATGTTCTTCTGTCTTTGCAAAATGACTGGAGCCCACCCCCCTGCTGCTTTGTTATTTTGACACTCCTTTGACATTCTCCCTACTTCAGTATTCAACTGGTGTGAACTTTGCCACATTCACTTTGTCTACCACTAACCTTGCACAATGTCCTGCTTAAGGATTATTCCAAACCTTGCTGACTGAGAATATCTCCCTGACCTAAAGCATCTAATTGAAAATTCTCATCCATAAATATTTTGTTAGCTATGGAGAATAAGTAGTGTAATTAAGTGGCAATTATTCATTTATCGTCGAGAGTTGGGAGATAAAATTAATTTGATATTTTAACAAAATAACCAAACCCTCAATAACAGTCAATTCAAAAACAAGTGACTATAAGTATTTCAACTGAAAGTACTCTCCATAATGAATTAATTAAATAGTTAACTTTGTTAATCTAGTCACAAAGTCACACAGACCAGATGGGTTAGATTTTGTAACCAATATGTTGCGTGTTACCCGATTTCCTGAACCAATCATGTGCTCTTTCCGCAAGTGTTACCATGTACTTTTAACTCTCACATATGGTTATTCCCTTCAGATTGCACTACCATCTTTGCACCATTCTGCCATTTTGCATTTGTTGTCGTATTTATTGCTGTATTTTACTCAATGAGCCTCATGCAAACAAGGAAATTCATTACACCCTGGTGAACATAACAATAAACTGATCTGAGTCTGAATTTGAATTAACCAAATTGGAGGTAGAGTTTCAAATGATTATCCTGAGCATCCCCAGGTTTATAGTTACTGCAAACAAATCAAAAATTCATCAGTAAGCTACTAACAACAGAAGTAGATTTCAGTGGTCAAAAAATAAATTAATTATCTTAGATCTGAACATTAGTTAAAAAGGGCAGAGAGAGATTTGCACAAAGAACAACCCTACAATAAATGTCTTTAAAGTGAAAGGAAAGAAAGAAATACATTTTCTGTAGTGCCTTTTTGCTGCTTTTCAGTGTAGTTTACACCCAATGAAATACTTTGTGGATTGATTGCCGAGTAGTAAATGTGGCAACCAATATATTGATAGCAAATTCTCTCAAACAATGATAACAAATCAGTTCAATAATTTTTTATTAATTTCAAGTGAAGTTATTTGACTGAATATTATTGGCCAGGGCACCAGATATAAACACATCTTGCACTTCAAAATACTTCCCTATAATCCTTCCTATGGGGAGTAAACTGGTTTGTGCGTCAACATCTCTGAATGACTGCTCCCTAACATCAGTAGCATAGTTTCAGACTGGAATTTTGCACTTGGGTTCTTATGTTGGCTTTTTAGAAACTGCTGGTTTTAAGGTGTGTGCACTCCCAACTAGCCACAGCAGAAACTACAAAAGGAAACTACTTTGATAGTTGTAGACCTGGATTAATTGGAGAGGAAGCTGCAGTCTGGAATTCTGCAGGGAGTAATCTAATAATTGCATACCTATAACTCATGAGCCAAGGATATAACATGTGATACACTGAATGAATAAGTTTTCAACTCTTCATAGAAAATCTTAAGGCATAGCCTGGATTATCAAAAGATAAGAAAGATATTTCACGCTGACCTGAAAGGCTGCTCTTCTGAAATAATTGAATTTAGTATATTCTGTGCAGTCCATCAAATGTCCAAGGGCAAGTTGGCAGATCAGTGAATCAGTCCGAAAAATTCTTTCATGGCACAGCAGAAATTGAAACTGATCCTAATTCATATTCTTGTTTAAGAAGGAACTGCAGATGTTGGAAAATCAAAGGTAGACAAAAATGCTGGAGAAACTCAGCGGGTGAGGCAGCATCTATGGAGCGAAGGAAATAGGCAACGTTTCGGGTCGAAATACGAAATATGAACCTAATTCATATTCTAATCATTGTCCAGGAAGTGATAAAAAATAATATTTAGACATTATCATCACATTTAGAGGCACTGAACTATCATAAATGTAAATTAAAACATGTTATTTTTAAATGGAGGCACAAGAACTGCAGATGCTGGAACTGTGAGCAAAAGACAAGATGCTGGAGGGTCAGACAGCAACTGTGGAGCAATGGACAGATGAAATATCAGCTGTGCACGCCCTCCACAGATGCTACCTGACCCACTGAATGCCTCCAACATTTTTTTTAATATTGTGAGGAAATTAAACTCCACACTAATGAAATTTGTTTTTTGATGCCCAGAGATGTTATTCATTAGTTATTACAGAGCATTGTTCAATAAAGTCAAAATCATTGCCCTGACAATTAAAAAATATATATTTATTTCCACAGTGCCGCAATTTACTTCCAACAAACTTCCTTTTGCAGTAGAACTAATCTACAGGGTTAATAGAAAACTGTTCAACCTAATTGCCTCTTCTCCCGATCTGAGATCAACTTAATCTCAGTAAGTAAGCTGCAGTATTGCAATGCCAGTGATTGCATTCGTTCAGCTGAGCTCAAAGTCATTATTGACTGGTTCATTGAAACCTTACAGTTGGCATACGCAAAACTTCCTGTAAACTCACTGAACAATATCAATCTCTGACAATAAAGATTCTTGGCAATACTTGGCAATATCGATGATAAAATTCACTGTTGACTTCAGTACACTAGCTCATTCTTTGGCTGCCAAGGAAAATTATGCTAATAGATCAATATTTCAAACTGGGACAAAACTCACGACCCAGGCCCTCTTGTGATTCTGAAACTTGGACAATTTGTAACAGGCACCTCAAGGCATTGGAAAGATATCACTAATGCTGTTTTCACGAAATCGAAGGATCGAAGGGGGTAGAGGAACTGAAAGAAATTTTCATTAAGCGAGAAATAGTATTGGGTAGGCTAATGGGACTGAAGGATGATAAATCCCCTGGGCCTGATGGTCTGCATCCCAGGGTCCTCAGGGAGGTGGCTCTAGAAATAGTGGATGCATTGGTGATCATTTTCCAATGTTCAATAGATTCAGGATCAGTTCCTGTGGATTGGAGGATAGCTAATGTTATCCAACTTTTCAAGAAAGGAGCGAGAGAGAAAATGGGGAATTATAGACCAGTCAGCCTGACTTCGGTGGTGGGAAAGATGCTGCAGTCAATTATTAAAGAGGTAATAATGGGGCATTTGGATAGCAGGAAAAGGATTAGTCCAAGTCAGCATGGATTTTTTAATTTTTTAAAAATTTTATTAGAAGTAAGTACAATCATATGGCACCAAAGTGCCTAATATATATTTGCATAATACATTTTATGTACAGCTTCTTATTTTTTTAAAATTATAATAAAGAAGAATAAGAAAAAGAAATTAGATAATAAAGGATAGAAAAATGTGAGATATATAGTGTGTGAAAAAAAAAAAAAAAATGAATGAAAGAAGAAAGTTGAAGAAAAGAAAATAGGAAAAAGAGAGTAAAAAATAAAAAAATAAATGAGTTCATTATTTATAATCTTGACCATCCCCCTCCCAGTCCTGAAACAGTTAGCTTCTACAGTTGTGTTGCACCATATGATTCCAAAAAGACGACAAATGGAGACCAACTCGTTAAGAATTGGTCTGATTTATCTATTAGGAGGAATCGCATTTCTTCAAGATGTGAAGTGTCCAACATGCTTGCGATCCGTCAGCATGGATTTATGAAAGGAAAATCATGCTTGACTAATCTTCTGGAATTTTTTGAGGATGTGACAAGTAAAATGGATGAAGGGGAGCCAGTGGATATAGTGTATCTAGACTTTCAGAAAGCCTTTGATAAGGTCCCGCACGGGTGACTGGTGACTAAAATTAGAGCACATTTTATTGGGGGTAGAGTGTTGACGTGGATAGAAAATTGGTTGGCAGATAGGAAGCAAAGAGTAGGAGTGAACGGGTCCTTTTCAGAATGGCAAGCATTGGCGAGTGGAGTGCCGCAAGGCTCGGTGTTGGGGCCGCACCTGTTTACCATATATATTAATGATTTGGAAGAGGGAATTAGTAGCAACACTAGCAAGTTTGCGGATGACACAAAGTTGGGTGGCAGTGTGAACTGTGAAGAGGATGTTAGGAGGTTGCAGGGTGACCTGGACAGGTTGAGTGAGTGGGCAGATGCGTGGCAGATGCAGTATAATATAGATACATGTGAGGTTATCCACTTTGGCGGCAAAAACAAGGGGGCAGATTATTATCTCAATGGGGTTTGGTTAGGTGGGGGGGGGAGCGAGACCTGGGTGTCCTTGTACACCAGTCACTGAAAGTTGGCGTGCAGGTACAGCAGGCAGTGAAGAAAGCTAATGGAATGTTGGCCTTCATAACAAGAGGATTTCAGTATAGGAGTAAAGAGGTTCTTCCACATCTGGAGTATTGTGTACAGTTTTGGTCTCCTAATTTGATGGACATCCTTGTGATTGAGGCAGTACAGCGTAGGTTCACGAGATTGATCCCTGGGATGGCGGGACTGTCATATGAGGAAAGATTGAAAAGACGAGGCTTGTATTCACCTGAGTTTAGAAGGATGAGGGGGGATCTTAAAGAGACATATAAAATTATAAATGGACTGGACAAGCTAGATGCAGGAAAAATGTTCCCAATGTTGGGCGAGTCCAGAACCAGGGGTCACAGTCTTAGAATAAAGGGGAGGCCATTTAAGACTGAGGTGAGAAAAACATTTTCACCCAGAGAGTTGTGAATTTGTGGAATTCCCTGCCACAGAAGGCAGTGGAGGCCAAATCACTGGATAGATTTAAGAGAGAGTTAGATGGAGCTCTAGGGGCTAGTGGAATAAAGGGATATGGGGAGAAGGCAGGCTGGGGTTATTGATTGGGGACAATCAGCCATGATCACAATGAATGGCGGTGCTGCCTCGAAGGGCCGAATGGCCTCCTCCTGCACCTATTTTCTATGTTTCTATGATAAGAGTACTAACATCCTTAGACCTGAGGCCCTCACTGCACTCAATCCCCTCTATTAGGTAGGTCACATCATTCAATAGTCAACATCGGATGTTGGAACAGACACCAAGCTTGTTTATGGGAATGGATTAACAAGGGGGCAGAAGAATGATTTGCATATTCTTAAAGTTCAAGAATAAAAACAAATGCAATATTCCCTCTAACATGAGAATCCCTGGCTCGTGACTTGTCAAAGTGTTGAACTACTAACAGCCTTCAGTTCATGTTGCAGGAGCATAAATGATTAAAGAGGTGCATCACTTGACAATAGACAATAAACAATAGGTGCAGGAGTAGTCCATTCGGCCCTTCGAGCCAGCACCGTCATTCACTGTGATCATGGCTGATCATCCACAATCAGTACCCCGTTCCTGCCTTCTTCCCATATCCCTTGACTCCGCTATCTTTAAGAGCTCTATCTAACTCTCTCTTGAAAGCATTAAGAGAATCGGCCTCCTCTGGCTTCTGAGGCAGAGAATTCCACAGATTCACAAGTCTCCGGGTGAAAAAGTTTTTCCTCATCACCGTTCTAAATGGCCTCCCCCTTATTCTTAAACTGTAGCCCCTGGTTCTTGACTCCCCCAACACCGGGAACATGTTTCCTGCCTCCACGTGTCGAATCCCATAATAATCTTATGTTTCAATAAGATAAAAGCCCAGTCGCTCCATTCTTTCAACATATGACAGGCCCGCCATCCTGGGAATTAACCTCGTGAACCTACGCTACACTCCCTCAATAGCAAGAATGTCCTTCCTCAAATTTGGAGACCAAAACTGCACACAATCCCACAGGTGTGGTCTCACCAGGGCCCTGTACAACTGCAGAAATACCTCTTTGCTCCTATACTCAACTCCTCTTGTTATGAAGGCCAACATGCCATTAGCTTTCTTCACTGCCTGCTGTACCTGCATGCTTACTTTCAGTATCCACCAGGCAACATTATCCACCAGTTGTGCTACCCCAGCATCTCCTGCCCCATCAGTGGTAGAGCTTGTGGGTCCAACTTTTGTCTCTTCAATTGCCTCCTAACGTACTAAACCTGGGTAGGTGCAACGCATTTTTGTTCTGTTAGTGCTTGATGTGAATACTGAGTTGAATATTATATTAAATCTTTAAATCTGTTTTGATCACATCTGTAAAGCTTGCAGCAGCATGATATTAAAACAACTCCTGGATTTTAGAATTTAACATTGTATGCATGTTCATCAGAACTAGTTGGGTGACGATGAAGAATCATTTTTGCCGTGGTGTGTTTAGTGCTCACCAGCTGCATTAATACACCAGCCTTCATTAACATTAACACTCTCCTTCATTTCATCGCATTGAACATTTTTGAATTTGTCTTATGTGCCCAATTTTCTTCCCCTTTTGCACAGAAATGGAAGAAACTATTAATGTTCCCATACCAAATCCCCAAGGTTCTTACAGAAAGAGAGTGTTGAAACTCTAACTGTTAACACTTATTTGATTAGCATAATAGTTGGTACGTTGGTTCCCTGAAGATGACATTTCAATTCTATCCTAATTAAGCTGAAAAAATAATTACAATGACTGCACTATTGTGAGAAATAACTGAAGGAGACACTTCTGAACTTGAAACATCCATATCTTGGTGTAGGCAATAAACTTTCTAAACTAATTCTATAATGAAAATGAACATTGCAAATTTGTGTCTTCCATAAATTAGAATATGAGTAGTGATATCTATCTTTATTAGGCCATTTTTTTTTTAGAAATAGTAATCTAAAGCACAGTTGTGCATGACCTCATTCAACACGGGCAGTCACAGTGGCGCAGCGGTAGAGTTGCTGCCTTACAGTGAATGCAGCGCCGGAGGCCCGGGTTCGACCCCGACTACGGGTGCTGTCTGTACGGAGTTTGTACGTTCTCCCCGTGACCTGCATGGGATTTCTCCAAGATCTTCGGTTTCCTCCCACATTCCAAAGATTTGCATAATACATTTTATGTACAGCTTCTTATTTTTTAAAATTATAATAAAGAATAAGAAAAAGAAATTAGATAATAAAGGATAGAAAAACGTGAGATATATAGTGTGTGAAAAAAAAAAAAGAATGAAAGAAGAAAGTTGAAGATAAGAAAATAGGAAAAAGAGAGTAAAAAATAAAAAAAGAAATAAGGAGATCATTATTTATAATCTTGACCATCCCCCTCCCAGTCCTGAAACAGTTAGCTTCTACAGTTGTGTTGCACCATATGATTCCAAAAAGACGACAAATGGAGACCAACTCGTTAAGAATTGGTCTGATTTATCTATTAGGAGGAATCGCATTTCTTCAAGATGTGAAGTCTCCAACAGGCTTGCGATCCGTCAGCATGGATTTATGAAAGGAAAATCATGCTTGACTAATCTTCTGGAATTTTTTGAGGATGTGACAAGTAAAATGGATGAAGGGGAGCCAGTGGATATAGTGTATCTAGACTTTCAGAAAGCCTTTGATAAGGTCCCGCACGGGTGACTGGTGACTAAAATTAGAGCACATTTTATTGGGGGTAGGGTGTTGACGTGGATAGAAAATTGGTTGGCAGACAGGAAGCAAAGAGTAGGAGTGAACGGGTCCTTTTCAGAATGGCAAGCATTGGCGAGTGGAGTGCCGCAAGGCTCGGTGTTGGGGCCGCACCTGTTTACCATATATATTAATGATTTGGAAGAGGGAATTAGAAGCAACACTAGCAAGTTTGCGGATGACACAAAGTTGGGTGGCAGTGTGAACTGTGAAGAGGATGTTAGGAGGTTGCAGGGTGACCTGGACAGGTTGAGTGAGTGGGAAGATGCGTGGCAGATGCAGTATAATATAGATAAATGTGAGGTTATCCACTTTGGCGGCAAAAACAAGGGGGCAGATTATTATCTCAATGGGGTTTGGTTAGGTAGGGGGGGAGCGAGACCTGGGTGTCCTTGTACACCAGTCACTGAAAGTTGGCGTGCAGGTACAGCAGGCAGTGAAGAAAGCTAATGGAATGTTGGCCTTCATAACAAGAGGATTTCAGTATAGGAGTAAAGAGGTTCTTCCACATCTGGAGTATTGTGTACAGTTTTGGTCTCCTAATTTGATGAAGGACATCCTTGTGATTGAGGCAGTGCAGCGTAGGTTCACGAGATTGATCCCTGGGATGGCGGGACTGTCATATGAGGAAAGATTGAAAAGACGAGGCTTGTATTCACCTGAGTTTAGAAGGATGAGGGGGGATCTTAAAGAGACATATAAAATTATAAATGGACTGGACAAGCTAGATGCAGGAAAAATGTTCCCAATGTTGGGCGAGTCCAGAACCAGGGGCCACAGTCTTAGAATAAATGGGAGGCCATTTAAGACTGAGGTGAGAAAAACATTTTCACCCAGAGAGTTGTGAATTTGTGGAATTCCCTGCCACAGAAGGCAGTGGAGGCCAAATCACTGGATAGATCTAAGAGAGAGTTAGATGGAGCTCTGTTAGATTTGTTCTAGGATCAATTTTCATCTGTAACTCATTTTTAAGTTAATAAATTTAAAGGAAATATTTTAGCAAAATAGTATCCTTGGGAAAGGAAAGATAAACTTTACTTGGGACTGCTAAGTTTAGTAAACTATGTGTATCTGGCCCTGTTTTCCCAATTTTCAGCTCAAGCAGTATAAGATCAAAAACCACCCGTTCATACACACTACATTGCAATATGAGTAACATCATTTTTGTTACTTCAGTAGTATTACTGAACTATTTCCCCTTTTTCTCCTGCCTATTTCTTTCTTTAATGTTCTATTCTTGTTGAAACTGGTTCAATATGTGTGGCCAGAATAGCATGAGATTTCTGCTTATTGGATCCTTTTTAAACTTCATTTTTCATTTAATTTGTTAAACATCATTCTCTGAAAGTGCCATTCCACATAGGAAGTATCACATCACATGAATGAGGTCTGTTATTTTAATTTTCCATTTACTTTCTCAAACCTGCATAACCTATTTTGAGAAGGAAATAATTAATTTATCTTCAATTCTCAGAATCCATTTTGGACGTTGAAGTAATGTTTTGAAATTGTGTAATCTCATGAGCATATGTGACTAATATTTAACCAGTTTTATTGCTGGTAAAAAAAAATATAATGTGGTTACATCACATTTGCAACAAAGGAAATAAACCCTCTTGACTTGTTCATGAAAGTTTAATTCTTGAGCACTTCCTCAGGATTGAAGATGACTTACCTCTTATCTAGTTTTGTGGGTTCTTAGGTTACAAATGAAACCAAAGTGGTTCTTCTCCAGTATGGGGAAAATAGTGGAGACAGGTCAAGCAGATAGGTTGTTTGAGTGATAATTCACTCTTTCTGCAGTCTTATAATCTCCTAATGCATGATTTAAAGGTTTTTAAAAACTGTGCGTTTAATACTTCTCCACTTTGAACAATCATGGATCAGTGATTCCCAGGAGTTTGGGGTTGTTGCATTTCTTCAAGGAGACTTTCAGTGTAGGACATAAAATGCTGAATAACTCAGCAGGTCAGGCAACATCAATAGAGAACATGGATAGGTGTTGTTTTAGGTCAGGACCTTTCTTCAGACTTTCAGTGTATACTTGCGTACAGCCGAGCCAAATAATGTATCCGTTTTGATCTCAGTCAATGCATAATGTAGGATCACAATAATTGGAATGATCTCTAAGCCAAAAGGGTGACTACATATGGCGAGGACATGTATTCTACAATGATGTCACATACTTATAGAAGTCATAAAATCACATATGCAGAAAGGCATTGAGCAAAGAGGTTGAGAATCACCAGCAAAAGGGAAATTGCACCTCAGCAAGAGATGAGGCTTTGGAAGAAATGGAACAGAATAAATAAATGTGACTGATAAACTTTGAAGTACTTTGAAGGATTTAAAAACCAAAATGGGAAAGCGATCCCAAGCCCTAATGAACAGTATTTCTTTATGGCATACTGCAGAATAATTTTGCAATTTAGAAAATGAATATTGTCCTTTGATGTGTTCTAACTAATTTACAGCTATTACAATATAAGAATGTTTTATAATTTTGAAAGCACACATCTTTCTGGTATTTATGGTAATCTAAAAGGTTTTTTTTTAAATGAATTGGCTCGTTCCCTCCTGTGATTAGGATGAAACCTTTTAAAAGACTGACAAAATTAATGGAAAATAGGGAACTTGCTGCTGGAATTTGGTAAGTGAAAGTTGTACCTTAGTATGAAAACATGCATTCTTGCGCTCAATAGTCATTTTCATGTGGATTAATTTCAATAAATAAGTTTGGGTTGCATTCATCGTGGGACTGAACAGTACACAATATGGAAACTTCTATCAACAAATGAACCAAGGTTCAAAAACTACAGTGTGGGCTTATAAAAGATGCGAGTAAAATCCAACTGTGATGATAAGTAGGAAAAATATAATTAGTTAAGAAAATGAACACATTAACAGAACTAAGATCCAAACAATAATAGTCATGTAATAGAATGAATACTCAGGAAGGTGCAGTTAATAATTGTTGAGAACAGTCATCAAACTAGATTGTAACTTGTCTACCTCAGTAAAGTTAGCAATTGTGCAGGTTTGACATTACATTTACAGATTGTAATTGTCTTACTACAGATCAGGTAAAGGGCATAATGCTATGTTGAACCTATTTTACGTTTCCAGAACAGATCATTTTTGGAATTAATGTTGGTTTGCAAAGTTGGCAATGAAAAAAAAACATTTTTGCATTCTATATTAGTGCAAAGCTATTTACCTTTGATTTAGAGTCATTGAGTCATAGAGTGATACAGTGTGGAAACAGGCCCTCACCCACATCGGCCAACAATGTCCCAGCTACACTAATCCCACTTGCCTGTACTTGGTCCATATCCTTCCAAACCTATCCTATCCATGTACCTGTCTAACTGTTTCTTAAACAATGGGATAGTCCTAGCCTCAACTACCTCCTCTGGCAGCTTGTTCCATACACCCACCACTTTGTTTTGCAAGGTAGTCATAGAGTCATGCAGCTTAATACCAGTCTCAAAAGGCTTGTGTACTGCAATGATCCTCAATTTACAATTCTCATGAGTCAATCTAATTTCTGAATTTAAACTCTTGTTAATGTGAAACTGTGAACATTGTTTGTAGCATGATTTCCTGATCAGTAGCAATCTGATCAGTGATATCCCAGAATGATTTTTCTTGAAATTACTATTTAATAGTGACACATTTAATTTTGTCTGACATTATTTGATACATTGGCAGTGGGGTTTGAGGTGGGCTAGGACATTTGTCGTTGTTATTATCTTGATATTTATCGTGTCAATTCTCAGTTTTCTTATAAAACTTTTAAAAGGTGACCATTCTTTCATTGGATCTCTCCAAGACTGGGGAAATATTTCTGTGTATTTACTGCATTTTATATTTTGTTTTGTTGTGTGTTCTGAAGTTGGTAATTTTCTTTTCAACTTTGCAATAGAGTTTAAATTTTTAACCTGTGTTTTTCTCAATGCTTTTGAACTTGCAATATTTGTAAAAGCTTTTAATTTGTTGTAATTCCCTTCTATTTTGTTCCCACTAATGCGGTTTCCTTCACATTGCCTAATTCCAAGTCTTGTTATAATCTCCTTCCAAGGCAGTCCCTTACAATCAAGGATGACTTGCATCCAGTCCAATTTTTGTGGGTTCTGACGTGTCTATTGAGGCTAATGTAAGGTCAACAATGATTTTAGAAGCATATAGGAGGCCAAAGATTACGATTGCTTGGTAAGCATTGGACCAGGTCTGAGGCTCTGATCTCCAAACACCCTTTCCCAATTAATCAAAGACTGTGCTTGCATTGGGAAGGTCATGGTGAATTTCCTCATTGGTGTTTGCCTTCACCAAGAGAAAGCTTCTGAGATATGAGTTGTAATTTATGTTTTCCAGGGTCCCATTGCGAACCTTTATTGTTGGAGGGAAGTGTGGATTTTCACTTTAAAGTCCATCCCCTCTTATGCTCCGGTGAATGAGTGGAAGATATATTGGAACTTGGTCTCCGAGCATGTGCAGACTGGAGAATCATTGTGTGTTGCAGCTTGACAATCAAGGGTTGGGGACCTTGGTTCTGGAGTGTAGTTACCACGGTTTGAATAGTTTCTTGTAAGTTCTGAGGATGGGTTCCAATGTCACAGGGACTTTGAAGGTGAGTTGCAACATGAGCTGCAAGAAAGATTGAACAACGTGCTAGGGCAACAACAGATATGTGACTTTCTGAAGCCAAATCAACTGCCAACTTGATTTTCTTCTTCAGAGCTGGTTAATTGTTGTGGCTGCACAGCCACTCTTAGAGAAATCAACTAACTCAGCAAGACTTGTGGTTGGAGGCTGAACTGTCTTCATGTCATTAATTCAGTATCACACAATGTAGTTCATTTACCAAGTCAGTGGGTAACCAACGTCTCTATAAACCCATAAATCATGAGGAAAAATGTTGTGCTTTGCATTCAGAATCATCTTAATTTCACACTAATGGTAACAGGAACTTCTGAAAACTGAATCTATCCAGGAATATTTTTAATAATCAGGGTTAACGTCACAAGCTTAATTTTTATTCTGAACTCCTCTATGCAAAGTGAAGGAGATGCACAAGGAATTTCAGTGCACCCTGGTGTATATGACAATAAACTAATCTGAAACTGAATCATTAATTAATTTGCAGAGTTGAAATTCGTAGGCGTTTAATGCAAAGACTGTAATTAAGATAAATGAGCTTGCGGTCAAAGTTGAAGCTTCTTGTTTTTATTAAAATAACATTAAAGAATTTCAACCCTACAATTTCTTTATAATGAAGCACCACTGTTCGCTCTTGGTTCCTCAGATATTTCTGTTTCACACTTGCATTTTTCTATTGCTGTCAGATGTAAACGGTATCAACAAGAAACGAGTAACCAGCAGAGGTGATGGTGAATTTTCTCCTGGAACAGACGCAGTCCTTAAAGTCTTAGTATCTCCTACAATGATATTAAGTATGGAATTGCAAGCTTGTGCAATAATCAAGAAATAGTGATATTCATCCATGTCAACAAGAGACATTTGAATACCAGATGTTGTAGGGAGTTACTGTTCGAGCAGTTTAGCAACTTACTGAATTCTTCAGAACATTCCCATACCCAACTCACAACCAGAGGTGGCAATGATCGGTAGAGTTCAGTGTGAGCAGTATCAATAAAGTTTATCTACTTTATTTTCAATCATGTCCACCATCTCCAGAAAGAATAAACTGGATTTCAATCACCTCCCAACCTAGATTTTTTTCCTTAACTTTTCAGGCCTTTTGAACATTAGTATTCTCATTAATCGGAGCAGTCTTTTGATATTATAATAGAATTGTGGTTAAGTTACTGGGCCAGCAACCAGAATTCTAGATCACTGATCCATGAGCATAAATTTTAACCTCCATGTATTAAATCTGAAATTTAACTGAAAAAAAAGGTTTTAGTAATTATTTTTTAGTATAGAATTGCTATGAAACCCATCTGATTCATTCTTTCTTATGTATTCTCTATGTGGCTTAGGACCCTCCAAAGAGATTGACTCTGAAATGCCTAGTTCATTCGTGGGCAGTTGGGGATGCCATAAATGCAACATATATAATCTGTGAACAAATAATAAATATGTCACTGTCATTCCATAATCTCCTTACGAAATAACGATATTTTCAAAACTGAATTAGTCATCTAATTAAATATTTCCTTTGCATTCTCCATACTGATTTCCCTCCTTTGGAATAAATAACTTGTAACATTTATATCTGGGGATTTATTAATATTGGAAGTAACGTGTTACTTACCAGGAATATGGTTTCCAAATGTATGAATTACTTCTGAATCTCCATTTCTCTGCTCTGGACTTCACTTTGATTTGTATGCAAACTTAGTCCATTCTTCAAGGTTATTATTAAATGAATAGCTGAAGTCCTAGGAATGATTCCTGTGAGAATTAGCTAGTCATTGTTTCTTGGCCTGAATAAGTTCCATTTATAATCACCCTCATTTTCAATTATGAAACCAATTTCCCATTCAAATTGCAGTTTCAAACCTTCATCTTTTTTTACCCGTAACTGTTTAAAATGGCATAAAAAGACAATGCCATCAGACTCCTGAACCAGTCACCTCTTTCACGCTCCATTTCTGAAGGGGCTGCCACATACTCTTGGTTATTGGTTATTCTGTAATGTACATTAATATTTTTTGCAGTACTTATTTATTGTTGTATTTATCATTATTGTATGTATACTCTTTATTCTGTGTCTCATGTGAACATGGAATTTAATTGGTGATTTAACTGGTGACAAACTAATCTGTATCTATTAAGTGATATCTTGACATTGAGATATGAAATGCCAATGTTATTTATTCACAACGCACTGTAGTTGCCTCAAAGTGCTGGAGTAACTCAGCGGGTCAGGCAGCATCTCTGAGAACATGGATAGGTGACATTTTGGGTTGTAATCACCCTTTTTCAGCCCTGACTGAAAAGCCCCTGATATCCATGTTCTCCATAGTTGCTACCGGACCCGCTGAGTTACTCCAGCACTTTGTGACTCTATTCCAATATCTTCCTCGGAGTTGGTGATTACGAGGTGAACAAAGAAAAAAATTTACTTCCCCTACTTAGAATTTTGAGGAGATTCAGCCTTTCACCAAATACTCTATTGAACTTCAACAAGTGTAAGGTGGGGAGCATAGCATCATGGTCTGGTTTTGAAAAATTTAACGCTCAAGAAGGAAGAAGGCTGCAAAAAAAGGTGAACATTTGGCTGATCCGTCTTAGTCAACTAACTTCTTCACCATCCAAAGATCTACATACAGGAAGCGATGACTTAAGCAGGCAGCTAATATCATCAAAGATCCATATCACCCTAGCTATGCTTTCTTCTCGTTAATACCAACATAAAAAAGGTACAGGTGCCTGAGAACCATTACCGCCAGGTTCAAGATCAAATTCCTCCCATCAACCATCAGGTTCTTGAACCAACCTACACAATCCTGACAACTACAAATTGTACCTCAGCACTAAACTACTAGGGAGTTTGCTTGACTTGCTTTGATTTCTGCATTATCACGGTCTAGTTTCCTTATAATATGATAATTTATTGTATATTTATTTTGCTGCAATTGATGTGCCTGTAAAACTTCAACAATAAATAATTTCATTGTTCTGGTTCACATCTGGTGCAGATGATTAGCACACTTGACTCGTGTTTGAAGATATGTATATTGAGGTTCCTTGAAATGTGCCAAAGCTTCCACGGACTCCTTAGAATCCCTGACCCATAACCACTCAAAATGGAGAAGAAGTATTTAGATTTGGCATTGAGAACCTTGAGTCTTTGTGAAGAGAGCACAAAATATCGCAGCGTAAAGATGGAAACAGTCTACTATCTTCTAAAACATCCATGCCAAGTACCTCCTGCCCAGCAGTGGTAGGTCTGTGACTCATCAACTACCTCCAGAATTAATATTGGCTTCTTCAGCTACCTCCATAATCAACAGGACTGATATGGAGATGTTATCCTTGATGCCAAGGGACTATCTAAGAATAAACTATTTTGCTTGTATTGTCCACAAGATCTTACCTGCCCCCATTTATTCTCTCAATTTCTCTCAGTTTCCAAATACTCAAAGATTGATTCAGAAAAATTCAGTGGAAAGGTGTATGATGCATGATAATGTTCAAACCATAATTTCTCAAATATACTCAAATAACATAGGAAAATTCAGTAATCCCAGTTGTTAGTTTCAAATTAAAACCTACACTATTTGTCACATTAGATTTCCGTATGACTCTAAAGATTGTGAATCTCCCTCAACGGGGAACATACAGATCAGCAAATTATGATTATATCAGAAGAAAGAATTGACATTGAAATTGTGAGCTTTATATTTTCATTATTGGCTGAATGTTAAGGATATAATCACAATGCAATTAAGGATTCTTGTAATTAAATATGGTAATATAGTGCAATTCAATTGATGCAATTAGAAAATAAATGGACTATTTTCAGTGATTCTCAAACTGTAAAACTTATATGCATTTCATCTTTACTCTTTCAAAGATAATCTATTAATGAACTAACCTAATTGGATCTGACACATCTGTAAATTAGTGGCCATAAAAGTGGATTATATAGTTTAACTTTCCACATCTTAGAGGCTCTAGCAGACTTTCTACTATTGTGAATAGGATGGATGATTGTCCCATCAGTTCCTAAGAATGTATCTTACACAGCTGGTCAATAAATGTACACCTGATAACTTTATAAACATGACACAAGGATAAAGTGATAGTGATATTTAGAGTGATAAAGATCAGTTAAATCTATTTTGAGATGTATTTCTCTGCATGTGGTCTGTCTTGTTGGAAAAATGGCATGTGAAAGATGCACGTTATTGCTGATGGGCCCTAGTGGTAAAGAGTAAATGTTTAAGGTGGTGCATGGTCTAGACATGAAAGAGATGCTCGCTGCCATCAGCTCATTCTAACCTCATTCATGAAAGAGCTGCATTAGCACGTAATTGCTCATTGATCAAGCAATTAATAATCTTTAGCAGTGTCATAAAAGTTTATTCATTTTTCAGATTCTGGGCTTCGTTGGTAAGAACAATGTTTAGTGTTCATTTCTAATTACTCCTGAGAGGATGGTGGTGAGCCAGACACTGTAGTCCTGTGGTGAAGTAACTTTGTGGGGAAGCGATTAATAGAATATAGACTCAGGTACATTTTAGTTTTGATATGTTCCAAGTCAATGTGACATGCGACCTGGAGGGGATTCTGCAGGTGGTGGTGCCCTCATGCCCCTGCCTCATTCATCCTTTATGGTGGGAGAGAGGCTGCAGGTATGGGATGTTGTATTAGAGCATCATGGGTGAGTAATTTTGCAGATAGTACACACTGCAATCACTGGGCTCCAGTGATAAAATGTGAATGCTCAGGGTGGTGAATGGAATTCCAGTCAAGCAGGCTGATTTGTCCTGAATGGTGTCAAGTTGTTAGAACTCTACTGATCTCGGCAAGTGGAGCATACTCCATCAAACACCTGACTTATCCCATGTAGATGATGGAATTGTTTTAAGGTGTCAGGAGGTGAGTCACTTTCCACAGAATATCCAGGCTCTGACTTGTTCTTATAGTTACAGTATTTATAGTTGGTCCAGTGAGTTGCAGGTGAATGGTAACCCTAGAATATTGCTACTGGGGGACTCAGTGATGATAGTGCTATTAAATATTAACTGTAGGTGATTATTATTTTTTTCTTTTTGTAGGTCATTTGCTGGCACTTTAGTGATGTGAATCCTATTTGCCACATCTGCCCACACTTCAAGGTTTTCATTGCAAACAAGCTAAGGTGTTGCAAAAGGAATTGAATACTGTCGAGTTTTTAACTTATAATTTTCTTGTTACATTACCTGTCTCTCTCTCTCCTTTGTTTTCTCAATCCAATTATCCAGACTCCCCATCCAGTTGTGAAAAGGTCTGATGGATACTGAATTTGACATTGCACTTCCCCCATCTCAGTCCTTCCAGTATTAAATTTCAATGGAGTTGCATTGTTTGTCTCATCATGCAACAAGGTCCTGCTTGCAACGTCTTTAAGGGCCTGTCCCACTAACGCGACTTTTCAGCGACTGTCTTCGACCTTCAAGCTCGAGGGCACTCGCCTGAAAAACCTCGAGCTGGATCGACAGTCAGCGATGAAACCGGGAGCTGGATCGACCGTCTGCACACACACAAACACATCGCAAAGGCAGGGGCCAGGGAAAGCGGGGGAGCGCTGTCTGAAATTCACACCCGCGATGAACAGGAAGGTAAAAGACGACTGGCACAGTTACAGTAAGTCCTTTAGAGAGTGCAGGGGGGGGGGGGGGAGAGAAGGGGAGAGAATTCTCTGCCTCAGAGGGCGGTGGAGGCAGGTTCTCTGGATGCTTTCAAGAGAGAGCTAGATAGGGCTCTTAAAAATAGCGGAGTCAGGGGATATGGGGAGAAGGCAGGAACGGGGTACTGATTGGGGATGATCAACCATGATCACATTGAACGTCGGTGCTGGCTCGAAGGGCTGAATGGCCTACTCCTGCACCTATCGTCTATTGTCTATAAGGGGGGGAGAAGGAGTGGAGACACTTTTAAGAAGCCAAACAACTTTTAATAAAGTTTAGCGGGCATTTAACATTACCGGTCGGTTTACTTACCTTTTTTTTCTCAACGAGCTTTACCTTTGATTACCTTTGATAGCCTTTGATTACCTACGAATAACATGCTGACCTACTAGGACCTACCTCGACTAAATCTACGAGTAAAAATCTCATAGATTTTTCCATGGCTGAGGCCTCGAGTACGCGGGGACTACTCTCGAGCATGAAGGAGAGTTACAAAGACCTCCTAGGACCTCATGTCGATCATGCTGCGAGTATGAGTCGAGGGCAAACTCTTCTGAACTCGCCAATTAGGTCGCCGCAGTGGGACAGGCCCTTTACTGTGTTGGTGGCGCGACTCACGTTGCAGCGGCCTCTGCAGTCCGTCTGTCTTTTTTATTTTTTTTTGTTTCGTTTTGAGTTTTGTATAGTGTATAGTGTTTTTTTGTTTTGTTTTGTTTTGAGTTTTGTATAGTGTATAGTGTTTTTTTTTTTTAACTGGGTATGTGTGGGGGGGCGGGGAGCGGGGGGTGGGGGTGGGGAAACTTTTAAAATCTTTTCCCTGCACGGGAGACCCGACCTTTCTCTGTCAGGTCTCCGTTGTCGTTGGGGCCTAGCACCGTGGAGCGGCCTCCAACCGGAACGACCTGGGGCTCCAGTCGCGGAGCCTGCGGACTACTCACCATCGTGGAGCTGGCCGAGTTCGGAGCGGGAGGAGCTGTGGTGGCGCGCTGCTGCTACCCGACCCCGGAGATTCGGAGGCTTCAGCCGCAGGTCTGGTGGTAAGCTCACCAGTGCTCTCTTTCTTCTTAACGATGTTCCAAACAGTAGATTTTGGTAAGCCTAAGATTTGGCTGATGTCTCTAAAAGTTTTATTCTTGTTTCACAATCTCATAATGGCTTCTTTGACTTTCATTGGCACAACTTTGGTCCTCATAGACAATAGACAATAGATGCAGGATTAAGCCATTCGGCCCTTCGAGCCAGCACCGCCATTCAATGTGATCATGGCTGATCATCCCCAATCAGTACCCCGTTCCTGCCTTCTCCCCATATCCCCTGACTCCGCTATCTTTAAGAGCCCTATCTAGCTCTCTCTTGAAAGTATCCAGAGAACCGGCCTCCACCGCCCTCTGAGGCAGAAAATTCCACAGACTCACAACTCTCTGTGAGAAAAAGTGTTTCCTCGTCTCCGTTGATAAACAGTGAGAAAAGTTTCCAAAGGTGATGGAAAGACTGGAGGAAAGACCAGGTGCTGAGAGCTCTTTTATACCTGCATTAAGGAGGCATTTAAACACACCTGAGCAATTACAAACACCTGTGAAGCCATGTGTCCCAAACATTATGGTGCCCTGAAATGGGGGACTATGTATAAACACAGCTGTAATTTCTACATGGTGAAACCAAAATGTATAAAAATACCCTTTAATAAAATCTGACAATGTGCACTTTAACCACATGTGATTTTTTTTCTATTACAAATGACAAATTGTGGAGTACAGAGGCAAATAAATAAATGATGGGTCTTTGTCCCAAACATTATGGAGGCACTGTATTAGCTGAGGATTCCAAGTTCCCTTGTTGGCTTTTGGTCAGAAAGCAGCTTTTAAGATCAGATGAAAGGACCCATCTGGTACGTATGTAATGATGCACCCATGACCTTGATGTATTAGTCATCGACATCCGAAGCTGCAAACCAGGTTTGCTTATCACCAGCTATGTTTTCACAATCCTTTTGAGGAGGCATTTAATTTTTAAAAAACGCGTGCTAGATGGCTGACAACATCTCCCTTCCTCCTTCCCCCCCCTCTCCAGTCCCTTTCCTTAAGAAGGTGTTCAGCACTAACCAGGCTACAGCACTCCCTCCTTCCTTCATGCATCTATTTAAATAGTGAATACTGATGACATCAGGGGAATCTGACTTGAAACAGTAATTGAACCTGACACTGCAAGAGAGCTGGATTAACATGCGTGGTTGAAATTGAAGCAGCCTGGATTAATGACTACTGATGTTATTTCAGCAGACTACACTGTTGCATTCAGCAGTGGATCCAACAAAGAGCAGTTTCCCTGTTAGTTTCATCACAGTTTAAATAATTGCTTTTAACTCAGTAAACAACCACAGGAATGCTGATATAAAGCTAGTAATTACAGTTGGCATCACAAGTAAATTCTTTACATTTTGCAGAATATTCTTTTATCTTGTTTGGTTTATATCAACTCGAGTAGCAACAGAGGAATATAATTTGTCTGCATTAGAATTTTGTGTATTGATATTATACCAGTCATTTTAATACAATGAATCTTTAAAACATCTATTAAATTGCAGCCTCAGGAGTGAAGGATTTATATTTATGTTTTGTTTGCTCTCAGCAAAAGATGTCTTGTAAAGCAGAATGACGATATATAGAGGAGATAAATTTCATACTTGCTGTGATGTTTAGGGCAAACTTTCCTTGATTCCAAGGTCACCCATTGATGCCAGAGAAAAAAGTGTGCTACCTCATTGGTTTGATGACCATTCTTTGTATTTTTGGAATCTCCTGCAACTCCAGAAATGTTCACATTCTTTTGGCAGCCATGCCAACTGATATCTAAGCCTTCACTAAACCCCTGAATCTATCCCCTTCAACATACTAAATAAAAATTACTTATGTTCACAATTCCTTATGTCTCTTTGTATCAATTTATAATGTGCAGTGGGAAGTGGTGGAGGAAAAAAAGTGCATGGAGATTTATATCATTTAAATATTGTATAGCTGCAAAATTTTACAGATCTGAATGTCCACTCCAGATCTAGCTAGATCATATCAAATGCTATTTGGTCCCACTCTTTTCTGCCAACACCATTCAAAGATAAAGCTGGCACATTAATCATTTTCTGAACCAGAATTATCTCCTTAAATCTCTCTCCTCTTGCTTCCTGACTCGACATTCAAAGCAATGTGAGAACTTTCCCCACTTGCTCCAAAAGAGGTGTGCAGAATATTTATATTGGAAGGAACAGCAGATGCTGGTTTACATCGAAGATACACACAAAATGCCGGAGTAACTCAGTGAGACAGGCAGCATCTCTGGAGAGAAGGAATGGGTGATGTTTCAGGTCGAGACCCTTTCTTCAGACATCACCCATTCCTTCTCTCCAGAGATGCTGATTATTTTCTGGATTTGAATGTTTGGATATAGTTATGATGAGTATCTAATGCAGATCTTCATCTCTTGTGTTTCCAAAAAAATATGCATTTGTTTTTATTTAAAAAAACGAGTGTGCCCGATACATAGGAATAAATAGATGAGCACATATGTTTGATATAATCTTTAGACTCTTGTTTATTTTTATTTTCACTCTTTATGAAGTAAAGAGCAGTTTTACTTCCTAGTGCCTTGGCCAACCACATAAATCAAGATATTTATCTGCACATTCTTTTGAAATTCATCATATTTTTAAATTTCCATTTATTTTTTTCAGTTCCTTCAATTGAACTAATAACTCAAAAGTCTGTCCAATCTATTGTTATTAAAAAATAGAATCAGGTAAACGCACTGAGGCAACAGATTCCGATCAAATTCTGATGAAATGGGGTTAGCAGGACCTTCTCTTTCCAAAAGAAAATCAAGATAATGTAGATCAATTACTATTGCTGATTTGATCCATGTCTGGTTTTGCTATTGAGGACCCGATCCCTAATCCATGTTGGGTTTCCACCATGCCATCCTGTGGAATGTAAGCAACCATACTTTCAGTTTGAGCTACGACTTCGAGCCTACAGTACCTGTTGCTATGGTCTCTGTATGTATTCTTATTAAAGTACTTATTACGAAGTTCTATGACTCAGCGTTAACAGTACACATATAATTTAGCAGAGAACATGGCTAGCCTTACCCTAATGCTCACCACTGAAACTAACTCCTGGATGTATTTGAAAATCAATCTCTCAGATTCATTGTGATACTAAGTCAAGATACCATTGAAGAGATACTGTAACCTGTATTTAAATAAAGATGACATAGTGGGAGAGCAAAGCTGTGTGTCAGGTTTCGTCCCCACTTTTCTAATTGGCTTCTTATTTAATTGGAAAAAAGGCAGATATGAATCTACCTTACTTGAAAGACCAACACCTGCTTTTGTCACAGAAATATCGCAAATACCTAATATACCAAGAGTTGTTTTTGAAGTTGGATAACAATAGACAATAGGTGCAGGAGTAGCCCATTCGGCCCTTCGAGCCATCACCGCCATTCAATATGATCATGGCTGATCATCCACAATGAGTGCCCCTGCCTTCACCCCATATCACTTGACTCCTCTATCTTTAAGAGCTATATCTAACTCTCTCTTGATAGCATCCAGGTAATTGGCCTCCACTGCCTTCTGAGGCAGAGAATTCCACAGATTCACAACTCTCTGGGTGAAAAAGTTTTTCCTCATCTCCATTCTAAATGGCCTGCACCTTATTCTTAAACTGTGGTCCCTGGTTCTGGACTCTCCGAACATTGGGAACATGTTTCCTGCCTCCATAATGTCCAATCCCTTAATAATCTTATATGTTTCAATAATATATCCTTTCATCCTTCTAAATTCCGGTGTATACAAGCCCAGTCCTTCATTCTATCAACATATGACAGTCCCGCCATCCCGGGAATTAACTTCGTGAACCTATGCTACACTCCCTCAATAGCAAGAATGTCCTTCCTCAAATTTGGAGACCAAAACTGCACAAAATACTCCAAGTGTTGTCTCACTAGGGCCCTGTACAACTGCAGAAGGACCTCTTTGCTCCGATACTCAACTCCTCTTGTTATGTAGGCCAACATGCCATTAGCTTTCTTCACTGCCTGCTGTACATTTATCCACATTTATCCACATCAAACTGCATCTGCCATGCATCTGCCCACTCACCCAACCTGTCCAAGTCACCCTGCATCCTCATAGCATCCTCCTCACAGTTCACACCGCCACCCAGCTTTGTGTCATCTGCAAATTTGCTAATGTTACTTTTATTCCCATCATCTAAATCATTAATGTATATTGTAAATAGCTGCGGTCCCAGCACCGAGCCTTGCGGCACCCAACTAGTGCCTGCCATTCTGAAAGGGACCCGTTAATCCCTGCTCTTTGTTTCCTGTCTGCCAACCAATTTTCTATCCATGTCAGTACCCTACCCCCAATACCATGTGCTCTAATTTTGCCCACTAATCTCCTATATGGGACCTTATCAAATGCTTTCTGAAAGTCCAGGTACACTACATCCACTGGCTCTCCCTTGTCCATTTTCCCAGTTACATCCTCAAAAAATTCCAGAAGATTAGTCAAGCATGATTTCCCCTTCAAAAATTCATGTTGACTCATTAATCCTGTTACTGCTATCCAAATGTAGAGCTATTTCATCTTTTATAATTGACTCCCGCATCTTCCCCACCACCGATGTCAGGCTAACTGGTCTATAATTCCTTGTTTTCTCTCTCCTGCCTTTCTTAAAAAGTGGGATAACATTAGCTACCCTCCAATCCACAGGAACTGATCCTGAATCTATAGAACATTGAAAAATGATCACCAATGCGTCCACGATTTCTAGAGCCACTTTCTTAAGTACCCTGGGATGCAGACCATCAGGCCCTGGGGATTTATCAGTCTTCAGTCCCATCAGTCTACCCAACACCATTTCCTGCCTAATGTGAATTTCCTTCAGGTCCTCCGTCACTCTAGGTCCTCTGACAACTAGTACATCTGGGAGATTGTGTTTTCCTTAGTTCAACTTGTATGCCATTTCCTTGTTCCCCATAATAAATTCACCTGTTTCTGTCTTCAAGGGTCCAACTTTAGTCTTAACTAATTTTTTCCTCTTCACATACCTAAAGAAACTTTTACTATCCTCCTTTATATTATTGGCTAGCTTACCTTCATACCTCATCTTTTCTCCCCGTATTGCCTTTTTAGTTATCTTCTGTTGCTCTTTAATTGTTTCCCAATCCTCTGGCTTCCCAATCATCTTTGCTATGTTATACTTCTTCTCTTTTATTTTTATACTGTCCTTGACTTCCCTGGTCAGCCACGGTCACCCCTTACTCCCCTTAGAATCTTTCTTCCTCTTTGGAATGAACTGATCCTGCACCTTCTGTATTATTCCCAGAAATACCTGCCATTGTTGTTCCACTGTCATCCCTGCAAGGGTATCTTTCCAGTCAACTTTGGCCAGCTCCTCCCTCATGGCTCCATAGTCACCTTTGTTCAACTGTAATACTGACACTTCCGATTTTCCCTTCTCCCTCCCAAATTGTAGATTAAAACTTGTCATATAATGGTCACTACCTCCTAATGGCTCCTTTACCTTGAGTTCCCTTATCTAATCCGGTTCATTACACAACACTAAATCCAGAATTGCCTTCTCCCTGGTCGGCTCCGGTACAAACTGCTCTAAGAATCCATCTCTGAGGCACTCCACAAACTCCCTTTCTTGGGTTCCTGTACCAACCTAATTTTCCCAGTCTACCTGCATGTTGAAATCTCCCATAGCGACCGTAGCATTATATTTGCGACATGCCAATATTAAGTCTTGATTCAACTTGCACCCTCTATCCAGGCTACTGTTTGGGGGCCTGTAGATAACTCCCATTAGGGCATTATTACCCTTACAATTCCTCAGTTCTATCCATACTGACTCTACATCTCTTGATTCTATGTCACCCCTCGCAAGGGACTAACTTTCATTCCTCATCAACAGAGCTACCCCACCCCCTCTGCCCACCTGTCTGTCTTTTCGATAGGACGTATATCCTTGAATATTCAGTTTCCAGCCCTGGTCCTCTTGCAGCCATGTGATTGTAATTCCCACAACATCACACTTGCCAATTTCTAACTGAGCCTCAAGCTCACCCCCTTTATTTCTTATACTTTGTGAATTACATAAAGACATAAGAGAAAGCAATTGTTAGCATGGTAGCCAATCTATATCCAAAATATCCAAGGCAAAGTTTATAGCATGAATTTTATCTTTCCCTTTGAGGGAGGAAATATTGGCCAAGACAATAGAAATTCCTGCTCTACCCATGCCATGGGAATAACCAAAGATTCGGAGGCAGGTGGTAGATGCCTGTAGCACAACTCTGTAGTTGCCATAGAATCATGCAACAGTATGCGGTTCAAACAAAACAATTCAACCACATTTGTGTGCAGTTCTGATTGTATAGTAAAAGGAAGTCATTAATCAGGAAAGATTCACCATATTGTTACCAGGACTTAAGGGCTTGAGTTGTAATGAGATGCTGAATAGGCTGGGACTTTTCTGCCTGGAGCACAGTGAGATGAAGAATGTCCTTCTGGAGATATACAAATCATGAGAGGCGTAGATAAGATGAAACACTGTTTTTCCGTGGGTAGAGCAATCCAGAATCAGAAAGCATAGGTTTAAAGTGAGAGGGAACAGATTTAAAAGAGATCTGAGGGGCAATTTCTTCACCAAGAGGGTGGGGTG
Source organism: Malacoraja senta (assembly GCA_038087875.1). Taxonomy (NCBI): domain Eukaryota; kingdom Metazoa; phylum Chordata; class Chondrichthyes; order Rajiformes; family Rajidae; genus Malacoraja; species Malacoraja senta. The sequence goes on along the minus strand of CM075980.1, from coordinate 3,812,072 downwards.
TATATGGAAGGATCTACCAGAGGAAGTTGTAGAGGTGGGTGCAACGATGATGCTTAAAAGACGTGGACAGGCGCATGGGTAGGAGAGGGTTTGAAGGATATGAGCCAAATGCAGGGAAAAAAAGGACTAGCTTAGTCTTAAAACATGGTTAGCATGAACGAATTGGGCTGAAGGATCTGGTGCCATGCTATAAGAGTCTTTGTAGTGTGCTCCAGAGGGGAGATTATCCATGCATACAAAACAATAATTCCCTTTATATTTTCAGGACCTGGCTATTGGAAAATGGCTGCTCTGTCATGGCTTTGATTATCAGGTGGATGTCCTTCGCAGGTGCAGTAACCAGAACTGAAACTGAGTGCACATTTAAGTGACTGTATTTTGCACACCGAATCAGGTCCAATTTTACAGGCTGTTTCTTGGATATTCCCTGCAATGGTACTGTGAAATTGTTCCTACCTATTTGAACTGTAGGTGGCTAAAGCTTCATCTCTTTGAAGAACATATTTAGTTGGAGCAAAAACTAGCTGAAGGGGGACTTGACAAAGGTATACTAAATTGAGGACCATAGATGTGGTAGAAAATATCTTCCTACAGTAGAGGTATATAAAACTAAAGGGTATAAGTTTAAGGTGAGGATCTTTATCCATCAGAGGTTGCTTGGAATTTGGAGGCCACTGTCTTGAGTGAGTAATGGAGTCATGCTCTAACAGTACAGTAAATCCTCATTGTAACGGACCATGGGGGGAATGGTGGGGTGGAAGATTGGAAGAACCTTCATGTGGTCCGCCCTGTTTCGACGAATGCAATCAACCTGGCGTGCACAATCAAGTAAGATCAAATAGAACAAGTTGTCCTACAACTTTATGCTGTGCACGCCATACGCAAGAAGAAGAAGAAGAAGGGGGGATGGTGTCCGCTAGAACCGAGTATGGATTAGTTGAAAAAAATAACTGGATACGATGGTTAATACGCAAATGGACACAAAGTGCTGGGATAACTCAGCGGGTCATGCAGCATTGATAGGGGGATAGGTGATGTCAGGAACCTTCTTCAGACTGATGCAGCTGCTGAGTTACTCCAGTACTTTGTGTCATTTCACCTTAAAACTATGCGCCGATGGTCTGCACCAGCAAGCCCTTCTTCATCAACTACTGCACAGTCCTGTTGATGCGGCTGATGTTGCAGCTCACATTGTAGCCCCTGGCCGTCAGTTCTTTCTTTCGACCGCTGCCAATGCCAAGACTCACTCGGTCATCATGGAGCACTCTCCCTTCTCACCAGCTGATGCTTCCTTCTGTCAGCCGTCGCTCTGTCTGCTCCGCGCTCCGTGCTCCAGTGCAGTTGCCGACATCTTCCAAGGTGGAGTAGGTTAGCGATTCCAGAGGAGAAAGAGGGGAGCCAGAGGGGGAGGGGTGAGAGGCCGAATGGACAGAGCGATGAGAGGCGGAGGCAGCGGGCGGTGGACCAGGGAGCGGACAAAGCGATGGGCATCAGGTAGAGGCGGCAGCTGGTGAGAGGAGACTGAGCGCGGCGTGGCAGTGGCCTGAAGAAAACACTGTCACCAGGGGATACAACGTGAGCTGTAACAACAGCCCCGTCAACCGGACCGTGTGGTGGGGTGAAGAAGGGCTCGCTGGTACACCTTGCGAGCTGGGGTTGGCGTCCAATGCCGGGGGTGTGGGTGGCTGGGGAGATGGTGTGAGACTAGGGTGGCATTGGCTGTTTAGTCCACTATAACCAAAATCTGTTATAAAAGGGTTGTAAAAATGAGGGTTTACTCTATTTATAAACTAACCCAATGAACAGTTGATCTGCCAAGGCATAGGAGACTATGAACAAAGTCCTAGTAAACGTAATGATGTGATTAGTATAAATGAGTAATTGATGTTGCCATGGACCTGTTAGGCTAATGGGCCTATTTTTGTGCTGTGTGTCTGTGTCTCTAAAAAATCCTCCTTTCAAGCCAGAATATAATGGGAAGATTTTTTCCCCCTATATCCCTAGATGGATATATTCCCTCTATATCTCTAAAAAATATGTTCTGGATAGGTATTATCGTATCGAAGCCAGTCATGCATGGTCCTTCTTCTAATTGACAAATTTACTTGAACCCAGGCCGCTAAAGTATGGTGAGCTTTAAACGTAAGCACAATCTGCTTTCATCCTACATCTACAACAGCATGGTGTCTAGATTGAGCTTCTGGATAATAACAAGAAGCTGAATTGTCTATTTCTCTCCTCAGCCCTGCATACCAAGGTCAATTGTAGCACCAATGTCACTGATGAAAGATTAGTCAGCTTAGCAGAGGCCTCAAACTAAAGCTTGGATCTCCTTTACAAGACTGTGTGCCACTCTTGGCCATGCTTATTTGCGCTGGGCTTGGGAATCAAATTTTTGTTCAGCCTTTTCATATCTTTACCTTGGTTAGTAGGCTTTTCTGGCTCATTTCTTTCTAATTTACTTTGATTTGAACAGACTTAAGTAAGTGATGAAATTGTTGACCCTTAAATGACCTTAAATGTGATTTTCATTATGTTATGTATTGTCATTCTAATACTCATTAATACAAGCTCACAGTATGAAAATAACTTCTCATAGAGCCAAAGGGGAAAATCACTAGCTTTAATGATATTACAAATGTAGTTATGTTGGCCAGTTTTCACTATTGCTTTTCTTGGCAACTCAACTGATTTCAGCATATTAAATGCACCAATTGTACAAAGTGCTGGCACAACATACGCAAGAAACAGAAAAAAATAGCAGCACAGGCTCCAAGAAAGGAATAATATTGATTTGGATGCCATCAATATTTTGGATCATTCCATCAACCTTTGTATACCTACTGTATCGTTGGAGATTGGACATCAGAAATTAATCTGAATAGGTTAGAATTGGAGGGACAAAACATTTGTATTTACTTTTAGACTTAAGATACAGCATGGAAACAGGCCCTTCGGCCCATCGAGTCTACGCCGACCAGCGATCACCCAGTACACTAGCACTATCCTACACACTAGGGATTGCCTTTGAACTGTGGGAGGAAACAGAAGCACCTGGAGAAGACCCACGCAATCACAGGAAGAGCGTACAGTCAGCACTCTTAGTCAGGATCGAACCCAGGTCTCTGGCGCTGTAAGGCAGTAACTCTACCACTGCACTTCTGTGCCGCCCCACAATATGAAACAATTTAAATAAATCAACTAAATTCCATGTATATCAAGATATTAGAATATGTTTTATTCTTAACATATATTGTTTTTAGGAATAATCCTATCAAAAATTGTAACTATTGTACTATTGTACCCTATCAAAAATTGTAAAAGTTAAATTGTAACTACTCTTCAGTTTTAGTTGGCCCAATTAGAGTCAAACTATCATGTTTCCATTCTACCTATCTTCATGTGGGAAGGTGCTTGAAACGTTCTACACCACGATCATGGAAGGAAGTCTGGGCAAGAGCTAATTGCACGGATTTTAATAAAGGATGGAAAAATTCCGCTTGCCAACTTCCAGCCAATTTCCATTGAACTAGAAAACATAGCTATTCTGTAACTTAAAAGTAGTACCAGATTTTCTCTTGCATTCCAATAGCCCAAAGTTTCAGAATAAGAAATGTTAAAATGGAGAGTTGTGATCAAAACATGTGAGAAAGGTTGTAAACTCATTTAAACATACCGATGTGCGATACACATCAAAATGAGTGTCACTGTACATCATCAAGATTTGCAGGCCTGTTTCATTTTCTACTTCTCAACTCCATGTGACACATTTAACCTATCGGTGTTTTTCCTTAACCCCTGTCCAGCACCTAGCTTATTTCAAAGAAGAATTCTTCCCTCGTGGGAATTATTTCTTCTCAAGTATGCATTTACCTCGGTCAAAAAGTAGCAACAATTTAAGAGAAAATTGCCAATATATTTTTATTTTTTAACAATGTTCCACTATCTCACCATTCTGCTGTGTCCTTTTTTCGGTAATAAATCTTTATATAATTGTTATTCCTTTCACAATTGATTGAAATAATTCCTGTAGATTTTTCATATCAGTACAACAAAATCTTGATTATTATAACAATTGCAAACAGTATTAGAACAGCTGTGATTTATAAAGACCAACCTCGGTGGCATGTCCTTGTTTCTTCTACTGCTGTGTGGTAGAGCACCTTTGGCATAAGGGTTGTACTCTATCTTCATCATCTTCATCTAGGGGACAGGATGAAGACCACAATTAAAACATTTCCCTTTGCAGTCTGAATCTGTGAAAATCATGAATCGCAAAAGTTCCATAGGGTAAATGTTAAGAGCGCCCACTCCTGACCCCATTACTGAGTTGAAGAGACAGGGAGTGATTGAAATATCATCAGGTATCCCATATTGAGATGTTTGACCATTATTTTCTATTGAATATGAAAGAATTAGGATATGGGTTATTTCAAGTGGATGTGTTTTAAAACTGAAACTGCACAAAACATTTACAAGAAGCAGATATTAACGTTAGACAGGCTAGTTTGTGGAATGCTATTTCTCACAATTTGTTCCAAATTGATACATTACGGGCATTAATTAAGGAAAGATAATGGAGTTCTAATGGTATCCTGACTAATAATTATCTATCATTGAAGGTCAGTAAAACAGATTATATTGGTCATTGGCTTATTGCAGCTTGTGGAATTCTGCTATACACAATTGACTCCCGCATTTTAACAAAGACTATACTTAAAATGCACTTTGTGGCTGTAAAGTGCTTTGGAACATTCTTAGTGCTATACAAGTGCAAGCCCTTTCTTTATTCTTCCATTAGTCCATATGAATGCCTTAACTAGGAAGATCTCAATGTTCATATCCTAGATTTGGATATATTAATAGAAAAGGCCTGTACACAGCCTCCATCATATAGGAAAATTGTGGAAAGCCACATTTCCTGATATGCAGTCTGCATGTCAGAACTCTATGCTGGCAATACACATTGCAAATTGATCTTAAAGTGGTAAATGTGGAGTTGTTTTTTAATGATGTGTGGAGATTGTATTAGATATTCATATTACACTTCCTAATTTCCTACTTAAATTTTGGAAGCCTAATTCATAAAAATGTATTTATATAACATGTCAATGTCTTAAAATGTAATTGAATAAATTACTTCAGTTTTGGTAACTGCTATTAGACCAGCATGTTGTCCATTATTTTCACAATTAACAATGAAACAAATAATTGTTTAATCTGCAGAGTCAGCCTTAGAGGTAGCATTTTTGAATCAGTCATGTTTAATTCTCAAAACAGATTCTGAAGTACATAATCTAAACTGACACGTAAGGAGTATATAGATGGAATGATACATGCTCATGGTACCAACCTTTGGATACAGCATTAAATTACGGATACGTTAGATGGCACTCTTTAAAGAGTAGAGGAGTTATATCAGTATCATGACGTATATTTATCCTTCAACATTGCAACTGGTAATAATTTCATTGCTGTTATTCCATCCTTCCTAAGTGTAAAGTGGTTGTTCTTTTCCTACATTGTAATTCAATATAGTGCTATGCATGAGATACACACACACACACACGCACGCACGCACGCACGCACGCACGCACGCACGCACGCACGCACGCACACACACGCACACACACACACACATATATACACACACACACACACACACACAAACACACACACACATATACACACACTCATATATACACACACACATACACACACACACACATATACACACACAACACACACACACACACAACACGCGCACACAACACACACACACACACACACATATATATATATATAGAATGTAGACACAAAATGCTGAAGTAACTCAGTGGGACAGGCAGCATCTCTGGAAAGAAGGAATGGGTCATGTTTCGGGTCGAGACCCTTCTTCAGACGTCACCCATTCCTTCTCTCCAGAGATGCTGCCTGTCCCGCTGAGTTACTCCAGCATTTTGTGTCTACCTTCGATTTATTGTAAACCAGCATCTGCAGTTCTTTCCTACCTATATATATACAGTGGCTTGCAAAAGTATTCATACCCCTTGAACTTTTCCACATTTTGTCACGTTACAACCACAAACGTAAATGTATTTTATTGGGATTTTATGTGATAGACCAACACAAAGTGGCGCATAATTGTGAAGTGGAAGGAAAATGATACATAGTTTTCAAATTTTTTTACAAATAAAAAACTGACAAGTGTGGCGTGCAAAAGTATTCAGCCCCCTTTACTCTGATACCCCTAAATAAAATCCAGTGCAACCAATTGCCTTCAGAAGTCACCTAATTAGTAAATAGAGTCCACTTGTGTGTAATCTAATCTCAGTATAAATACAGCTGTTCTGTGAAGGCCTCAGAGGTTTGTTAGAGAGCATTAGTGAACAAACAGCATCATGAAGCCCAAGGAACACACCAGACAGGTCAGGGATAAAGTTGTGGAGAAGTTTAAAGCAGGGTTAGGTTATAAACAAATATCCCAAGCTTTGAACATCTCACGGAGCACTGTTCAATCCATCATCCGAAAATGGAAAGAGTATGGCACAACTGCAAATCTACCAAGACATGGCCGTCCACCTAAACTGACAGGCTGGGCAAGGAGAGCATTGATCAGAGAAGCAGCCAAGAGGCCCATGGTAACTCTGGAGGAGCTGCAGAGATCCACAGCTCAGGTGGGAGAATCTGTCCACAGGACAACTATTAGTCGTGCACTCCACAAATCGGGCCTTTATGGAAGAGTGGCAAGAAGAAAGCCATTGTTGAAAAAAAGCCATAAGAAGTCCCGTTTGCAGTTTGCCACAAGCCATGTGGGGGACACAGCAAACATGTGGAGGAAGGTGCTCTGGTCAGATGACCAAAATTGAAGTTTTTGGCCTAAATGCAAAACGCTATGTGTGGCGGAAACCTAACACTGCACATCACCCTGAACACACCATCCCCACTGTGAAACATGGTGGTGGCAGCAACATGCTGTGGGGATGCTTTTCTTCAGCAGGGACAGGGAAGCTGGTCAGAGTTGATGGGAAGATGGATGGAGCCAAATACACGGCAATCTTGGAAGAAAACCTGTTAGAGTCTGCAAAAGACTTGAGACTGGGGCGGAGGTTCACCTTCCAGCAGGACAACGACCCTAAACATACAGCCAGAGCTACAATGGAATGGTTTAGATCAAAGCATATTCGTGTGTTAGAATGGCCCAGTCAAAGTCCAGACCTAAATCCAATTGAGAATCTCTGGCAAGACTTGAAAATTGCTGTTCACAGACGCTCTCCATCCAATCTGATTGAGCTTGAGCTATTTTGCAAAGAAGAATGGGCAAAAATTTCAGTCTCTAGATGTGCAAAGCTGGTAGAGACATACCCCAAAACACTTGCAGCTGTAATTGCAGCGAAAGGTGGTTCTACAAAGTATTGACTCAGGGGGGCTGAATACTTTTGCACGCCACACCTTTCAGTTTTTTATTTGTAAAAAAATTTGAAAACCATGTATCATTTTCCTTCCACTTCACAATTATGCACCACTTTGTGTTGGTCTATCACATAAAATCCCAATAAAATACATTTACGTTTGTGGTTGTAACGTGACAAAATGTGGAAAAGTTCAAGGGGTATGAAAACTTTTGCAAGCCACTGTATATACATTATATATATATATGTGTCACCTGTGAAATGAAACTCTTTATGGTGACTTAGAAATACAGTATAATTACTGTGCCAACGTTTGTTAAGTGATTATTTGAATTTGAAGACAATAATAACAAGGAGAAATCATATTTATATTATAACACACTTGTCCAAAACACACCTTTTTGCTATGGTAGTGACCCACAGCTATAAATTCTGTTTCTGGGAAGTAGTATGTCCACAAACAAAGTTTAGACTTCATTTGCTCAGCATTCTGAATCAAATGAATTCGGGGTCTGTACTTGTGCATCGGAGTCAGGGGAATCTGAGATACAAAAAAAGAAACAGCATTAAGCAAAATGGCTTACATTATTAAAAGAAGGACAGTGTTGAAAAATCAGAATAATAACTTTGATAACTCAAGCTTACAGATTTTATTTCGAAGATAGACACGAAATGTTGGAGTAACTCAGCGGGCCAGGCAACATCTCTTATTTGACAATGAGTGGCTCATCATCATTGGAATTTCAGGACTGGTGTATGTTGTTGAATATATGAAAAACTTAACGCAAAATATGCATTATTTCAGTTCCTTTCCAATGTCATGAGTGTTTCTCCAAATATTGATAAACCTCTCTGATACTCAGTTCGAAAAGTTATTTTATTATTTTTGTTAACATTTAGTGATATGATTACCATTAAACTCAATTGACAAACTTTAATAATTATTAGTGATGATTGGGCAATCGTATAGCGATGATGCTGTTGCTCATAGTTACCGAGCAAAATATTATACCAACAAAATTACAGATGAATTATTAAGATTCCAGATAACACTTTGTAAATTTTCAGATTCCCTGAGGATATCTCATCAATGCAAATTGAAAACACCCTATAGATATGCGAGTACTAAGGGAGCAGGTGTAAGTATAAGAGGGAGGCTTTACAATCAATGAGAAATGATTAAAAAATGCAAGAATACTCTCGTTAAAAAATGTTGAAGAAGTGAATCAATAGAGACAATAAATAAGAGTGCATGTGGTCATAAAATGGCCACAAGTATTTGGGGATTTACAACAGAATGCAATTGTAAAGAAATAATGATACATTTGTTAAAAAGTAATGATTGGGCCAGTTAGATGTTCAGAGTCCCTCATTAGGGATAGATGTGAAAGCCATAGAGTGTGAACAGTATAGGTTGAATAAAAGGGATGCAAAATGTCGTAATAAAGATGGAATTGAGGTATTAGGGATATTTCCACTGAAGCAGGAAATGTTGAGACAAAATTTCAGAGGTTCCTAAAATCATGATAGAAAATCGTGAACTGAGACACTTTTCTTCCTTGTTTTGAAGGTGAATGCTGTAGATGGGGGAAGGATATCAATTTTACTTCGGAGTCACGTGAGTGACTACGTGAAGAACCCCGCCAGTGCGCCTGCACGTCATTACGTCAGACGCCTTGACGCAAACGGACGTGAGGAGCAGAGCTCCTACAGTGGTTTGTAGTTTTTCAACTACAAGGTAAGTAGAAACCTTTTTCAGGTTTTCCAGGTCCGTTTACTGTGGGTCTATGGGGATTTTTTCCACAGACACCATGGAAAAAACGGACAGGGGGAAGAGGTGAGCGACACAGCCGACAGAAAGTCGGGAAAGTCGGGAGTCCGCGGTTAGAGACCAACCGCCTCTAAACCCCGGTACAGTCGCCAGCGGTGAGCATAGCGACTGTGGACCTGGGGCTGGTGAAAACACTGTCAGCGCCTGTCGGGCAAAAGACGAAGTTTAAATCCCAACGGCCCACGGAGGGAGTCCCAGGCAATGGAAGTAGCTCCAGGGCTAGATACTGCTTTCGAGCGTATTGCCCAAAATAGAAAGCCTTTTACATAGGCTGTTGGAACAAAGTTCACTCAGGGAGGAGTGTACTGAAAGCCAAGCTGCTGAAAACAGCTCAAACAGCTCCTGGTACAGGGCTAGATACTGCTTTCGAGCGTATTGCCCAAATAGAAAGCCTTTTTCATAGGCTGTTGGAGCAAAGTTCACTCAGGAAGGAGTGTACTGTAATCCAAGCTGCAGGAGCAGCTTAACAGCACCTGGCTCAGGGCTGATGGAATGCACCCTCAGGAATGAGATTTCAGACCCCGACTCTGACGGTGAGGCTGTACAAGGCGATGAACGGCAGCTGCAGATGTTCCACCCCTGGCAGTAGGATTCGCTGCCCCGTCAGGGTCAGGAGAGCCATTAGGAGAAGAACTGGCCTCCTTAATAAATTACTTGGTTTACCATTAGCTGGAACAGCAGGAGATGGATGAGGCTGCAAGAAAGCAGGAGACCCCAAGTAACTGTGGGTTGCTGAAAGCAGCAGCAGTGAACCAAATTATCTGGAATCAGTTGCAGAGAATATTAAAGCTGCTGGGTTCTGGAATAACTGCTTTTACCAGATTAGCAGGTAACAGCCAAAAGATGACGAAGTTGCATCAGCAAGCACTGGGGTTGCTATGCAGCACCCACTTCGAGATCAATTATCTGAGGAAAGTGCTATACGGCCTACTATGAATCCGAAATTCGCAGCACTCTGCAAACCAAGTAATATACAATTACCCAACTTACTCTTTGGAGAGGATCTCGGGAGACGTATTAAAGAGTTGGAAGATGAAGCGAAAACAGGATTGATAAAAACATCAATGGTTGCAAAGTCTGTAAAGAGGAAGTATCCTTTCAGACGTCATACGGATCCTAGACCAGGACCAAGTCGCTCATCAACGCAGGGACGTAGCTGGCGGCCTGCAGCGGGAGTAAGGACCAGTGGTGGTGCTTCCGGGAGAATCCAGGGATCTCAGAATACTCAAATGACTCAAGAGGTAGGTGGACCTGGTTCTCAGGGGAACATACTAACTGGATTAAGTCCAAAGGTTGGAGGCAGATTACGTCTCTTCTATAAACATTGGAAGAAGATTACTTCAGATGTGGTAATTCTGAATAATATACAAGGATTTCTAATTGAATTCAATCCAAATTATGATTTGCCTGTCCAGCATGTTCCTAGCAGAACTCTCCACTTTGCGAAGTAATGGAGGTTCAAGTTGCGCTTCAAAACCCTATATATAAAAGGTGTTATTAAAGAATCAGTCTACCAAATTCACCAATTTGGGTCAAATATATTCCCTCGATCAAAAAAGGATGGAGGATGTAGGATTATTATAGACTTGACAAGTCTGAATCCTTTTGTTCAGTGTCTGTTCACTTGCAAGATATGAAGTATTTTAAATTTACATGGATGAACCAATTAGGGCAGTTCAAAGCTCTGCCTAAAGGGTTAACGTTCTCTCCCAGAATATTCATAAAATTGTTAAAATCAATTCTGGGGTTGCTGAGAGCCAGGGGCATGTACTAATGGCATACCTGGATGATGTCCTGATTATAGGAAGGACAAAACAGTCAACAGAAGCATCGGTTGCAGTAATAAAATCAAACTTTTGAAAGTTTGGGGGTTTCTAAATTCATCCAAAGAAATCAAGGTTAAAAACATGTACCTCGATTAATTATTTGGGGTTCACAATTGATTTAGCCCAAATGCAAATTACTTTGCCCAGTGAAAAAAGGGTGGAGTTGATTAAAGATTGCAGTAATCTGTTAAACGAGCAAAAACCTCTAATCAGACAGGTGGCTCAAGTACTGGGAAAATTAGTAGATTCCCAGCAGTCCAGTATGGACCATTACATTATCAACAGCTGCAGAGAATTAAAGAACAGGCACTGAGAGTAAATGCTGGTCATTTTGATAGAACCATGCAAGTAACAACAAATGCTGTTTCTAAGCTGCAGTGGTGGATTCTACATGTCTCAAGCAGTTCAGGCAAAGTGCTGATTGAACAACCTTCCATGATATTACAAACTGATGCCAGTGCACTAGGATGGGGTGCAACTGACTTAACATGGAGCTGCGGAGGCAGATGGAATCAGGAAAAGTTAGTGTTACTGCAGACATGGGGAATTACCTATTTGGAGCTTTTAGGAGGTTTCTATGGACTCCAAGCTTATGGTTCTAACACAACTAAAAGGAAGGTTCAAGTTCAAATTAATAAACACAACAGTAGTTGCCTATATTAATGATATGGGTGGAATTAAGTCGTTGTCATGTGACAAAATGGTTAAATCAACTTGGGTCGGTGTATTGAAAAGAACATTTGGATTTCAGCTATCTATCTACCAGGTAGAATGAACACGATAGCAGACACCAGGTCACGAAAAGTTCCATGATAATAAAGAATGGATGTTGAATCAAGAGGTATTCAATGATATAGTAATCAGATTTGGAATGACCGACATCGACTTGAATCATCAGCTATCGAGATATGTCTCATGGAAACCAGATCCAGGAGCAGTGGCGATTGATGCTTTCTCGCTACATTGGGGTGGTATGTTATCATATATATTTCCACCTTTCTGCCTCATAAGCCAATGTTTGCTTAAAATCAGGCAAGATACTGCTTCAAGGGTATTGGTAGTACCAGATTGGCCTACACAGCCATGGTATCTGTTGATATTAGAATTAACAACACAAATGTTGATGAAAGTCCCAAAAAGGAGTAATTTATTGCTGCACCCTGTAACAGGGTAACAACATCCATTATATCATCGTTTGGATTTTTTTTTGATTTGCAGGTTTTAAGAATGCCTTTTCTGGGACGAGGACTGTCTGAGCATACTGTGGACATGCTTACGGCAGCCGGGAGGAAGAGCACTCAAAAACAGTACCTTTCTTATATGAGGAAATGGGAAGAGTTCTGTGTACAAAAGAATGTGCAATAAAGTACTGCAGATATTTCAAATGTTTAGAATTTCTGTCAAAACTTTATTATGATGAAGGTCTGAGTTGTAGTGCAATTAATTCAGCCAGAAGTGCATTGTCCTCATATTTCGTTCTGGATTCAGAAAGAAACTCAATTGGGTCACACCCAATTGTTTCCAGACTAATGAAAGGAATCTTTAATTCCAAACCACCGAAACCTAGGTACGTGACAATCTGGGATGTAAGTGTGGTACTGAAACTACTTCGTGAATGGTCATCAAGTGTGTCTTTACCTTTGGTCAAGCTCAGTATGAAAGTATTCATGCTTATGGCATGAGTGACAGCACAACGAGTGCAAACACTTGGAAAATTACAAATAGACAGTATGGAAGTAACTGAAGACAAGGTTACATTCTATATCTATGACCTACTAAAGTAAATTAGGCCAGGTGTGACAGGATTTAAAATTATGCTAGCAGCATATCCAAATGATCCATGTCTCTGTATTAAGACATATTTATTACAATACATTGAGGTCACAAAGAATTTGAGAATACGGAAACTGGGTTGTTGATCACACACAAGAAACCACACAAGAGAGTTTCAATACAGACTATTTCCAGATGGATAAAAGAAGTCTTAACAGCTGCTGGTATTAACACTTATGTTTTTACATCTCACTCGACTAGGGCAGCAGAAACGTCGGCGGCCAGGGCAAAAGACGGCCCCATCGACCAAATCCTCGCAGCCGCCGGGTGGTCCAATGAGTTGATGTTTCAACATTTTTACCATCGGCCTATTGTTAATGCGGGGTTGTTTGCAGAAACTATTTTAAGTTCTGTGTAAATTCCTCTGGTTTAAAGGGGATCTGATTCATTTCATTATTGAAATGAATTACTGCATTTGTGGTACAAATGTTATTATGAATGCATGATTGATTATTCTCGTTCCGAGTCAATCTATGCAGTGAGAAGCCGGGATTGATCCACGGCATGAAATCACAAAGCTTTAAAATCTTCACGTAGTCACTCACATGACTCCGAAGTAAAATAGTAAGATTAAACGAGAACTTACCTAAGTTTGAAGTTTGATATTTATTTTATGAGGAGTTATGTAGGTCATTACGTGCCCACCACGACCCTACCCTCTATCATAAAGGTCAGATGGAAGTTCTTGTATTACTCGTTTTATTATGAGACTATATTACTTCGGTTGTTGTTTTTTGTGATTTCACACCGCTGCTTTGAAGATTGACGCGCAGGCGCACTGGCGGGATTCTTCACGTAATCACCTACGTAACTCCTCATAAAATAAAGATCAAACTTCAAACTTAGGTAAGTTCTCGTTTAATCTTACTATTTTAAGTTAGAAGGAAGAATTGGGACAATGGCATTCGGATTCTGGAAGATCTTTCCACAGCAGGTGGTTGAAAGAGCCATTGCTGCACCTTTTCAGGAAATGTTAATATTTATTTGAAGACTGAAGTGAAATCTCAATTTATCTAATGTTCACAAATTCATGTGTATTAAGTGCTGGGGTTTTCTTCACAAGGTTGTAAATGGGAACGTCCCATCCCCCACACCTTTCTTGTTACTTTGGCTCATGGAAGGCACTGCAGGCCAATTCCAGCACTATCATTTCTGCTTTTGGTAAGGTCAGCCAACTCAGCACAAACCAGCAATCAAACCTTCATCCTAATAGCTCTGCATCACACCTGCCAGGATATTTAACTATTGAAGGAACTGCACTTTTTTCATTTCACACACCCCCTACTCATCCCACGGTATCATAGGCATGACAGAGAAAGCTGTCTGTTCTCTAACATTCTGCTGCCAATTGGCTGTCTGTAACGAGCAACAAAATTAGAACAAAGAAGTTCAAAGTCTCCAGAATTTAACATTGGAAGGATCTTTACAACACTTTTCAATTTACATTAATTATGTCTGTAATGGCACTAGAAAAAATATGTAACTCGACTAGTAAAAGATGGGATTATCAGCATTCAAACAGCAGTAGAATAGCGGTCAAATATCACAAGTGATGAGCTGTTCTGACTGTCAGGGTAATTACTGGCTGGTTTGTCGGCAATCTTCTCGTTACAAAAGAACTCCATTAGCTAACCGCAGAGAAAATAGTTACACCTGCCATTTTGGTTCAATACATACAAAAATAACTGTGACACTTTACAGCATTAAACTGGGCTCCCTGCTGCTTTGTCAATTGTGAGGATTCCAGATCAGTCTGCATGTGGCATTTTGAAAGGTTCCACCTGCCAGTTAGGTAAGAAAAACTGTTTTAAACTCTGGTCTGAAAGCTACAATGTTCCACACAAAAAAAAAAAAATACACTGCCCGGTTTTGTTAAATACCTTTCAGTCCTAATACTGCAAACCAAAAAATATATTTTAAATAAAAGGCCACAAGAGTGTATAAATGTGAAAAGTACACTTGCTTCTGTAAAGCAGTAAAGTGGGGAAATTCATGTTCACAATTTTTATTGTTATCGAGGGTGCACACTCAATGCAAATTACTCAGCTAAAAGCACTTGCTGTGAATTCTGACAGCTAATGGGTACCTCATTAAGTCTCATCATTCAACTAGTTCAAAATCAGCTCTCTGCACCTTCAACTCTCCTGCCAAGAATCTAATTTCATGTGAGCTGTTCTGAATGATGTCATAGCAGGAAAGAGTTTGAGTAAGATTCAACCGATGTTATCATTGGAGCAATCCAATATGCAGAAAAGGGTGACATATTTTGACAATAAGATTGAAGGGTCTTTAAGGATTTTTAAACTGAGTGTGATAATTTCAATAATCAGCCTGTTATATGTCAGAATTTTAAAACCTTTTTTCCATTAGTAATTTGGGCTGGATATTTACATAAGAGGAACACTTCACTGAAGACTCTTAGAATGCTGGAGTGCAAAATGGTATCAAATTCACACAAACAATTCACCAGTCAATTTTTGATCGTAAGCTGCAGAGAGTCATTTGGTACAACTGTTTAAAAATCTTTGGGCGATGAATATACTTTTTTTTTTAAACATTAAGAGTTTAATGTTAAGAGTTAAAGATGCAGTACTAAAAAATGAATCGGTGTCTTGTAATTTCAGTAGCTCCACAGTTCAAAATCAGCCGCTCAAAAATATTTTGCTATTCTTCTGCAAGGTTATGAGTTATGAGCTTGCAATATTGAGCACTGGAAACATTGAAGACGAACCTGATCCTGAACATGTCCTCATTATACATCTTAATATTCCAGCAACAGTCAAAGGATGATAATCCAGTCATTTCCTTATCGTACCTCTGGGACCTGTTCTTATTATGAAGAATAATCAGCAAAGATTGGAGACTGAACTAATAATTTACCTGGTCTGAATGGATCAATTCTAGACATTGAATTTAGCTGTTAAGGAGTTGAGATTGGATGGTAAATTAAGAAAGTTTCAATCTGTGTTACCCATGCTTGTTCTGAGCAGGAAACAGAGGGATGACTTTCTGAATGACCTCAAAGGCGTACTCCAACAATGCAGTTGGGATTTCTAGCATGAAGGAATAATTGATCCATGAGATATGGGTAGAATACACTTGATTTGACTTGGAGGACGATTGTTTTCGCATCCATCTGCTACCCTTGGCCTTCTTGTTGGTAGAGGTTTACATGTCTAGGAGGTTCTTACAGAGAGGGAAACCATTTAGTGAATAGAGCTGAGAGCTGTGGCATCTCAGTGAACTGTTCTCCTGATCTTACGACAGGTGAAAGGAAACTGATAAAGACATTTTCTTGAAGGATTTAAACCAGCATCTGCAGTTCCTTCTTACACATTTACCTGACAAATAATATGTCTTCTAAAACCTCATATCTTCTCTTTGGGCAGTACTTTTGAATCGATAGTGACTTGCCACTGCTGTAGTTTTGTGGCTTTTTGAGATGGTTGCTGAGGCCAATGTGGAGACAGAAGGTGCCTGAGAGGAGCTGGTAGTTTAAGAAATCGTGTGGTAAGTAGGGCTTCGTAGTGCTGCCAATGCATGCACTCAAGGTTCTCAATGTCATCCCAAATGCTCCTTCTACACTTGGAGCAGTTAAGGGTCAGAAGTTCTCTGGAGTCCAATACTGAACAGACTGGTTTACTGGGATTAGATTTTTTTCCTCCATTTTGAACAGATTTGTTACCTTGGTCCTCTACAACATACTTATGAAAGAACATATGCATTTTAAAATCTGCATCATCTTCTTTCTGATTTTTCATTCTATTTTAACTCACAGTTCTGAGTGTTGTCACGGACTGAACCAGGTGGGGTATGTGTGTAAGTATTGACACTTGGTTTATTAAAAGTAAGGACATGGGAATTTATGATAGTAGCATAAAAATAAGACCAAAGCACATGAGTTTAAAATGGGTCAGAGATACATTTATATGCCCTGATCCAATTTTCAGCTAAAAACTACACATGATGATGAACTAATTCACCCCACCTCCCCCTATTATAACACAGGAATTTGATTCATTAGAGAAAAGAGAGAGAATTTCATAAATAACTATTTTTTATTTTAACGCATGGTTTTCTAGTCTACTCACACAAAATAAACAGAACAATTAATGTCATTCTTGTCACATCTGCAAATGCCTCCCCAGGTGTTCACTGAAATACTTGTTAAATGTTCATTGGCTGGATAGTGCTGCCAGTTATGTAAATGTCGTGTTTCTGTGGTTTCCAGTTTTAATATAAAAAGGTTAATTTGTCCCTTAAAAAAGAAATGATGCAAAAGCAATATTCAAGGGGGCATCATGTAGTGGGAGTAGGAGTGGTGGAGGAGTGGCTACACTTGGGATTAAAGAGATAATATTTCAAAAAACAAACTGCTTCCTTTTTCCTTACACATCACATTATATATCCTATCTAAAATAACACAGGTTAAAAAGAATCATGTCATCTGAATCTAACGCCAGAGTTAAAATGTACTGCTTTCCTCCCTAACAGAACAAATATGAGGTGTGTCACCAGTTTTAAATGAAATCAGGTCTACTTTAAAATAATATAACGTATAATCATTCATTTGTGACTTCACACTATTGTTGAAATCCAGTGCTTGATCAGAACCCACACATTCTGAAACATTGCCAAATAAACTAGAGCTGACATTAAAGAAAGGAAATGTTTAAATCATAGTCCTGCAGCTCACAGAGTTCACACCAACCATCAAGCAGTGATTTACACCAAATCTACACAAACCCCATTTGATTTTCACCACATTCTCATGATCTCTCCCAAAGATTCCCTCAGATTCATGAAGACACCACGATTCTACTGCTCATCTCTACCTCAGCAACAATTCACAGTGGCCAATTAACCACCAACGCACACACATCTTTGGGATGTGGGAGGAAACTGGAGAACCTGGAGGAAACTTTCTCAGGGAGAATGTGCAAGCTCCATGCATTCCTCACCAATGATGAGCTTCTGGGGCAGCAGCTCTCAGCTCTGCCACTGCGCTGCCCACAGATTATCTGTTCATTTAAAGAGTTGTTACTATCTCAATACTGAAGGAGGGATGAAAGCCAAATGAACAACATTTTAAAAAAGTACATTGTAGAATAGAAGAGTAAATAGATGCAAGGCTACAAGGAAATAGCAGGAGATATGGGTTATTTATATCACTACTTCAAAGAACAAGATGAGGCACAATGAGCTAAATGACAATCCTTTGTCAATATCACCTCATGATTTGCCTAAATGTCTATTATTTACCGGTTATTTTCTAGTTATAATTCTGATGAAAAATATCTTTATCCAAAATATTTGTTAATTATCTTTTTGGTCCCTTTTTTTAAAGCCTCTAAATACCCAAGCCAAATAATCATAGCACATCGTTCCATCTGAAATCCACAGATCTACCACCACAATGATAAGGTTCTACATGGTAGTCTGCTCTGGAAGGTTAGATCACCTGGGATTCAGGGAGGGCTCGCCGACTAGATGGAGAATTGGCTCCATGGAAGGAAACAGTGATGCTGGAAGGTTGTTTATCAGACTGGAGGCCTGCAACTAGTGGTGCACCTCGGATTAGTGATGGGCACATTGCTGTTAGTGGTGGATATCAATGATTTAGTTGGCATAATTAGTACGTTTTCAGATGACACTAAAATGAGTGGTATCATAGATAGTGAAGATGATTATCAAAAGTTATAGCAGGATCTTGATCAGGTGGGTAAGTGGACTGCGGAATGGCTAATTGGTTTTAATGCAGATAAGTGCGAGGTGTTGCATTTTGGGAAGTCAAACCAGCGCAGGACCTTCACATTGGATGCCAGGACCCAGAGGACTATTGTAGAGCGGAGGGAGTGCAGCTACATAGTTCCCTGAAAGTGGTGTCACAGCTAGATGGGGTGGTCAAGAAGGGTGGTACATTGGGCTTCGTCAGTCAGAGCACGGGGTAAAGAAGTTGGGATCTTACGTTACAGTTGTGCAAGATGTTGGTGAGGCCGCATTTGGAGTGTTGTGTTCAATTTTGGAAAGATGTTGTTAAACAGGCAAGACAATAGACAATAGACAATAGGTGCAGGAGTAGGCCATTCGGCCCTTCGAGCCAGCACCGCCATTCAATGTGATCATGGCTGATCATCCCCAATCAGTACCCCGTTCCTGCCTTCTCCCCATATCCCCTGACTCTGCTATTTTTAAGAGCCCTATCTAGCTCTCTCTTGAAAGTGTCCAGAGAACCGGCCTCCACCGCCCTCTGAGGCAGAAAATTCCACAGACTCACCACTCTCTGTGAGAAAAAGTGTTTCCTCATCTCCGTTCTAAAGAGTGCAGAGAAGATGTACAAGGATGTTGTCAGGACTTGAGGGCCTGAGTTATAGGGAGAGGTTAAGCAGGCTAGGACTTTACTCCTTGGAGCACAGGAGGCTGAAGGGTTATCTTATAGAGGTGTACAAAATCATGGGGAATAAATAACGTGAATGCACAGTTTCTTTTACCTAGAGCAGGGGAATCAGGAACCGGAGGATATACATTTAAGGTGAGAGGAGAAAGATTTAATAGGAACTTGAGGGCAACTTTTTCACTCAGAGGGTGGTGGGTCTATGGAAGGAACTGCCAGAGGAGGTACTTGAGGCAGATATTATAACAACGTTTAAAAGACATTTGGCCAGGTACATGGATAGGAACGGTTTGGATGGATATGGGTCAAACACAGGCAGATGAGACTAGCATCGATGGGGCATCTTGGTCGGCATGGACATGTTGGGCCAAAGGGTCTGTTTCCATGCTTTATGATTCTATAACTCTAATGGCCTAATGGGTCTAGCAAACCACCCGATACGTTACTGAGCAAAACTAGTAAGAAAAGTTGCAGATGTAAGGCCCAACCGGAGCTGAATTAGGATGTTAAGTTCTGACCATTGCCAAGGCATTGCCACAACCAATCATCCAGCGTTTCAATCTGTCATCAATTAATGAGATCTTGCAAAGTGCATTTGGATGGATGTCAAGTTGGGACAAGATAAGAATAGTTGCAAAGCCCTCTAAGGACTAATCACCAGGACCAAGTACAAACCCAGGCATTAGATAAACGTTCACTTAGATGAGAAGTGCTTGCAATCATAGAATCGTCATGCAATGGAATTTGTACTATTCTGAGAAAATAAGTATACATACTCCAAAGAACATTGTCTTGTTTTTTTTGTTGAAAAGTTGGCTCACCATTCCTTTGTGATCGGTTCCATTTGCGGTGCAGATTTTGAGCAGTTTGAAAGTTATGGGCTTGTCGATCAACTCAGCTGCAAGGGTTGGGGTATCGGAGTGAATATAAACTCCACTTGATTGCTACACGATTTTAAAGAGGAAAACAAAAATAGTTCAGAAACATATGGTTAAGGATAGTGAAAAGCATATCCACCTCAGTCTGAAGAAGGGTCTCGACCCGAAACGTCACCCATTCCTTTTATCCAGAGAAGCTGCCTGTCCCACTGAGTTACTCCAGTATTTTGTGTCTATCTTCAGTGTAAACCAGGATCTGCAGTTCCTTCCTGCACAATCCACTTCAGCACATGTCCATATCCATAATTGTTCTCTTGATGAGAGCAGTTAAATTCTCGATCCAATGACCTAGAGCCTAAGGTTTTGAAAGAGTTATCTATAGCGACACCAGCTGCACTGGTAGGCATCTTCCAAAATTCGATTGATTCTGAAATGAGCTCCACAGATTGGAAGGTAACAAATGTAACCCCAGAATTTATTGTTAAGGAAGTGGTAACAGGCGCAATCAGAAAATTAATATATACGTATCAACTAGAGTCAACATGAAATTTATGAAAGGGACATCAAAAGGCAAAACTGTTTGAGAATCCTGAGATTCCTGGCAGCAAAATAGATAAGGGAGAATCAGTCAATGTATTCTGCAGTATTTGCATTTTCAGAAGGTCTTTGACAAGCTGCAGTCCAGTCTGTGAAATAAAATTAGAGCACATGAATGGGGTTACATGACTGGCCAGGACTGAGGACTGGATAATGAACTGAACATATAAAAGTAGGAATAAACATTCATATCTGGGCGGGAAGGCAGTTAAGTCGGGTGGGAGTGGAGGCTCAACATGGTTTGGTGTCCAGCTTTTTGCAATCTGTTATCAATTAATGGGACAATGAGACAAAGTGCAATGCATCCAGGGTTGCTGCAGATACAAAACTAGGTGCTGGTGTAAGTTACAAGGTGAGGTAGAAAGAAATGGGCAAACTGAATGTGCAAGTGCATGACAGATGGAAGGGTACAGTATGTGGTAAAATGATATTAAACATAGACATAGATAACTGATTTCTATGTGTTGGAAGAGACTGGGCCTATACTGGACCACGCATTGGATTTCTGTGCTTCCTCAGTATTTCATTAAAATTGTGTGACTGCTATTGCCTGTGTTCAAATCTTAGTAGAAACAAAGAACTGCAGATGCTGGTTAATAAACAAAAGGACACAAAGTGCTGGAGTAACTCAGCAGGTCAGGCAGCATCTCTGGAGAACATGGATAGATGAGGTTTCAGGTCGAGACCCTTCTTCAGACTGACTCTAAACATCACCTATCCATGATCTCCAGAGATGCTGCTTGACCTGCGGAGTTACTCCAGCACTTTGTGTCCTTTTGTGTTCAAATCCTCTCTGATACAGTCACTGTCCTTTCACTCCTGATTCTGATTGACCAATGCTATTGTTAGGTGGGCAGATTACATTAAATCACTGGACATCAGATCCATTAAGCCTGCTGCATTCTTAAAACCCGACCTCCATCATACTCCCTAATCATGCATTACCCTGAAGGAAATTAAAATACAAGGGCCTCTATCCAATGAAAGGAAAACACTGGAACTGTTTTTCTTCAATTCCTTGAGGCAGTCAAGCAAACTTCTCTGGAAGATTGCAGTCCCAGTAAATTATGATATCTAAAACCACAGTGGTGAATTCATTCCCTCCCCATTTTGCACAGTCTAGCCCAGAGAGCTGTGAAATGGCCTGATTCTCCACTTCAAATTCCACAAACCAGAGTGTGCAGAAAGCATAACTTTGCCGAATAGAACATTTGAGGTAGCATTTCTCTCCACGCCATTCAAAATGATCTGGCTACACATCTGGCATAATCCTTACCCAATTAATTGGATGGTAATTCTGTGCGTTTGGCAATGTGGTCACCGTGACAAATTTAGCTATTGTTTTTATTAATAAAGTTACAGGGTGATAACGAATTCCTCAATTATTTTGCCTTTCAACCCTCAGTTCCTTCCCATCTTTCCCATTGTCCACAGTCCATTTTGAACGGGAGTTTTATTCTTATAGCCACAATATCTTACCTGCTGTCGAGCTGGAGCAGATGGGCACCAGCCCCTCTCCTCTGTGTAGGAGTAGCGTTGATCACTGCATGACTCCATATCCACCATAAATGTATATGACTTTTCTGGATCTAAACCGTGTATGGTGATGACAATGGGGGGGAACAAACATCTGTGAATAGAATAAACACAACATTCATGCTGCTTGTAAATTACTGAACTTATGTAAAGCAAAAAGGGATACTATTTCTTCGTAACATATTCTATTTCCTGCACTATTCCTACATCCGCTGATTTCCTCAGTTTCCATACATTTATCAATATTTGTATTGAATAAACTCAGCAAATGACTTTCCACACCCATCCAGTTTGAGAAATTTGAAAGACTGACCAGCTAATGAATAAAGAAATGTCTCTTTCATCTCATGCCTAAATGGCTTGCTCTTTATTTGGATTGTAACCCCTGATTATATTCTCAGCCAGTGAGAACATCCTCCTTCCATCCATCTTGTTGAACCCTGTGAGGATTTAATATTTTAATGAGATCAGCCCTCATTCTTCTAAACTCCAGAGTCCTAATCTATTGTCTCTGTTCATGTGGCAAACCTGCCATCCCAGGAACCAGTCTGGCAAATTTCCTTTGCACTCCCTTTCTGGCAAAGATATATTTTTTATAGGTTAGGAGACCAAAAATATACACAATACTCCAGGTGCAGTCTCACCATGGCCCCAGATAATTACAGAAAGACAATTTGCAGTTAGACATGTTAGTTTCCAGTTACTTACGTAGCGACTCTTCGTACCCTATGAACATTGACATTTTTCAACATTATCAAAAGCCTTATGAAAATCTAACTAAACAACATCAATTACAGTATTTCACCTGGTCATATTCTCAAAGGACTAAAATAAACTGGTCAAAAATTATTTACCTTTCTTAAACTTGCGCTGTCTCTGCTAAATCCCATTATCCATTTGGTGTTATGTTATCAAAACTTTCATTATAGCATCCAGCATTTTGCTCCTAGCTGTTTTCCTAACAGGTCAGGCGTTCCTAGTTTTCTTTCTCCATCCCTTTTAAAATATATTTTTAATCATTTGCTATCGTGCCTCTTGATGAGCGGAATTCATATTGCATTTGGAAGGAATTCTTTATCCATTGGGAGGAGGCAGTTGAGGAGAGCCCTTACAAAGACATTCACTGCACTTATTGCACTTTGATGTCTATTTTTTTGACATGAGGTCATGATGACATCGTCCCAGAGATCTGCAAATATGCCCTTCTTCAGACGAGGGCAAGAATTTATGCTGGATGTAGTTCTTAGTGATGTTTGCTGCTTTAGCAGTGATTTTGGATATTTCAGAAGGCTTATTGTTTTCAATTGTTGGTTATCCTTTAATGCCAAGATTGTGGAAGCATGTTGTGGGACTTGATACTTGGATCAAATTTAATCCTGATCGAGTGGTTCATTGAAATTCTTTTTGCATTGGGCACTGACTGCCTCACTGTGCTCTTCACCATTCCAGTTTTTTTATAAGGGTGGTCCCTCAGTGTTTGGTCTATAATAGTCTGGAGAATCATGCATCTTGTGGTTGTTGATTTGTTGCTAGATCATGCATAGGCATCTTACACTCACTAAAATTGAGTTTAGTGTATGGATCATCAGGATTCTTGTGGCCTACACTAAAACCAGCAGATCTACATGTTGCACCTTGGCACCTCACTGATATTGACATCATATGAGGATTGAAACCTAATGGCCAAAAGAAAGCCTGCTCAAGGAACAAGGGCCAGCTGGAAGAGGAGTTCTGTCTCCATGGTTTGGTTCAGCCATCAGCAATGAACACGTCTGGTGTCTAAAGGGGCTGTCCCACTGTGGCGACCTAATTGGCGAGTTTAGAAGGGTTTAGGAGTGTTTGAAAAAGTGTCATGTTGAAGACCTCCTTCGACTATGTAGAAGACTAGCTTTGACTAGCTACGACTAACTTCGGGAAAATTGGACACCGAATAGTGGAGAGTGAAGACGACCTCCTTCGACCTCCCTTCGACAATATTGAAGACTTGCGACGACTACCTTCAACTACCTTTGATTACCTTCGACTACCCTCGATTACCTACGAATAACATGCCGACCTACTACGATCCACTTCGACTAAACCTGCTCGATTTTTTTCCATGGCGACTTTTTTTTACTCGCGGGCATTTTTCAGCATGTTGAAAAATACGCCGCGACCTAGCTGAGGCCTCGAGTATGCGGGGAATACTCTCGAGCATGAAGGAGAGTTACAAAGACCTCCTAGGACCTCGTGTCGACCATGCTGCGAGTATGAGTCGAGGGCAAAGCCTTTGGCTTTCTCCAATGGGAAACCAGCACAATATATTAGCTTAGATAGACACAAAATGCTGGAGTAACTCAGCGGGACAGGCAGCATCACTGGAGAGAAGGAATGGGTGATGAAGAAGGGTCTCGACCCGAAATGTCATTCATTCCTTCTCTCCAGAGATGCTGCCTGTCCCTCTAAGTTATTCCAGCTTTTTGTGTCTATCTTCAGTTTAAACCAGCATCTGCAGTTCCTTCCTACACAATACATTAGCTTCATCCTCCTCTGTCCGCATCTAAATGAATTCCAAGCCTGGCCTGACGTTACAATTTTCCTCCACCGTCTCTGCCACGATGACCATTTCTTTGGCCAGGAATCCTTACCACTGGCTGTGGACCCTTTTTCCAGTCTCTAGAATTCCTGGACCATCTGAACTTCTCCCTCGAGCACAAATCTATCTATCACTGTGTTTCCAGCATTTTCGGTTTTGATTTCAGAATGCCAGCATCAGTGGTTTTTAGCTTTACAGTACTCCAGTCATGGCCAAATCAGTGTTTATAAAGATTCAGCATAACTTCCTTGCACAGGATCCCGAATGTTTTTTTAACAGGTTTCTCAAGCTTCACTGATATTCTGAACTATTTATGCATGACATGCTCGATCGCTCTGTTCCTGGACGTCTTTTAAAATTGTGCCCTCCAGTTTATATTGCCTCTCCGCTAGCTTCCTTCTGCAATGAAACATTTCACATTCTTTAGCATTAATTTAATCTACTGTGTATCTGTCTGTTTACTCCTCTGCCTATCTCTAACCTCTTGAGGTCTACTGCTATCTTCCTAACAGCTCACTGGTTCTTCCCAGTTTTATGTGATCTGTATGCTCGAGTCCAAGTCATTAATGCATATTGAGAAAACCTTTGGTCCCGGTAATGACCCTAGGGAGTGCCACTGTACACCACTGGTCTCTTTTTAATTAATATACAAGTACCCACTGCTATCAAAGGGTTCTGCTTCAATGATTAAATTTGTGAATGTTATTCAGAGTTTCTATTCAGAACCTCCAAACAAATATGGCCGATAGTGTAAACTTTAAGGGATTTGATACTATTTTAAGAATTATAGCTTTTGAGTTCGGAATTTAAACCTAACAAAATACACCCAATGCTGTGTAGTCAGTTATGATGGTTAACAAGACATGAAGGTCTGGTCTGATTTATTTGTTTTCTGTTCTTTACTAGGTTCTCCTACTTTCCTTCTTGGCTATATCCATGGGTGATTATCTAATATGAACTGGCCGGTACACTGATTTTTTTGGCTTTTTTGTTGTTGTTGTATTTTTTATTTTATTAGAAGTATTGTACATTACAATAATCTGCAATAACGTAAGTTTATGCTTTTCTTGCACCACTCCTTATTTTAAACTTTAATAAGAAAAAAGGATAGAGTTAGTAAAGATAGTAAGTGAGTGATTGAAAGAGTGGTCCAGGAACACCCATATGGACCTAAACCACAAGAAATAGTTATAGAGAAGAAAAAAAAGAAAGAAAAAGAGAAAAACCAAAAGGAGGAAAAAGAAAAAAGAAAGCATAAGATAAGGTAGGACAATATGAAAGGGATGTACCTACTTCATATCTTTACTCACCCCTCGCCAGGTCCTGAAACCATTTATTATCAACATTTTGTTGCACCCTATGTTTGCTTTGTAGATTTTTGTAGATTTTTGTTGCTTTGAATGTGAAATCAGACTGGGAAATGTTTGTGGGCCCCTTCTCATCATTATGGTTCAGTTCTGCATTAGAAATCCCAACTGTGAGGTGACACGGTGGGTGGCAATGGTCCTTTAATTCAATGTTAGTGATGCAGTTTGCATAATGATAATTGTATTTGACTTGCTTGCCTTCTATGTGTGCACATTTAAATTCCATGACTATCAAAGGAATATTTTTTTTGTTACAGTTGAATGATTTTCATGCTTTCACCCAGTAGTTTGAAGATAAACAACTCTAGATTTCAAAGATGTTTCAGGCACTTGTGTCTCAAATGGCTCTATGAAATACTGCACAAATAATCCATAATCCTTCTTAAAACCAGCTGGAGTGGGACAAGAAGAGGAAAAACAAAATGGTCCAATTTGTCACTTTCAGATAACTAGTTTTGCTCATCAATTCTGATACCTCATTAACAATGTTTCAAGAGATAAGAAAACAGCATAAGACGACCAAGGTTTTTATTAACCAGAACACACCTCTAGCTCAAAAGACTGATTCCTCGTTGACAAATCATACAATCACCCTTTTCATCATGAAATTTCACTTTTCTTGGAAAAACATCAAAATTATTTTTGTTTTGTATAATTAAACAATGGTGCTGCTAAATTAGTTTGAAGGCCGAATATGAAATATCGTCAGTCTTTTATTTATTGACCTCAGGATTACCATCTGTGGGGATGCAGAGAGGACATCTCAAATATCTTGTCACATCATATTCCTCATTTTCTGAGAGTACTAAAAACATTTACAGGCGTTCCAGCCCACTAACATATGGAGCTGCTGACCTCCGCCACATCAAAAATGAGTGACATTTGCCCCACTATCCTTGAAGACTTTAAGTAATGATATGAATTCCCCGTAGAGGCCAGCGCTGTGCACACACTGTGTAAGGCATTTCAGACTTTCAAACATGCGATGTCAATTGTTTTAACTGACAGAACTTCAGGTTTTTATTTTCCTTTAATTCCAAATGCTTCGGATACTTCCACGGCAGTTTTATCAACTCTGTAACAGAATTTACCCTCTAGAATGGAATAGACATGATCTAGTGCAAAATCCCACCTGATTTGTTATTGGGGACAGGATTGGGGACATGGGCGGCATGGTGGCGTAGCGGTAGAGTTGCTGCCTCACAGCGCCAGAGACCCGGGTTCAATCCTCTCTGCGGGTGCTAGTCTGTACGAAGTTTGTACGTTCTTCCCGTGACCTGCGTGGGTTTTCTCCGGTTTCCTCCCACACTCCAAAGACATACAGATTTGTAGGTTAATTGGCTTGGCGTAAAATGTATGTTTAAAATTGTTCCTTGTGTGTGTAGGGTAGTGCTAATGTGCGGAGATCGCTGTTCGGTGCGGACACGTTGGGCCGAAGGTCCTGTTTCCGCGCTGCATCTCTAAACTCAAAAAATATATTCACCAGTCTACTAGCCATTTTCAGTATATCTTATTTAAAAACTTCCAGCTTTCTTTAATTTCCTTTTTATCTCAGCCATTGACATATTTAATAATAGTCAAATGGACTCTGAACCCTCGGGCTCCCCTTCAATTTTTAACCACATCTTTTATCCTATTTATTATCATATTCATAAGAGTACACAAAATGGAAAGTGCAATACAGAAAATATATACAATCATAAATATAATAAGCTTTGATAGTCAAAAATCAAATCAAAATGAAACTTTGCCCTTCAAAATCTTTTCAGAAAGTTTTGAATGCTATTTTTAATATTTTCTAACAGGGTGTTCCCAGCATTTATTGCCCATCACTAATCGCACTTGATGTGGTGGTGAACTATCTTTTGGAACCACGGCATTTCACCTGTGGAGTTGCAGGATGTAGACAGTCACATGATTCCACTGCGCTCCGTGGAGGGGCATCTCCAGATAGTGGTGTCTCAATACCCTGCTAACACTGTCTCTTTTAGAGTCATGGAGTCATACCGCACGGTAACAGGCCCTTTGGCCCAACTTGCCCACGCTGACCAAGATGCACCTTCCAGGATCGTCCCACCTGCCTGTGTTTGGCACATATTGCTCTAAACCTTTCCTACAGTTTCCACGCACCTGTCCAAATGTCTTTTAAATACAGAGTAGCCGAAGTGAATAAGAGCAATACATTTTGTAGATGGTGCACATGGTAACTGCTGGAACACAGGTAGAAAATATTCCATCACATTTCCGATTTGTAGATAATGGAAAGGCTTTGGGATGTCTCAAGGTGAGTCACTCACCACAGGACATTCAGTCTCTAACCTGCTATTGGAGTCACACCATTTATGTGGCTGGTCCCGTTTATTTTCTGGCCTGGACGGGAAAAAGCCTGGATAGAGTGGATGTGGAGAAGATGTTTCCACCAGTGGGAGAGTCTACAACCAGAGGTCATAGCCTCAGAATTAAAGGATGTTCCTTTAGGAAGGAGATGGAGAGGAATTTCTTTAGCCAGAGGGTGGTGAATCTGTGGACTTCATTGCCACAGAAGGTTGTGGAGGCCAAGTCAAATGATATTTTTAAGGCAGAGATAGATAGATTCTTGATTCGTATGAGTGTCAGGGTTTATGGGGAGAAGGCAGGAGAATGGGGTTAAGAGGGAAAGATAGATCAGCCATGATTGAATGGCAGAGTGGCAGAGTAGACTTGATGGGCTGAATGGCCTAATTCTGCTCCTATCACTTATGAATTTATGGTAATTGGTGACCTCCAATAATGTTGACTGTGGGTGATTGGTGACTGAAGTGTCATTGAATGTCAGGAGTAGGTGGTTGTACTCTCTCTTATTGGAGATGGTCATCGATGGGCATCTCTATGGCATTAATGCTACTTGCCATATATTGTCCAGGTCATTCTACATGAGAATATAGACTTGTTCATTTGCTGAGGGGCTGTGAATGGAATGAAAAGTGTGCAATCATCAGCAAACCTGCCTACTATTGATCTTGTGATGAAAGAGATGGAAGGAAGACTATTGATACAGTAATTTAAGAGGGTTGGGTTTACGATACGGCCCTGAGATACAATACAATACAATACAATACAACACAATTTATTTGTCATTTGGACCCCGTTGAGGTCCAAACGAAATGTCGTTTCTGCAGCCATACATTACAAAATGAAGAAGACCCGAGACACAACACAATTTACACATACATCCATCACAGCGCTGTGATGGAAGGCAAAAAAAACGTATCTCTCCACTGCACTCCCCCCCCCGATGTCAGAGTCAAAGTCAAAGCCCCCGGCGGGTGATGGTGATTGTCCCGCGGCCATTAAAGCCACGCCGGGTAATGCAAGGTCGCGCACCGGGTCTTGGTGTTAGAGCCCCGGCGTGCGCTCGCAAAGTCCCGTGGCCATTCCAAGCCGCGCGGGGCGATGATGTAAAGCCCCGCTCCAGGTGCTCTTCAACCCCGCAACTCGGGCGGGAGAAGTCGCCGCTGCGGAAGCCCCGAAAAGCGGTCTCCCACCAGGGACCCGCGGGCCTCCGGTGACGCCGTCCGCCAGACCCGCGGCTGTGGCCTCCGAATCTCCGGGGGTCAGGTCGCAGCAGCGATTGTTTCCACCACAGCTCCACCCGCTCCGGACTCGGCCAGCCCCGTGACGGTGAGTAGTCCGCAGCTCCGCAACTGGAGCCCCAGGTCGTTCCTGCTGGAGGCCGCTCCACGTTGCCCAGCCCCAACGACAACGGAGACCCGACAAAGAAAACGTCGGGTATCCCGTGCAGGGGAAAGATTTTAAAGTTCCCCCCCCCACCCCCACCCCCACCTCCCCACACACATACCCCGACAAAAAATAAAAATAAAAACTACATAGAAACGAGACAAAAATAATAAAAAGACAGACGGACTGCAGAGGCCGCTGCTGACGAGAGTCGTGCCGCCCACTCACTAAAACTACAAAAAAAAAATGAATTAAATGGACGGCTGCTGATTAGCAGCCGTTCCCCAAGATGGCTCCTCCTCCTGACGCCGTTCCCCAAGATGGCTCCTCCTCCTCCTCCTCCTCCTCATGAATATGGCTCCTCCTCCTGATTATGGGACTAGGATGATTGACTCCCAAAAACCACAACCATTTCTCTTTGTGCAAGATATAACTCAACCCAAGGAGTATTTTCACCTTGCTGTCCATTGAATTCCATTTTACCAGAGCTCCTTGATGCCACACTGAGTCACATACTTCCTTCATGGCAAGGGCAGTCACTTGCACCTCTCATCTGAAATTCATCTCTTTCATTCAGGGCTGAAGAAGGGTCTCGACCCGAAACGTGGCCCATTCCTTCTCTCCGGAGATGCTGCCTCACCCGCTGAGTTACTCCAGCATTTTGTGTCTACCTTTCATTCAGGGCTTTGGTGAAGTATTGACACCGGTGAGCTGGTTGTTGGAGAAGCAAGTGTTGCATTATGGCACTGTTGCACCCATGCTGTGCCACGGCAATCCCAAAGAACTGGAACAGAAGAGGCTGCAGGGAGTGGTGCACTCAGCCTGGTCCATCACAGGCACAGCTCTGCCTCTCCATCGAAAGCATCTACTGTACATGAGAAGCTGCCTCAAGAGAGCGCCGGCATCTATCATCAAAGAACTTCACCATCCTGGCCAGGACTTCTTTTCAATGCTACCATCAGGCAGGAAGAAGGTGCAGAAGCTTGAAGTCGCACACCACCAGGTTCAGGAACAGCTGCTTTCCTACGACTTTCAGACTGAAGAAGGGTTTCGGCCCGAAATGTTGCCTATCTCTTTCGCTCCATAGATTGGAGGAGGAGGAGCCATCTTGGGGAACGGCTGCTAATCAGCAGCCGTCCGTTTAATTCACTTTTTTTTTGTAGTTTTAGTTAGTCTGCGTTTTGTCTGTAGGAGTAATTCGACTTTTCAATGTTGGGCGAAGGGGGTAACCATATTTCTAGGTCCCTACCTGGTCGGTGAGGCAGCTTTTTCTCCGGGCTGCCCCGTCGACCCGTCCTCGTGGCCTACCAGCGGGCCTGGAGCGGCGTTTCCTGACGGGGACTGCCCAGCACCTTCAGCTTCGGTTGGTGGCACAACGCTGGAGCGCTATCGTAGAGCGGAGCGGGCGATGCCTTGCCTGGGTCGCCGCGCTGGATCGACGCGCTGGAGCTCCGGTATGCGGTGACCGCCGAGCTCAACACCTCCGGGCTGCGGGGCTGCGGAGCGGCCAGCCGCGGGCGGCGGCGCCGACTTTAACATCGGGAGCCTCGGAGCTCCAAATCGGCGCGGCCTTGTCGGCTTCAGGTGCCACGGACTCCGGTAGGAAACCGGCCGTTGCAGCCATCCCAGCCGCTGCGAGGACTCTCCCGACGCCGGGGCAACTGCACCCGGCGAGAATGGCCAGGAACATCGGGCCTCCGTAGAGGCAACTGTGGAGGCCTCAATAGGCCTGACTTTGGGGAGAACTGGGGTTGGGGACTGGACATTGTGCCTTCCCCCACAGTGGTAACCATTGTGGGGGGGGGTGATTTTGTGTGTAGTGTGTAGTGTCTATGTTAGTCTATGTTCAAGATGGCGGTCGGAAGGGAGAGTGGACGCTGGCGCGGTTTAGCTGCCGCTGCTCTCCCTTCACATTGTGTTTCTGAATTTTGTTGTTGTCTTTTTTTGGATCGAATTTCTGTCTTTAATTTGTGTATTGTGATGTCTTTATTACTTATTTTACTCTGATTATATGTTTCTTTGTTAAATTTTGTAAGGTGTCCTTGAGACTTTTGTATAGGTGCCCTTAAATAAAATCTATTATTATTATTATTATTATTATAGATGCTGCTGCACCCGCTGAGATTCTCCAGCATTTTTGTGTACCTTTGATTTTCCAGCATCTGCAGTTCCTTCTTTAACACTTTGTCTACTCCACTGCAAAATCTCCTCAAGGTATGCCTACTTTGAAGAAGTTCTCCTCCTCCCTCCGGAGACAGTAGCAGTCTGAAGAAGGGTTTCGGCCCGAAATGTTGCCTATCTCCTTCGCTCCATAGATGCTGCTGCACCCGCTGAGTTTCTCCAGCATTTTTGTGTACCAACAGTAACACTTGTTTCTTTTCTAATTAAGAACCAACGTCTTGATTTTTGCCTTCCTTTAACACTTTTTGCATAATTCATTACAATTTATGTATAATTAGTTTTGTGTGGTTGTCTAAGTTTGTGATGCTGCTGCTAGCAAGTTAGTTCATTGTACCAGTACTTCATTGTACTTGTGCGTATGACTATAAACGTGACTTGACTTGTTGATGGTGGCTTAAATCAATTTGCCAAAGTAGATTGATGGGGTTGTTAGTTAGCTGGATTGGATTTGTACTTTTTGTGAACAGGACATACCTAGGCAATTTTCCACATTTGTTGGATAAATACCAGTGTTGTACCTGTACTGGAACGACTTGGATAGAGGAACAGTGTAGGAAGGAACTGCAGATGCTGGTTTAAACCGAAGATAGACATAAAAAGCTGGGGTAACTCAGCGGGTCAGGCAACATCTCTGGAGAAAAGGAATAGGTGACGTTTCGGGTCGAGACCCTTCTTCAGATTAAAACCCGACACCCGAAATGTGACTATTCCTTATCTCCAGAGATGCTGCCTGACCTGCTGAGTTACTCCAGCTTTTTGCCTCTATTTCTGGATACAGGAACAGCTCATTCCAGAGTGTAGATACTATAGCTGGAATGCTGCCTGATCCCAATGCCTTTGCTGTATCTCGGCGTTTACTTCATATCACACGAAGTGAATTGATCTTGCTAGGAACTGACCTCTGAAATGGTGATCTTAAGAGGAAGCTAAGATTCTTAATCTGTTCAACACTTCTGTTAGGTTAAGATTGTATAACAAAATGAAAAAAAGGAAATCAAAAGAGGAATAGAGAAAAACATATGAAGGATGCAGAAAGTTAAATGAGAAATGTTTGTTTAGGTAAGATTGTTTCTACATATCTGATTTGGTGATGTGGGGAATTAAAGTTACATATGTAATGTGTACATTTTAATATGTTGTGGTATATTTGAGTATTTTAATACTGAACAATTTTTTTCAGGTTATGGAGACCACAATTCAGTTGCATACTGTCTGCCATTTCTTGCTTAATTAATTTAAGTATCCTTGCATGCTGATTATTTTATTTGATTTGTCTCCTAGCTGCATAAATTGGTGTCATCAGCAACCATGTATTGAACATATTCTCGGCAACGTTCAAGGCTTTCCTTACAGCATGCATTTCTTTTTGAACAGCAGGGATTATTAAAATAGATCTATGCTCAAGCAAGCTTATTCTGCATGATCAAAATTTTAGTTGCTTTATTTGTTAAAAAATTGCAACTAAATGAGATAAATGCTGCTTGGTCAAGGAACTTTGCAGATTGAGATGTACTTGTCAATTTAAGATTATATCTGAACATACATTTCAGACTTTTTGTAACAATTTATGATGTCTATGACAAAATTTTAATAAACCAACACATTACTCATGCTCTCACTAATATTGTCAAATAGAGAATGCATTATCCTGCTGCTAAAGTAAATCTGTATCCCTTAAGGCCACTGTCTAACTGCTGTTGAATAAACACTAAGTCTGAATTTAATTGCCATTTGGGATGTGAGTCATAATGCTGGTTTTTCTTTTAGTGAGATAATTTGGAAGCTACATAATTCTCTTGTTGAATTACTGCTTTTTCTTCTTTATGCTTATGTATACCAAGTACACTGCTAACATTTGACTGTAGAAATTGAAGGAAATGTGTGGAGTAAGGCTTTTTGGGATATATTGGCATATGGTTATAAAGAAGTACTCTCTAAGACTTGTATAAATAGTAGAAATGGAAGGGGTGCCACAGAAATCTACCATTCGCACCTCCAGATGAAGGTGCTTCCATTCATCACTGCACCTTGACCTTCCTATTCACTTTTCAATGCAGCTAGCTAGTTATCAATTAACTCCCTGAGCTTTAAACTTTAAAAAAAAAAATCAATTTTCTATGTATTTAATTTATTTATCTTTTTCCTGCCAGAAATCAATTATTCTTTTTAGTTGTAGACTAGGTACTTCTAATTTTGATTCACTAGTCGATTTCTGTAGGATACATTTTACCGGACATATGCCACAGCACTTAGGAACATAAGAAAACTTCAAAAACAGGCCATTGTTCCCATTATTTCATTTCCTTATTCATGTATTTTGTGCCTTTTGCAAGATTCAGATTTAACCTTGGAGAAATTCTGTGAAGTACCTAAGGACATAATTACCCATTCTACAAATAATACTGAAAAGGCTAAAGATACAAAGTTAACTATTGATTTTTTGTCAGGAATACTGTTTCACTCTTGCATAGGAAGGAACTGCAGATGCTGGTTTAAACTGAAGATAGACACAAAAAACTGGAGTAACTCAACGGGGTGGGAGATTGCAACCTTCACGTGGTCCGCCCTGTTTCAACGAATGCAATCAACCGGGCGTGCACAATCAAATAAGATCAAATAGAACAAATTGTCCTACAACTTTAGGCTGTGCACGCCTTACGCAAGAAGACTCGGGGGGACAGGCCGCATCTCTGGAGAAAAGGAATAGGTGACATTTCAGGCCTGAAGAAGAGTCTCGACCAGAAACGTCACCTATTCCTTTTCTCCAGAGATGCTCTCTGACCCGCTGAGTTACTCCAACATTTTGTGTCTGTCTACTGCTTCACTCTTTATAGACCTCTGACCTGCTGAGCTTTTCCAGCATTTTCTGTTTTATTCCAGATTACCAGCATCTGTAATCATTTGCTTTGGGATACTTATACTTAATTGTACTGGGAATGAGTACAATTTCATCAGTAATTTTCTCTTAGAGAAGGGATGTTTAAATCAGATCTGATTGATGGAAAGGTTTTTTTTATGGTGCTCATAGTGTGGACAGTACGCAGTCCAAGTCTTTGTGACAGAACAAATAATAAACACTATTGTCAAGTAGGAGTTTACGTATTATAAATTGCACATTGAAGTAGACAAACAAAGTGATCATTTTTTCATTTCTAACTATCTTCACTTCACAAATGTATGGGCTTATTACATTTTTTCAGGATTTCACTAAGGCATAGAAATTATGTGCTATTGAAAAGAAAGTACAGTTCAGGAGGCAAATAAGCTTTTCTAATTTTTATGCTCTTAAATTTAAGAGTTGAGATAAATCAGCTAACTTAGCACTAATCACTTTCTTTCTAAATTGGCACATTCTTGCTTTGTACAGCCTGGAGAATAGTTATAAAAACTCACTGAAGCATCAGGTGAGCTGGGAATGCCCTTGTGAAATAATGTAAAAGTATCTGTACTCTGCAACTCAACTCTGCTGCTCGTTAATGGGAATTGTTTATTATCGAGAGGGGAATCGGGTTCCATTTCTCAGCAATACCTTTCCTTATCTTTGTTAGAAGGAAAATTTAATGGCGCCTTGGATGAAGTGCAACGTCGATCCATTTGACCAATATCAGAACATGAGGTTTTATTTAAAATTGACCTGAAAAGTTGAACATTATTGTGTACAAATCTCCGTACAAGGATTTGAGTGGTGCAGCGGGTAGAGCTGCTGTCTTACGATGCCAGAGACCTGGGTTTGATCCTGACTACAGGTGCTTGTCTGTATGGAGTTTGTACGTTCTCCCCATGACCTGCGTGGGTTTTCTCCAGGAGTTACGGTTACCTCCCACACTCTGAAGACGTACAGTTTTGTAGTTTAATTGTCTTGGTATAATTATGAATTGTATCTAGTAGGTATGTTACAAAACTTACCTTCAGTCGCGCTGTAATTCTGCCACTGGCCGTGTGCGCGATTTTGGCGCCTTTAAGGGGGGGGCGGGGTTAAAACGCGGTTTCTCCTCCCTTGTCCTGGTTAATATTTTGTTGGAGTACAAGCCTTGGCTGACAAATCGTTCCTAGCGGCGTTTTGTGAATTTTTTATTTTTATTAAATCATCAATGTCAGCGCTGGAGTAATTTAAAAATCAGCTCCTGAAGCGTCAACGCCGATAACGGGGACGGATTTCACACACGGGACAGGTAAACGAAAGTGGTTTCTTTAAATGTATAAAAGTGCTTTTTAAGAAGCCTTTAATTCACATTTTTTCATTGCGACACGGTGATTTTATTTCCCGAATTAACGGCAGTATTTTTCATGCCAATACGGGGTTAAATTCACCGCAAATGAACGTTCCAAAAGATCGCGTTCCAGAAATCCTTACTCGCAAGATGATTTAAATGCCCATTAATTTACAGGTATTAAACATTCAATTCCTTCCATTTGGCCTGTAAATTCATGAAAATTAGATTTAAAAATTATGTTATATTGTGAATTATTGTGTGAATGTTATTTGGACACTTAGGCTATTTAAAATGTTAATTTATTCTTAAGAAATTGATAGATGTTTAGATCCAGTAATTGAATTTTGTAATTAGCTACAATTAGGTAACTAACTAATTATATGCTTTACTTTCATGTCTTCGAAGTAAGATTGTTTCATATTTGTTTCAGAATGCTTCAATCTATAATAACTGAAACTTTCTTTCAGTTATCATAATTTTTAAGAAAGTTATGGGCTTTTAATTGTCCTCGATCACAGCTTTTGTGTTAAGTCAATGGAAAAGCACTAGATGCTAATTTCTGAGTATGATAATGGCCATAACTTTTTTAATACTGAAGATATGAAAGTGAATTAAGTGTCAAATTAAACTTCTTTTTATGCTTTATCTGATGGGATAAATTGCAGACTTTATTTTTTAAATCTCAAAATTTTGTAACATTGCTATATCTAGTGTGTGTAGGATAGTGTTAATGTGTGGGGATCGCTGGTCGGCGCGCACTCGGTGGGCTGATGGGACTGTTTCCGCACTGTATCTCTAATCTAAAAGAAGAAATAATGACCAGTTTTTTAAACTATTTGATGAATGAGTTAAAAAAAGATGTTGTTTTAAAATTAATACTAGAAGCAAGAGATGAAGGATTTGTTTTGCAAAAATTTGAGTTATGGAATATATTTTCATAAGTGGCTGGAAAATCTGGTTAAAGCACATTTGCAAATGACAATGGCAAACATTTAAAGAAATTATTCAGAAAATTCAGAAATTATTCAGGAGGGAATAATGCAATATTGTCTGGAATCTGGTGTGCTGGGCTAACCCAGGGCTAACCCGACTAGTTCACAATAGCAACTTAAACCGAACATATGTAAGATCGGAATTTATACAAGATCGGAATTTATATATCCCCATAAATAACAAAAACACTTATATCATGGACCAGTTAATATAGATTAATATAGATTCATCAACAGTACTTCTGTGAAGGGGAAATAAATTAAAAATATATTGGAAATGTAACCTATTAACATGGAATATACCCATCAATGGCCTTTGAAATATTCAGAATAACCACATTGATGACTATAAAATCCCATGTAAATGTTCAATTGAGCCTACAATGTTATTATTCAGCAGAAAATATATATAGAGGAGGAAATCATGTGAAAAACAGCAGCCCTGAGTAGAGGCCTCGTAGTTTGAATATTTACTTATTTATCCCATCGATTAACTCTATTTGGTATTAATGTACAGTATTGTGGCAAGAAAGATTGAGAAATACTGTGTACCCGACCTTCAGACCATTCATCATAATCACTCTGAAGTCTGTAATAATTAATACCTGTGAAAAGACTCCTGGCATTATGGCCTGTTAAGCTGCAGCAAGAACTTCATTGTTCCATTGTTGGTACAGATGAGAATTAGATTCTCTTGTCTCTTGACTCTTCAGGTTCTATATTAGAAAACACCAGGAGATCCAAGAACTAAGTAACTCAAAATGCAAGGCTTTCTTGGACTGGGACCTCCAGGGTGTCTCAATGGAAAATGACATCTCTGAATGCACCTGAAGGCCGAGATCCAACAAAAAATGTCATGATCGAAAGAACAGATAGTGGAAAGAGCACAGGAAATGCAGCACCTCATTGCTGATAACCTCAACTGGCATGGATTATTCATGGCTATAAAGACCACTTATGACCTAAGCATCTGAAGTCCCACCCTATTGAACAGCGGTGACAGAGTAAAGCTAAGGACAGAGAGAGGCAATGCAATCTCAGATCAATGGAAGATGTTCCTCAAAGTATTCTTAGATTCTGTACTTGTCCTTGATATGAATGTTCGTAATACTATTTCACAGAAAACTATCCAGACCAACCATGCCCACAGCTCAGCCCAACAAGAAGTTGAAAAGATCATATGAAAAGGTCAAATGAAAAATGACAAGGCCTTGGATTAGATGGGATCTCTATAGTTCTAATACCTGGCAGAGAAGAACTTCAAATGCATATTCACAGCCTCATTTCCCATAACTGGGAAGGAGAAGAATGTGCCAGGAAATGTCAGGGATGTAATAAATGTAACCATTTCCAAGAAAGGACACAAATCTCTTTACAGAACCACAGAATGAATCAGCAGAATCAGAATCAGCATCTTTCTCCACCACTTCCTTCCAGTGCCGGAGATGCTTCCCAAATGACATCGTGGCTTCTATCCATCTAGAGGCATTCGTGATGGATCTCAGAAATGCAAGGCACAGTATCGATCACAATACACAACCTCACAAAAGTCTTTGCCACCCTGAGTTGTTCTGCCTATTTGGCAAATAGTTAGGAAGAAACTTTGCACTTGGATGAAGATGAAGGGTCCAGATGAAGAGTCCATTTCCCTCCACAGACGTTGTCTGACCCACTAAATTCCTCCAGCAGTATGTTTTTTTGCTGCAGATTCCAGCATCTACAGTCTCTGGGCCACTTAGCAATGTTTATACTTGATGCAGTCGGAGACCTCCAATTTCTAGCTATAACCAACTTTAGGGCACTAATTAAAATTATTATAAACTGAGCTGACATGGTAATTAGCTTCAGTGCCCTCATTGTGGAGAGATATTACTAGGGCTCTTTCTCCTGATAGCGTTTTCATGACTGACAAGGGAATACATTTAGATTTAAATTTGAAATTTAAGGTTAGAATGTAGAATTCACTGCTACAAACCCTCATCGCAGTAGGGTTCATAAGTGACTGAAATTAATTTAAAAAGAGGGGTGCAGAGAGTGAGCACAGAATAGGCTGAGAGCTCATGTGAATTAAAACACTGACATAGTTTTGACAGACTGAATGACAGTTTTCAGTCCTGAAATGTCCTATATTCCGTTCCTTTTCTGTGCCAACTCAAAATATATCAAAACCAATCAATAGCTTCAAAAAAAGATGTCTGTTTCTAAATGGTTAACAACTGCAATATGGTCTTGACTATGAACCAGGGATTGCACGAGCTTCGTAAAACAAGATTAACCAATCATTCCTTACTTAAATAGCAGATAAACATGAGTATCCGAGGGCCTCAGAACAAAATATAAACGTGGACTGCTCAATAACAATATGCTTTCCTAAGAATCAGAAGACAATGTTACCCAAGGCAACTTTAGGATTTGTATCACACCATGCATTTAAGCTAATTTAACCTACTTTCAAATGTCAACATTGGTTGACCTTAACATAGAAAAATATAGTAACAATTGAACAGTCTGAAGAAGAAGGGTCCTGACCCAAAAGGTCACCTGTCCATTCCATCCACAGATGCTGCCTGACCCACTGAGTTCATCCAGTACTTCATGTTTTGCTCAGGATTCCAGCATCTACTTCCTTGTGTCTCCACTTCCCCCACATCTGCTCCTTACGTCTCAGCTGATAAAAGTAATTCACCCTTTCTAGATTCCATTCACGTACTTACTCTATACTTCACAGACACAATTTAAGTTTGACGTTATCTCGTGTAACTCAACCAACCTTTCACTCTCCCAACACAATTTTTTTTAACCCTCAATTCAGTCTATAATTTTACTTACCATTCACCTTGAAAACCTTTCTACTTTTCTTGTTCCTCTCTCATCTTCACCCCAATTCACCTTCCTTAATTCAATCGGTCCTATTTTTCTTCCCAACTCTGCCATTTATTGTTTATCACTATATTCTCTCCTCCTTTCCAATCACCCGTTTCCAGTACTTTACTTTCTTTAGAGACATTCCTGCCTAATAAGTGATTCTATTGATTCAATGCCGAGACCCTCCCATTTACCCAAGAGCCTCCACGAATGCAGGATCTGGAATCACTCGCATTAACAGCAAGGGTCCAAGTTGAAGCTGATTTTTGTCTATGGACACTAACATGTGAACTTGGTTCCCAAGCCTTTGATATAGGAACATACAAGCCTTCGATATAGGAAGATACAGATGCACAGAGTCTTTTACCCAGAGTAGGAAAATCGAGGACCAGAGGACATAGGTTCAAGGTGAAAGGGAAAAGATTTAATAGGAATCCGAGGGGTAACTTTTTCACACAGAGGGTGGTGGGTGTATGGAACAAGCTGCCAGAGGAGGTAGTTGAGGCTGGGCCTATCCCATCATTTAAGAAACAGTTGGACAGGTACATGGATAGGACAGGTTTGGAAGATTATGGACCAAGCGCAGGCAAGTGGGACTAGGGTAGCTGGGACATTGTTGGTCGGTGTGGGCGGGTTGGGCCGAAGGGCCTGTTTCCACACTGTATCACTCTATGACTCTATACAAAATGGAAGAAGGAATTGGACTTACAACCACCGTTTCACTCCATCATCCGATGTCATAACAGATATTTTACCTCAAACATCTTTTATCTTGATGATCATTACATTATTCACTTTCCTTAATGTCCATGCTGACGGATTAAATAATGCTGAGAATTTTCCATGTTCTGAACGTCTACAGGGGGTTGTTGTCTAAGTTTCCAAGAGGTGACTCGGGAAAACAGCAGATTTTTTTTTTTTTAATGCTGGATTGTGGTAATAGGACCGATGGAATTAAGGATGGTGAATTGGGGTGAAGATGGAGAGGTGTTGTTCCTCCAGTTTGCGTTTGGCCTCACTCTGACAATGGAGGAGGCCCAGGACAGAAAAGGTAATTAAAGAGTTTGGCAAGCGAGAGATCATCTCGGCCAAGGAGGACAGAGCAAAGCTTTTTGCATATTTTTCATTCATTAGTTCTATGTGCCGTCTATATCTCTCGATTCCCTTTTCCCTGACTTTCAGTCTGTGGAAAGGGTCTCAACCCGAAACATCATCTAATCCTTTTCTCCAGAGATGCTGCCTGACCCGCTGAGTTATTCCAGCTTTTTGTGTCTATCTTCAGTGTGGAAAAAGTGATTAGTTCAGGAGTCTGACAACAGTGGCTGAGAAGCTGTTAAGTCTAGATGTCTGGGCTTTCATGCTCCTGTATCATTACTAAGATAAATAGTGCCAATAACTTGTAATTTAAAAGCTTTTATATAAAGATATTGTGATTGATTAAAATAATGGTCAAGGCCTTTAGAATTTGATTGTCTGGATTCCAGAAACTTCATGCCTCTGCAGCTGTGCAGCATTTGCCAAGTAAATCAATAAACGCATGGAGCGCAGATGATCTTGTATTACAATTGTATTCGTGTGGGTCAGGATGTTCTTTAAGAAAATGCATCGCTCCTGCTAGGAAACATAATGAAGTGGGGTAATGGTGGTGACAGCATGGACCAGTTTAGCTGCTGAGATAGCTGACGATAATTACATCAGCTGAGTCACATAAAACAGAGAGCTCATGTTCAATTTCTAACTCTGCTACATTTGCTGATTTAAGCCACGACCTTGTTATTTACAGTCATCTTAGCGTGTTGAGTTAGGGAAGGAGAGAAGCAAACAGCAAGGATACCAGCTGCTGGTAACCATGGTTGAATAGGACACAAAGTACTGCAGTAACTCGGCAGGTCAGGCAGCATGGATAGGTGACGTTCTGGGTTGACACCCTTCTTCAGAAGATCCTATCCATGTTCTCCAGTGGTGCTGACTGACCTGCTGAGTTGCTCCAGCACTTTGCGCCCTTTGTGTATTAACCAGCATCTGCAGTTCTTTGTTTCTACG
The DNA here is from genome assembly GCA_038087875.1 of Malacoraja senta. NCBI lineage: Eukaryota > Metazoa > Chordata > Chondrichthyes > Rajiformes > Rajidae > Malacoraja > Malacoraja senta. The sequence continues at coordinate 3,769,811 of CM075980.1, read as the reverse complement.
TTGCTGAAAGGGATGTCTGTGTGGACACACAATTAGTACAATGCCAAACTCAGTTCTGCTGCACTCAATGGTGAATAGCCTACCAATGTTCACTGCCCAAATTCATAGATTACAGAGTAGACATGATCCCCTTAACAAGACGGCAAGAAACAGAGTGATCATGCTGCTGTGCTTTACCAGGGGGATCTGACTTACCCCATTTGCCATGAGTGGCTGAGTGAACTCCAAACTTTTTCCATCATACATGAAGAAGGATTCTGACCCGAAACGTCACCTATTCTTTTTCCAGCATCCAGAGATGCTGCCTGACCCGCTGAGTTACTCCAGCATTTTGTGTCTATCTTTATCATAGTGTGCCACAAGTTAATACGACTTGATTTTTCTTGGCCACTTTATTTGATGTTTGCCTCTTTCCTATCATTCTCACAATCTGTTTTCCAGTTTGGAGAGTCAGCCATCTTAATGTTAAGCTGGTGTCAACTCAGAATCTTGCCACTAGGAATCGAAGGCATTTAAATCCCAAAGTGAAAACTATTCCATGAAGAATATTATTCAAAATACTCTCCAAAATAGAATTAAAATAACTAGGTGATGCCTGTTCTAGTTTGATTGGAAAGCTCTCAGCTACCATGGCTAGTATTGCTGAACAAGAATTGTTATGACATTTGTAGCAACAATAAACTACAGGTGCTGGTTTATACCAAAGATAGACACAAAGTGGGTCAGGCAGCATCTCAGCAGGTCAGGTCCCCACCTTGCCTCCTTCCCCCACCCTAGTCGCTTTACCAGTTCCACAGTTCTCCACATTGTTTCCTTCTTGAGATCACACCTACCCTAACCAACAATGGATCTACCAGGCACTGCCCTGCCTGAAGATAGACACAAACTGCTGGAGTAGCTCAGCAGGACAGGCAGCATCTCTGGATAGAAGGATTGGGTGTCGTTTCGGGTCGAGGCCCTTCTGCAAACTCCTGAACGTGTTGTTGTAGCTCCCCGCGGTTAAAATTACAGTCAGAATATAGGATTATATAGACACGAGCGACGCGCACATACCGCACCCCACTGTGTGTCGACGTGGCCAGGTGGATTGGAATAACAAATGTAGGTGGCCAGGTGGATTGGAATAACAAATGAGATTTTTAGTTTAGTTTAGTTTAGAGATACAGCGCGGAAACAGGCCCTTCGGCCCACCGAGTCCGCACCGACCCCGCACACTAGCACTATCCTACACACACGAGGGACAATGTTTTACATGTATACCGTCAATTAACCTGCAAACCTGAGATACACAAAATGCTAGGTACACAAAAAAATGCTGGAGAAACTCAGCGGGTGCAGCAGCTTGCTGCTGCACCCGCTGAGTTTCTCCAGCATTTTTTTGTGTACCTAGCATTTTCCAGCATCTGCAGTTCCTTCTTATACACAAAATGCTGACTGACTGTTCAGTCTGAAGAAGGGTCTCGACCCGAAAGGTCACCCATTCCTTCTCTCCAGAGAGACGCTGCCCGTCCCGCTGAGTCACTCCAGCATTTTGTGTCTACCTTCGATTTAAACCAGCATCTGCAGTTCTAACCTACAGACCTGCCCGTCTTTGGAGTGGGTATGGGGGGGAAAAAAAAAAACCCCAACGCAGGTCGCGGGGAGAGCGTACAAACTCCGTACAGACAAGCACCCGTCGTCGGGATCGAACCCGGGTCCCTGGCGCTGTGAGGCAGCAACTCTACCGCTGCGCCAATCTACCGCTGTGATGGAAAATAAAAGATGACAACTGTCTAACACCGTACCTTCCTCTCCCTGTCACTATCATCTCGGTGCCCACGGGGTGGAACTTGTTCCACAGCAGTTCGTTCTCTTTAGCCAGTCTGATAATCGGGACCATGATCCTGCTAGTTTCCAGATCCATAGGCGGGAATATATGATGTGCTCCAAAAACAAAACCCTCCGTCCTTGGCAAAAGTTTCCACCGTGAAGTTGCTCGGCTGCAAACGCGCCAATCCTTCAGTTTAAGATGACTGGTGGTCGTACATCAGAGCGGGCGTCTCAACCCCACCACCAGTACAAAAGGAGACCAGCGCTGGACGTTTATCCCCAAAGGTTGGCTCTGCTCAACGCGTCAATCCTCTAGGATGAAGATGAAACGAAAATATCTCCGTCCGCGTTCAAAGCCGGCGGCGCCTCGACGACAATGTCCACGATGCTTGTCAGAGATTGGAATCAAGCTGGCCACATACTGACGAGGGGCGTGATTGTAGACCGCGGTAGACAAGGTGGATTTGCGGGTCGGATGTGAAGCCAGGCAGGAGGGGATCACATTCTGAGCGCCGATGTGTGTTGATGTTTGTGGCTTTGCTCTCGGGGGTCTGGCAGGTGCTGACCGACGCTGCTTTATCTGACCGCTCTCGTCGCTTCTGTCTGTCTGTCTGTGAACAAGCTCAACCCGCCAGCTCTGGATCCCTCCAGCTCTGTCCCCACCCCGCCTGCCAGCCTCTCTCGGATCGGATCCCGTCTCCAATCGCCTGGAACTGGTGATCTGATCTCTCATCACAGACGCACGCTTTGCCCGGCTCAGTCTCGCCTCTCCCCACACTCTCCCCACAGTCTCGCCTCTCCCCACACTCTTACATTTATGCTGTGTTTCATCTGACAATCTGCGGTTACAAGATCCCTTCCGGGAGCTACTTCAGCTTCTCTGTTCCAGTCCCTGGCTCCATCCCCCCCCCCCCCCCTCACCTAAGCCAGTTGTTTTTTTTATCGAAAGGCACCCCCCCCCCCCCCCAGTGATCGCCACAATGTCTAACTCTCCAGTTCAATCTTCTAAATTGTTGCGAGACACAAAAAGCTGGAGTAACTCAGCGGGACAGGCAGCATCTCTGGAGAGAAGGAACGAGAGACGTATCGGGTCGAGACCCTTCTTCAGACGAATTGTTCAGTCAAATTGTTGCCTTTGACTTAGCTGTAGATAAAAATATATATACAGCAGCCAAGACGGCGCAATGCTCTCCCATCACCCAGTCTAGTCCTGGTGTGTGTGGGAAGGAACTGCAGATGCTGGTTTAAACCGAAGATAGACACTAAAAGCTGGAGTAACTAACTCAGCTGGACAGGCAGCATCTCTGGAGAGGAGGAACGGGTGAGGTTTCGGGTCGAGACCCTTCCCATTACATTAGGTCAATCAGTTGCTCGGAAAGAGAGAGTGGGAAAAAAATATATAAAAACTGGTTTCAGCATCTGACGCGTCAATTTCGCCCTCACGCCCCAGATTCAGGCACCAGTTACACGAAACTGCTTTTTCACCCCAAAACACAAACCGGTTGCACAAACAGTTGTGGCAAGTAGCAGCTGGCACCAGGCAGCTTTGGAATATTATAATATACTCGCAGCAACCGGCGCCTCGTCGCTGAAACCCCTTGCTAAAGAGACAGAGCCGTTTGTTGGGGCAGTGTTATTTTGCACGTTGTTTCCTGAAGAATTGGTATACATTTTTTCATCACTTAATTCAGAATTTAATTCGGGGTGAATTAGGATAACAAAGCGGCTTTTTAAAACTTCTGGATCAAGGTTGGGCAATTCCAGTGGCGATTTTCAGCGAAATTGTTGGGCAATCAATTACTTCCACGCACTTTCTTCCTGTTAATTACCCTCATTCTCAAAATTTATATTCTCTCGTTCACCCCCCCCAAAAAAATGACAACGATTCAATTAGGCGTACGAAGTGCCATTTACGTTAATGGCCTATTATGTGAACAAATGGATGGGTGAGTTTTATAAAATGGCCAAGTGGTGTGTGTATATGTGATGGGATTATAAAATAAAATCAGGAAATAGATAGCTGAAAACACGGAACAGAACATGGTCTGAAGAAGGGTCTCGACCTTGCCAACAAAAGTCTCTTCAGCAAGGGGTTTGAGCGACTAGGCGCCGGTTGCTGCTAGACCAAGGGTCTTCGGTGGACACCAGAAGTCAGAGTTCATGTTGAAGGCCAATTATTTTTCATCTGAATATTATAATTTGAGTATAGAAAGTGCAGTAGAAAGTTATGATTCAGAGCTTTCAAGAATGTGGAATGTTATATCTGAAAAGTTGGAAGGAAGCTATTTCACTGTGTAATTCTAGAAGGCAGTTTTGGTTGGTAATGGAAGACTAGGAAATTAATTAAATTAAGGATGAATGACAGGGACAGGGGACTGAATGCAATTGCTCTATCAAAAAGCCAGCCAGCACAGACACACTGCGATGGACTGAATGGTCTCTAGTTGTTTTCTTCCACACTTTTTATTCACACTTTGTCTGTTGACTGTCAGATGACAATTCCGTATTGACAAATGTAGAATAACATACACAATTCATTGTGGAAAGAAGGACCTGCAGAGGCTGGTTTACGAAAAAAGACACAAAGTGCTGGAGTAACTCAGTGGGTCAGGAAGCATCCCCGGAGAACATGTATAGATGATGTTTCATTTCTATTTTTCAATCCAATATATTTGAGCTCAGTTAATAAAGGTGGAGCTTGAATGTAGACAAGGACATACATAGTGCAGGAAGGAACTGAAGATGCTGGTTTAAACCAAAGATAGAAACAAAATGCTGGAGTAACTCAACGGGACAGGCAACATCTCTGGAGAGAAGCATTCCTTGCTGCTGCCTGTCCCGCTGAGTTACTCCACCATTTTGTGTCTGCATACTATGTTCTGTTGTGCTGAAACAAAGCAAGAATTTCATTGTCCTATCAGGGACACATGATAATAAACTCACTTGAACTTGAACTTGAACTATCTTGAACATATATATCTGGATAGCTCCAGATACATACCTTCTTTGGCTCTGAAAAGTTAACTTACTTTAGCTAAATCAGCAATGTGATATTACAGTGAGCATTAATGGGCATATGTTGGGGCAGGGAGTAGCGTGATCTTCCATGCTTGATCATGATCCAGTAAACACATTGAAAAACATTGAAATATTGATACAGTTTGAGTTGGCCTGCTCTGAACTCTGAACTGAAATCAGAGAAACGATTTCCAGGAAGATGGAGCAAGTGCTTCAAGCTCATTCTCAAAGTTTCCTTGAAAATGGTAACGTAATCATTGGCTCACCGGAACCCATTGCTTGTTGGGTTGAGGATGACTTAGTGGTCCGAAGAGGCTGCTAAAAGCTTATCTTTGATATGGCAGATTCTGCCATAGTAGGACTGGATGTGCTTGATAAAATGTGCAGGAAGGAACTGCAGATGCTGGTTTACACCGAAGATAGACACAAATGTCACCTATTCCTTCATTCCAGAGATGCTGCCTGGCCCAGCCTGGGTTACTCCATCATTTAGTGTCTGTCTTAGGTACTTGACAGACAGGTTTGTAGGTTGTTTGGAACAATCCATCCTCCTTTTGCAATTTACATTTGGTCTCCACTCGCTCAAGCCAAAGAAAGTAGACGTTCTTAATGCCTTCCTGAATGCTTCTTCTCCATTCCAGCAGTAATCTCTTGGATATTCATGAATAGTTGAGGGGGTTACAGTTACTTAGAAGCTCTTGAAACCTTTTCTCTGACCTTCTGGGAATCTCATAGAAACATAGAAAAAGGGTGCAGGTGGAGGCCATTTGGCCCTTTGAGCTAGCACCGCCATTCATTGTGATCATGGCTGATCATCCACAACAGTAACCCGTGCCTGCCTTCTCCCCATATCTCTTGATTCCGCTAGCCCCTAGAGCTTTAACTCTCTTTTAAATTCATCCAGTAAATTGGCCTCTGTGGCAGAGAATTCCACAAATTCACAACTCTCTGGGTGAAAAAGTTTTTTTCTCATCTCAGTTTTAAATGACCTCCCCTTTATTCTTAAACCGTGGCCCCTGGTTCTGCACTCCCCGAACATTGGAAACATTTTTACTGCATCTAGCTTGTCCAGTGCTTTTATAATTTTATATGTTTCTCATCATGTGACAGCTCAAAGCGGTGTTCCTTTTTCAGAAGTGGAGTGTATTCAATGGACCGCAAGCAAGAATGAGAATTCGGATGTGAAATCTCTCCCTTCTTCATCTCCAAAATAGCTCGGCAAAAAATTATGGATCGCAGTTTGTATATCGTGGCCTTTTATCTTCCAGAAGCCGAGGAACAGGTTTACTCTTTATTGAAGAACATTTTGTTCATTGATTCTTGCAAACCTTTAGTGCAATCTGAAAGAAAATGGATACGATTTTGTATGAAAAAAATTATTCATTATGATTTCTCAAACACGCATTGAGCCCAGGAATCAGATATTTGCCCAGCTACTTTTTGAGTGAGCTGTAATGAGAGTCTTTTGTGCACAGGTCGGAAAACATTGAGGAAAATTAAATTTTCCTGATCTTAACATCTTTTGTACATTCGTCATCCACCTACACGCGTGGCGATTTGAAACCAATACATATCATTGCTACTTGGTCAGAAAGTGGACAGACCAACTTTTTTTGTGTGGACTCCTCTATTCAGATACAGGCACATAAGCACAAGTAGTTATCAAATAAATTGCACGTAATGGCACCTGATGGTTCTTGTATGAATGCATCCATTGCCTGAAACATGTTCAAAACTGAATATTATCAGTGTAACCGTAACAACCAGTATTCCATCTCTTTGCAGATAATTTTCTCCAGTTATTGAATAGTTCGGTGGACAATTTATCTTTTAATATAAAATGATCTTTTTTTGCAGTTCAAATAGATATGGTGTGAACATTTAGCAAGCCCAGAAGTCCTAGTGAAGATAATAGGAAAGAAGTGCAGATGATGGTTCAAATCGAAGGTAGACACAAAATGCTGGAGTAACTCAACGGGACAGGCTACTCTCTGACATCAGTCTGAACGCCCACTCCCCTGATATCAGTCTGAAGAAGCATCTCGACCCGAAACGTCGCCCATTCCTTCGTAGTGGAGTGGAGGCCAAATCACTGGATGGATTTAAGAGAGAGTTAGATAGAGCTCTAGGGGCTGGTGGAGTAGTAAGATTAAACGAGAACTTACCAGTTTGAAGTTTGATCTTTATTTTATGAGGAGTAACGTTGAGGGATTACGTGAAGAAGACCCCATCCAGCCGCACACGCGTCAATCTTCAAAGCAGCGGAGTGAAAATCACAGACGATAATTACTGAAGTACGATAGTAAGATGCATAAAGACTAGAACTACCAGCTCGATCCTTTTATGAGGGTGGGAGCGGAGGGCACGTAATCCCTCAACGTTACTCCTCATAAAATAAAGATCAAACTTCAAACTGGTATGTTCTCGTTTAATCTTACTATTTTACTTCGGAGTCACGTGAGTGACTACGTGAAGATTTTAAAGCTCTGTGATTTCACACCGTGGATTAACATCCAGGTGCTCACTGCACTGATTGACTCTATTGAGTAAGCACAATCAACAATGCATAACCACAACATTAAATGTAATCAGTTAATGGTTTTATTTATTTTAACAAAAGTAACAAAAGTAACCCATTTATCATAATGGGGGATTTAATACTGAATCCAGTGCGGCATCACCAAACACCCCGGGATCTTTAATCTACTTATGGTAATACTTGTGAAACATCTGTTCACTTGCCCATCCTGCGGCCGCGAGGATAAGGTCTATTGGAACGTCTGAATCCCTGGCCGCCGATGTTGATGCCGCCCTGGTGGAATGAGATCTAAATTTATCAGTATCAATACCTGAATAAATCAACACCTGTTTCAACCATCTTGAAATTGTCTGTGTTGACACTTTCTTATGAGGACTTTTATGACTAATAAAATGCTAATTCGGTGCCTCTTAAGATTCTGGTTGTTTCCATGTAACATCTTACATATGTTACTACACATAGCCGTGGATCCGTAGGATATGCTGAAAACTCCAACTTACATCCCGTGTACCCAGGTCTACTTTGCTTCAGTAAATCATAGACATAGAATGTAACGGCATCTGCCCCTACTTTCATTCTGTCAATTCTTAATTTCTGTAATGTTTGAACTCTCTGGGCTGAAACTAATGCCATGAGCATAACCAATTTCATGGTCATTTTGGCTAATGACAGAGTTTCAATAGGATTCCAATCCCTCAGCAGCATCAGTACATCTTTTACATTCCAGATTTATGTATACCTAGGTCTAGGAGGATTGGAGTTGAAAATTCCCTTCATAAACCTACAGACCCAAGGATGTGATCCTATTGGATTTTTTCTTTTTTTTCTGATTCACTGCTTAAATATGCAGAGAGTGCACTTCGTGCAGTATTGATTGCACTATAACTTAATTTTAATTCGTAGTAAAGAGTTGAAAGAAACTCTAATACATCTGAAATTTCTGCTGTGTTATATGCAATATTCTTTCCTGAACAAAACACCTCCCATTTCTTTATATAAGAAATGTAATGCTTCTGGGTACTATTCCTCCAGGCCGCTGTCATAACATCCACTGTACGGTCTGATAATCCTCTTCCAAGATATGGCCTTTTCAGAATCTGCAAATCAACAAACCAATACGATCATGTAAAGGATGTGGTTCATTAGTTACAGGGTTTACAAGCAGTTTCACCTGCTTTGGAATCACCATAAGGGGTTCTTTGATTATGTTGAACACCAGTGGGTACCATAGCTGTGTAGGCCAATCTGGTACTACCAAAATCCCGAAACTGAGTCCTGTTTAATTTTCCATATGCATCTATTGATTAAACAAAATGGAGGAAATGCATACAGAAACATATCACCCCAATGTAGCGAGAAAGCATCCACCGCTACTGCACCAGGATCAGGTTCCCATGACACATACTTAGGCAATTGGTGGTTTAGTCTTGACGCAAACAAATCAATCACTGGCATTCCAAATTTGTGTTACAATTTGCTTAAATATTTCCTGATGTAACATCCATTCTGTATTATCATTAAATTTACATGATCTTTTGTCTGCAATTGTGTTAAATTTTCCTGGTAAATATATTGCTGACAGCCAGATTTTCCTGGCAATAGACCAGGTCCAAATTTCATTTGCCAATCTATCACATGATTCTGATTTGATACCACCCATGTGATTTATGTATGCTACAGCTGTAGTATTGTCAACCTGTACCTGAACATGCACATTTCCGATATTAGTGCAATAAGCTTTAAGGCCATAAAATGCTCCTAACAGCTCTAGGTAATTGATCCCCTGATTTTCAAGCAAAGGTACTTCATTCACATTCCACCTACCTCCACAGCTGGAAATCACATTAGTTGCGCCCCATCCAAGAGCACTTACATCAGTCTGTAGAATGACGGAAGGTGTTTCTACCAGAACTTTTCTGGAAGCATTAGAGACATTGTTAATCCACCATTCTATTTCTGTAATGGATCCAATTGTCAATTTCATGGGCCTGTCAAAATGCCCTGTATTCATTTTTAATGCTTGTACCTTAGCCCTCTGCAAACATTGATAATGCAATGGTCCAAACCTTACAGCTGGAAACCCAGCAATTAATTTGCCCAGCAAGCTTGCCACTTCTCTAATTGTAGGCTTGTCCTCATTTATGAGTTTAGTGCAACCTTCAATTAACTGCAGCCTTTTCTCTTTTGGCAAGGTGATTACCATGTGTTCAGAGTTAATTGTGAACCCTAGGTAATCAATCTTCTTGCTTGGTAACAATTTTGATTTTTGTAGGTGAATAATGAAACCCATTTTTTCAAAAATGTACTTGACTCTAGATACTGACAATTTTGCAGTAGCCAAAGTGTCCCCCACAATCAGAATATCATCTAAATAAGCCATGGCCCACAGCTCTTAGCAGAGCTAAAATTGGTTTGAGTAATTTAGTGAATAATCTTGGTGCTGAAGTCAGGCCATTGGGCAATGGTTTAAATTGCCATAACTGACTCATCCATCTAAATTTCAAATATCTTTGATCATTACCATGCATTGCCACAGAATAATATGCATCTTGCAGATCTATGCTTGCCATGTAGCAATTCCTTGTGACCAGCTGAATGGCATTAGTAAATGTTTCCATTTTGAAATGTTTATATTGTACATAAAGGTTAAGACTTGTCAGATCTAAAATGATTCTACATCCACCATCCTTTTTTGTTCTAGGAAAAATATTTGACACAAACTGATGGTGTTGTTCTACTGACTTTTCTATTACCCCTTTTCCACATAAAATTTTCAATTCTCCCTTGATCAACTTATTCTCTTCCTTTGAGAAATCCGTGACCAGTTTGAATTATGCTGAATTGGAGGATCCAAATGTGGATAGAACTCAATTTTGAATCCTACAATGCTGCATAGAATAAATGAATCATTTGTTATTAATTGCTATTCTTTTTAGGAAGAATCGTAACCTTCCCCCTATTTGTGAGTGTGAAACATTTGTTGTGTTTCTTACCAGACCAGGCCCCCCTACCTCGGGGTTTGCCACCGGCAATTGTTGTCCCCTTCTAGTAGGCACATTGTAACCTCCACGTATCCCCAGTGCAGCACGCCAACGTGTATACGAGAATGATCGGCTTGTTCCTTCTTCAGCACCAGCATTTCGCCTGTAGGGATACTGCCTTCGCACCGCTCTGCTCAGCATAGGTGGCTTCATCATCATACCACTTATGGTCTTTGACTCTTCATTTAAGTCTTTTAGCTTCTTTGCTAGATTTTCTCCAAAAGCAGATTTAGGCATTTGTATATTGGATGGTTTGCAGAGCCTGCATACTTAGGATGAATATTTGGTCTTATTGCATTTTTACGAATACAATTTATTTCAAAGTGCGCACTACACATGAGTGCTAAGGCATTTTGTTGTGAATCCGATATAAAATCTTCATCCAATCCCCTGGCAAACGGCGTAATGCCTGACCCCAGCAATTTCAGCACTCGTTGTAATTTCAATTCTTGTGAGCGTAAACCAATGCTCAAATAACCCCATATCAAGTTATTCATCGCTGGAACTGCTAGCAATTCACAATTTTCCGGGGTCTCATACTTTTTGATAGTCTCATCCATAGTTAATTCCTGATGGGAGAGCAGATAATTTATAGTCATAGCTATTTCCTCTCTCAAAGGTTCCCCTGTTACTCTGGGAACAGCAAACTTTTGTGCCAGCCTTGGAACATTTTAGCTCTGATAATGGGCTCTGGTCCTCATATAAATCATCATCTGAATCTAGATGTTCATCGTTATGTTGGGTAATTTCTGACTCCCCTGTTTCAGGTAAGTCTCTGCCAGATTCCCCCTGCACGGGCTCTCTTGTAGGCCCACGGATAGGCAGCCCTGTTTCAGGTGCTGCTGGCGCTGGCTCAATTCTAGGCCAACACTTCATTATTTTTTCTCTTTATATTATCGGTGCTGGCACATTTGTCATTGCACGTTTGTGCTGCCTTTGTTCAGGCCTTTCTAGTACTGGCTCTCCAATAGGCCAACACATATATTGCCTTTTTTCTGGCATTTCGGGCACTGGCTCTCCTGTAGGCCAACCACTGTAATGTTTCTGCACAGGCATTTCTGATGGCTATCCTGTAGGCCACTCTGTGCCTGTCCCATCCAAGGCACCCCCTGTGCTATATCCTCCATTGGTCAACACCGACTTAAATCTTCCTGTGGGGGTTCTTTATAAATCATCTTCCCCATCAGGAGTTCTAAAGTTGCGACCCTTGCAGCCATTATGTTTCTGCCTGAGGAGGGTATACCTCCGGGTCTGACTCATCCGAGTCTACAGGTCGGGCCGACTTTTGTCCTGCCTTGCGCCCCGCCGCCGGCGGTTTAACGGCACACTCGACCGCAACGGGAGTTAATGGCTTCGCTGCCACTGACTCCACTGACTGACGCCCGCTACCCTTAGGATCTGGGGTTTTACTACGGTGCGTCCCTGGTCGCCTCTTCTTCCCCTTTCTCCATAATAAACTTGTGTGGAGCTCCACCAACAAGTCCGAACGGGAAGGAAAATGCTCCTCTAAGTGAAAGTAAACCCACTTACCTTCCGACTTTTACTTTACTTTGCTTTACTCACCGCTTGGAGGAGCTCCTGCTCCTCCACACACGGTCATGGACGCTATGCGTCTGATCGATATGACGCGTGTGCGGCTGGACGGGGTCTTCTTCACGTAGTCACTCACGTGACTCCGAAGTAAAATCAAGAGATATGGGGAGAAGGCAGGCACGGGTTATTGATTTGGGACGATCAGCCATGATCACAATGAATGGCGGTGCTGGCTCGAAGGGCCGAATGGCCTCCTCCTGCACCTATTTTCTATGTTTCTTTGTTTCTCTCCAGAGATGCTGCCTGTCCCCGCTGAGTTACTCCAGCATTTTGTGTCTATCCAAGTGAAAATACTTTAGATTGCATTCATCCTCATAAAAAGGAAAGCTGCCAATCACTATTCAAGTTGAATGGTTAGTCCAGTCTCTTTGATTGTTATCAGATTCCATTGTATGTCTTGCTATCTCACACAATATGGCTATCAGCATCTTTAGCAGGCACGACTCTCGTTCCCTCATCTAGTTCATTAATGTTGCTGTTGAAGAACAAAACCCCAAGTACTTGCCTCTGGAGAGCTGCACAAGTCTCCACTCCCAAGGTGGTGTATTCCCAGTTATAATTACCCTATGCTTCCTGATGTCTCGTCAATTTTCGATCCACCGTATTCACCTAATTTTCAGAGTCCTTATCTCCACCGTGTGCCGTGTGAAGTACTTTATCAAGTACCTTTTGAAAGACAGTATCTCTAATATATACCAGGTTATTTATATCTAATAACTGTGCAAAAAATAGTCAATTGGAAAGATTTAACATGTCCACAGTTACATGCTGACTTTCATTAATCTTACTGCAACGAACAGAGTGCATTTGTGCATTGCTTGATATTCCTCTGGGAAATAATGGAAACTCTTTCTGGTGAACGATATTTTGTAGCCTGTGTCTCAATGTACTTGTGTATACGACGATAAACTCGACTTGACTTGCCTTGATGTGGCTTGGGAAACATTTGAAAACACCAAAAGTATTTCTTTTTCAACCATGTTATCACAGTGAAACTCTCTATATCGAGCATCCACATAAATATTCAGGGTGTGTAGGAAGGAACTGCAGATGCTGGTTTAAACCAAAGATAAACACAAATAGCTGGAGTAACTCAGTGGGACAGGCAGCAACTCTGGAGAGAAGGAATGGGTGGCATTTCGGGTCGACTCCTTTCTTCAGAGGATAGACACAAAAAGCTGGAGTAACTCAGCGGGACAGACAGCATCTCTGGAGAAAAGGAATAGGTGACGTTTCAGGTCGAGACCCTTCTTCTTGTCTGACCCGCTGAGTTACTCCAGCTTTTTGTGGGGGGTTTTTTGTAGCCCCCCCTGACTGACCATGGGTGATGCATCCTAGTTGTTGGCCGCTTGCTCCAAACCTCGGCTGAAGAGACCAATGCGGGAGTGACAGTCTAGGTCGCAAAGGTCACATTTGTGTGTGGTCTCTGGTCTGTTGAAGTTGCTGCGCTCCTTTCTGCGTGCCCGCTTGTCTGCCGCTGCGTTCATCAGTCACTCTTCCCCCGTTTTGAGATGTTGGTTCAGGGTCCCTATCCACCTCGTGCGGTCAGCTGCAAGGCTCTCCCAGGAAACCACATCGATGTCGAGCGCCTTCATATCTCTCTTGCAGACATCCTTGTAACATCTTTGTGTCTTATCTTCAGTTTAAACCAGCAGTTCTTTCCCCACCTAAATATTCAGGGGATCATGAACAGTATCCCTGCCTGTCTTTTTTCACCCTAAACCCAGCAGCGCAGGGCTAATTATACAACTCACAAGTTCTGGTAAACTCATTTCTTTAAGGCAACCTTTAACTTTGCTGAATAAAATAAAATTGAGACTGAAGGTGCAATAGAAGAATTTAAGAAGGATTCTTTAAGTATGTCAACCTAAGGTGAAAATTACACTTGGGAATGTTGCCAAACTCATGATGGAGCTGTATGTTAATTGCCATTACAACAGAGTTATTACCCAATTACCTTAGATTTATTTAATTTATTTAGTTTAGATAGTGTGATGCTGCTAACACACATTGAAGGGATTTAAGACAAAGCCCACAAGTAATTTGTTCCCCAAACAATTTCAGTGTAGGGGCGGCCCAGTGCCTAGAGTTGCTGCCTTACAGCACCAGAGACCTGGCTTTGAACCTGACTATGGGTGCAGTCTTCATGGAATTTGTACATTATCCCCGTGACCGTGCGGGTTTCTTTCGGGTGCTCCGGTTTCCTCCCACATTGGGAAGACGTGCAGGTTTGTAGGTAATTGGCTTCCGTAAATTGTCTCTAGTGTGTAGGATAAAACTAATGTACGGCGATTGTTAGTTGGTGCGAACTTCGTAGGTCAAAGGGCCTGTTTCCACGCTGTATCTCCAAGCATAAACTAAACTAGTTGGGTTACCAAGATGGTGATTGTTTTCATTGAACAATAAACATATTCACAAAATGCTGGAGTAACGCAGCGGGACAGGCAGCATCTCTGAAGAGAAGGAATGGGTGACATATCAGGTCGAGACCCTTCTTCAGAATAGGGGTCTCAACCCAAATCGTCACCCATTCCTTCTCTCTAGAGATGCTGCCTGTCCCGCCGAGTTACTCCAGCATTTTGTGCTTATCTTCGGGTAAACCAGCAACTGCAGTTCCTTCCTACACAGTAAACATATTCACCTGTTGGCATGCACAATGGATGCACAAAATCATCCCTGTGCTCTCAGGTACCTGCCCGAGACGACATTACTCACCGGGCTCCATTTCAAGGTGATCTACAGACATGTGGAATTGCAGATCCTCTAATGTGGTCCCAGCAGACATCAGCCAACACTGCACAAACCCAAGGCTCTCCTGATCTGCACGGGAGTGCACTTCAAGGAACCAAAAATCACCATTTGTCACAAAGTCAGATTAACATCCAGACAAGTCTGAGTCATGGTAATGTCACTGTCACCTCTATTTATAACCAAGATAAAATGAGTAACATATCATGTTACATTTCGAACACTGCTTGTTCCAGGGTTTAATTTCCTCTGTGCACTATTTTTAGCACCGGTTTAAATAGGTTAGCAACAACAACATGGAGTACAGAGGGAGATTTATCAAGGATAACCAATGAGCTAAGTTCAGTGAGGAAATGAAATCTCATGGAAGGAACTGGTACATCATCTCCAATGGAATTTGTGATTAAGAAACTTACTAGACATCTTTAGGTGTAACTCTTGTATGTATCAATGTCATAAAGTTATAGCGTGACACTGTATGGAAACAGGCCCTTCGGCCCAACTTGCCCACACCGACCAACATGTCCCAGCTACACTAGTCCCACTTGCCAGCATTTGGTCCATATCCCTCCAAACCTGTCCTATCCATGTACCTGTTTCTTAAATGTTGGGATAGCTCCTGACTGAACTACCTCCGCTGGCAGCTCGTTCCATACACCTACCACACTATTCCATACATCCACCACAGAGTCCTATTAAATCTTTTCACCTTCACCTTAAATCTATATCTGACCAATATAACCTGACCAATGTGCAGGAAAGATTCAGCCAACTTTTAGAATAGGAACCAAAATACTCAATAGTTCTAGTATAAGGGCTGAGGATTCCACTAAGGAATGAATGAAAGGTATCTCAATGGGCAATGACAGAGAGAAAATACATTTTTCGTACAAACTTTTCTTATAAGCTTGGGCAGCCTAAATTCAGGGGTATTAATATTGATTTCTCTAACTTCAAGTAACCCTTGCATCCCCTCTCTCCCCTTTCCTCCCTCACCCGTCGTTGTACCAGCTTCAAAGCCGTCTTGTTGAGTCTCATTGTCTGTAATTTGTTTTCACCTAGCCCACAGCTAACAATGGCTTGTTCCCTTTACCATATTGATTTTTTTGCATATCTTTCATTCATTTCATTCACAATATCTCTCTATATTACCGTCTATCGCAATCTATCGCAGTCGCTGCCTCAAAAAGGCTGGCGGCATCTTCAAGGACCCACACCATCCTGGCCACACACTCATCTCTCCGCTGCCTTCAGGTAGAAGGTACAGGAGCCTAAAGACTGCAACATCCAGGTTCAGGAACAGTATCTTCCCCACAGCCATCAGGCTATTGAACTCAACTCAAACAAAACTCTGAACATTAATAGCCCATTATCTGTTTATTTGCACTTTATCTGTTTTATTTATTCATGTGTGTATATATTTATACAATGGTATATGGACACACTGATCTGTTCTGTATTCATGCCTTCTATAATTCTGTTGTGCTGAAGCAAAGCAAGAATTTCATTGTCCTATCTGGGACACATGACAATAAACTCTCTTGAATCTTGAATCTATATCTCCCTGAAGAAGTGTCTCGACCCGAAATGTCACCTATTCTTTTTCTCCAGAGCAGCGTATCTGACCCGTTGAGTTACTCCAGCTTTTTGTGTCCATCTACAGAAAATAAAATTGTCAAATGGCTCATTTAGAGGCAGTCAGACTGCCCTGTCTGAAGAAGGGTCTCGACCCGAAATATCACCCAATCCTTCTCTCCAGAGATGCTGCCTGACCCGCTGAGTTACTCCAGCATTTTGTGTCCATGCTCAATAAAGCCCTGGTTTTAGCCCAGTCTCTGCTTCCTAGGAGAAGCAGGGTGGCTACTATTATTGTCTTCATATTTCAGGCTGATGAGGAGAAACAAGGACAGATTTGCCACTTCCAATCACCCTTCTGTGCCCTTTCTAAAGAAAAAATGCCCGACCTGACATTGGAGAGTTCACAGGACACTCACTTTGTGCATGAGAGAAGAATATGTATTTGACAGATATAAATGAAAAGGTAGTATGTTAGACTAAACAGAGAAAAATGGATGGAATATCTTCGAGAAATGTACAAAATGCCATTCACGTTGAACGGAATGACCGGCACGGTGGGGCAGCGGTGGAGTTGCTGCCGCACAGCGCCAGAGACCCGGGTTCAATTCAGACTACGGGTGCTTTACGGAGTTTGTACATTCTCCTCGTGACCGAGTGGGTTTTCCCCGTGTGCTCCGGTTTCCTCCCACACTCCAAAGACGTGCAGGTTTGTAGGTTAATTTTCTTGGGTAAATCCTGTAAATTGTCCCTAGTGTGTAGTATAGTGCTGGTGTACGGGGACCGCTGGTCGGCGCGGACTCGGTGGGCCGAAGGGCCTGTTTCCGAGCAGTATGTCTAAATTAAACTAAACTAAACTAAAAGAAAGAAAATGAGAGAAGGGGATTTATATTATTCAAACAGTAGATCCATGGTTCGACTCATGGTGTTAGTCCCAGCTACATCAGCAACGGGGTGACAATTTGCTCGGATTGTTTCTGGACCAGAGTTCACACTTGCACACTTATCCTGTGGCTTCAGCCGTACCCTTGACTTGAGCTTTGTCAGACGAGAGCAGAATTGAGCTTGGCTGTAATGCCCACTAGCATCAAGTAGCTGACGCGTAGTTACTGTCTAAGCTTGCAACTGAAGCAGGAGATGAGATACAAGAGGCGCCCGGCACCTATGAATATCACTCAAGCATGAATCAGTACCTTCAGGAAAGGGGGAGAGTAAATCTTGAGTGGAAGGAAATGAAATCTATTTTTTTCAGTTTGGTGAACTGAGAATAGGAAAACATATTTAGATTGGATCAAGACTGACACTTATGCTTACTCCAGCAGTCAGACTACTGCTCAGGGTTAATCCAATGTCGCTTTATTTTAGTGAAATGCTATACATTAAAAAAAAAGATTAAAAATTACTGGAGCGACTGCACGGGAAATAATACAAACTCTGTCTGGTAAACCAATAATCCTGATAATTCCTTTTGATGGTAAGAAGGAGGCTTTTGCGGACCAGAAAAAACCAGCTGTTCATTTAACAAACTATTGCTAATAGGGGGGCACGGTGGCACAGCGGTGGAGTTGCTGCCTCACAGCGCCAGAGGCCCTAGTTCGATCCTGACTCCGGGTGCCGTCTGTACGGAGTTTGTACGTTCTCCCCGTGGCTTAGGAGCATAGGTTTTCTCCGGGTGCTCCAGTTTCCTCCCACACTCCAAAGACGTGCAGGTTTGTAGGTTAATTGGCTTGGTATAATTGTAAATTGTCCCTAGTGTGTGATGGATAGCGTAAAGGGCCTGTCCCACCGCGGGGAACTAATTTGCGAGTTTAGAAGAGTTTAGGAGAGTGTCATGGCCTTGTTGTATCGCCGAAGTAGAACACCTCCTACAACCTCCTTCGACTATGTAGAGAACCTCCTACAAATATGTGGAAGACCTCCTACGACCATGTAGAAGACCTCCTTCGATCTCCAACCTCCTTTGACTATGTTGAAGACTAGCTTCAACTATCTACGATTTACTCTGGAAAATTGGGCACCGAATAGTGGAGAGTGAAGACGACCACCTTCGACTACCTTCGACTATACTAATACTATCTACGACTACCTTCGATTACCTACGAATAACATGCCAACCTACTACGACCTACTTCGACTAAACCTACGAGTAAAAAAATATTGATTTTTTTCCATGCTGACCAATTTTTACTCGCGGCCAATTTTTCAGCAGGCTAAAAAATACTCCTCGATCAAACTGAGGCCGCGAGTATGCGGGAACTTCTCTCGAGCATGAAGGAGAGTTACATAGACCTCCTAGGACCACGTGTCGACCATGCTGCGAGTTTGAGTCGAGCGCAAACTCTTCTAAACTCGCAAATTAGGTCCCAGCAGTGGGACAGGCCCTTTGGTACGCGGGGATCGCTGGTCGGTGCGGAGTCGGTGGGTTTCCCTGCTGTATTTCTAAACTAAACTAAAGTCCATTAAACATCAGAACTTCATTGAAAAGAAGACCAGTTTTGACAGGAAGAGGAAGCAATGGTGTGTAGCTACTGCATATAAAGGAAGTATGCAGAGTAGTCTAATTGAAAACCACAGTTATAATCATAGAGTCCAAGATTGATACAGTGTGGAAACAGGCCCTTCGGCCCATCTTGCCCAAACCAGCCAACATGACCCAGCTGCACTGGTCCCACCTGCTCGCGTTTGGTCCATAGCGCGCCCAACCTGTCCTATCCATGTACCTGTCTGTTTCTTAAATGTTGGGATAGTCCCTGCCTCAACTACCTCCTCTGGCAGCTTGTTCCAGTTATTTCTTGTTCTGAAGCCAACTTCCTCAGCGCTGAAACCCTCTGATCATTCTCCTAGCATGTTCAGCTAGTTCCACTCCACAGGTTACATCATCTTGATACCTGATTCCAGAACCCATAATGCAGGCAACCAACGCCAGGTTCCATGATAGGAGGTGATCTACAAGAGTACAGAAGATAACTCTTGCAAGATATTTTCCAAGCCTTCTTGAAAATACATAGTTTAAGAAGGAACTGCAGATGCTGGAAAATCGAAGGTAGAACAAAAATGCTGGAGAAACTCAGCGGTGAGGCAGCATCTATGGAGCGAAGGAAAATAGGCAACGTTTCGGGTCGAAACCCTTCTTCAGACTGATGTGGGGGGGGGGACAGGAAGAAGAATCTCCTCCCATCTCCTTCCCTGCCTGCTTTCCGCACAACCGCTCCCTCCGGATCTCCCTGGTCAATTCGTCCCTTCCCACCCGAACCACCCCTTCTCCGGGCACTTTCCCTTGCGGCAGAGTTCACCTGCACCTCCTGTAACTTCATCTATTGCATCCGCTGCTCTCGGTGTCAGCTGCTCTACATCGGTCAGACCAAGCGGAGGCTTGGCGATCGCTTCACCGAAAACCTCAGCTCGGTTCGCAATAACCAACCTGATCTTCCCGGTGGCTCAGCACTTCAACTCCCCCTCCCATTCCGAATCCGACCTTTCTGTCCTGAGCCTCCTCCATGGCCAGAGTGAGGACCACCGTAAATTGGAGGAGCAGCACCTCATATTTCGCTTGGGCCGTTTACACCCCAGCGGTATGAACATCGACTTCTCTAATTTCAGGTAGTCCCTACTTTCTCCTCCCCTTCCCAGCTCTCCCTCAGCCCACTGGCTCCACCTCTTCCTTTCTTCGTCCCGCCCCCCCCCCCCCCCCCCTCACATCAGTCTGAAGAAGGGTTTCGACTTGAAAATTATATAGTGTTAAGTATGGGCCGCCTCCACTGTCAGAGAGAGGCCACAGGCAAATTGGAGGAACAGCACCTCCTATTTCGCTTGGGCAGCTTACACCCCAGTGTTATAAATATTCAATTCAATTCAATTCAAGCACTTTATTCATCCCCAAGGGGCAATTTAAAAGGGTGCATTACAGTAGCTTTTTAAAAAAAAGAAAGGACACAAACAACGTAACGAAAAAACAAACATTCAAAGCTACTCTCTGCACCAGCCGGTCGACCGCACGAGCAGTGACCCGGCAAGGATTGGGTTGTCAGCAGCGATACAATAATAAAGAACACACAAAATGTAACACAAACATCCACCACAGCATTCATCACTGTGGTGGAAGGCACAACAATTTGGCCAGTCCTCCTCCATTTCCCCCCCCGTGGACAGGACCAGAGTCCAAGTCAGTCCAGGATCGGCTCTTCCTCACCGGACACCGCGGCTTTAGATTGTTGTAGGCCGCAGGGCCGGCGGTCAAGATTTAAAGTCCCCGCCGCAGCCAGAAGCACCGTAGACTGCAGGGCCGGCGGTCGAAGCTCCCCTCCAGGGTGATGGTAAGTCCATGCCGGCCCCGCGGTAGAAGTTGGCCGCGGGCTGGCAGTGATGGCTTCTTCTTCCCCTGGGTCCCCCACGAGGATCCGGGCTGTAGACGCCGCACCAGCTGGAGCTCTGCAGACCGCGGCTTCAGGCTGCGACTTCAGGCTGCCGGCTGCCCCGAGCCAGCGAAACGGAGCGCTCCCCTCCAGCGAGCCCCAGCGAGGGTTCACCCGCTCCACGCTGAGAGTCCAGCTGCGCCCGCCGCTGAAGCCCCGGGCACGTCTCCGGGAAAGGCCGCGCCGATCCTTGATGGTAGGCCACGGGGGAGGCGACCTGGAAAAAGTTGCCTCTCCATGGAGGAGGCGACGAAGCGGTTTCCCCCTTACCCCCCCACACCACCCCCCACACCACCCCCACACAAGACACCCAAAGAAACATTAATACACACTTTAAAACATACTAAAAAATAAAAAAAAGTTGAATAAACTGACATGGCTGCTGCCTAAACAGCGCCTCGGAGTTATATTGATTTCTCTAATTTCAAGTAACCCTTGCATTCCCTCTCTCTCCATCCCTCCCCTCACCCTCCATCCCTCCCCTCACCCTAGTCATACTGCTACACTGTTGGTATCCCTTCGCTATCAACTCTGCCACAGCCACAGCCAACAATGGACCATTGTGGGCTCCACCTTTCCTTTAGCATCGGAGCCAGCTCTGATTTGTTCTGTAATATTTCATATCTCTAGTTTTCCTCCCCCCTGACTCTCAGTCTGAAGAAGGGTCTTGACCCAAAACCTCACCTATTCCTTTTCTCCAGAGATGCTGCCTGACCCGCTGAGTCACTCCAGCATTATCTGTCGAAATTCAGTGGAAACCAGCATCTGCTATCCTTCCTACAGTATCAGCATCCTTCCTACACATGTTAAGTATGATATCCATATTTAATAGGAACCAATCCACTCCTGCTATCCATCTTTGGTCTGCATAGATGCAACATGGTTTGCCCTGAAATGCCTAATTGAAGATTCGGATTCAGACACAAAAAGCTGGAATCGGACAGCATCCCTGGAGAGAAGGAATGGGTGACGTTTCAGGTTAAGACCCTTCTTCAGACTTGAAGATTTGGGTTTTGTTCTGTTGGATATTGTAAACAATAGAGCTAACTGCAATCTTCCCTTTCCACAACGCATTGTCACCTACATTTCTTGCATTTTCAACCCAGAAAGCAGTTACCTTCGCATACGATTCAAAATCAACCACAGATTCACTCTCATCTTGTTATCGTACAGGTAAATTCACAAGAGTTTGAAGTACGCCTGTGTGCAGTGTGTGACTGGGGTATTCAAAGCACATGCCTAACGATGGTGTCTATTACTCATTTTTAATTTACTATTCAAAAAAATGCAATTACCCGCCTCTGGATTCCTAATTAGTAACATCTGGGCAGTAACTAATGTATTGGTCAATACTGAGTTAAAGTACTTCTCTAAAGACACAGAAGGATTAGCTTGCGAGAGGGAAATGATCTTAACCTCTTCTTTGCGATTTTCTTACAGCCATATATATTTTTCTTTTTGAGTTTTTCATTCCTGTTGAGCTTCTTTATCTTAAGTTTAATAAAGATGATTACATCTTCTAGATTAGATTCTAAAATTATTCTTTTGAAAAGATTATTAAGGCTTGAACTTGAGCTAATTTTTGATTTCACTAACAAATGGATCATGTAATAATATTCAATTTTTCTTAAATAACCTCTTTGTAAGTACAGAAATTTATTTAACCTGTGCATCCATCCAAAAATTCTTGTTAATTCCACTCCCCAGCAAACTTCTTGAGGCGTATAAAATCATGAGAGGAATAGATCGGGTAGACGCACGGAGTCTCTTGCCCAGGGTAGCGGAATCGAGAACTAAAGGATAGAGGTTTAAGGTGATGGGGGTAAGATTTAATAGGAATCTGAGGGGTAACTTTTTCCACACAAAGGGTGATGGGTGTATGGAACAAGCTGCCG